>CM055036.1:2408852-2892988 GCA_029204005.1 Salix udensis
TTTTATAGTCTCTTGAGCATGTTTTTAGATGAACTTGGTTGGAAAATGATTTTTAAGCAAAAAAAAAAACTCCTTTCGTTTTTCAATAATTGCAATGGTGATAAAAATCTCAATTGTAACCTAATTAACAAATTGATGTATGCTAATTTTTTTTAAGAAAAAAAAAGAGAGCCTAGTTGTGTCATCTTTTTTCTAAAGAGTTGGGAACGCATGGCCTTCAAGCTAAATCAGCACTCATGATTTTTTATTTATTTTTTATGTTTTGTTTTTTAAAAAATAAAATTTTATTTTGGTGATTTAAGGGGTGTTTTCAAAGGTTGTCAATTTTGTTCCGATTGGTGCTTTGTTTTTCAATTGGATCAGAATCTTTCAGTTTCGGATATATTCAAGAAATTAATTCAACAAATAAAATTTTACTTCAAATCCAAAGATAAACTAATATGACATCGTGCAATTCAAATTTTAAACACAAATAAAAAAGTGTGAGTTGAATTATGACTTGATCGACTTGATGGGTCCAAAGATAACATGGAAAACTGATACAAATATAATTTGACTACAAAAAATCAAGTTACCATCTTCTTAAGAAATTATAGAAATGACGATATCTTGGATCAACTCAAGTCAACCTAGTTTAACCTTTCAAATGTATTTTCTAGTTCATAAGATTATGATAACCTTAAATAAAGAAAATCAGAGCAAATTATAAAGTTTAATTCCTAATAAACTCATTGTTGAATAATGAAATTGAAAAGAAATTAATCTAAAAAAATGACATTTTTTTGGACAAAATTATGAACCTAGATGATATTATGAGAATGTCATCAACAATCTAACAAAATTTTATATTCTTTGATTGTTCTAAAATATTAGCCAAAAATACATCAATATGTTAATTGACTCCCCATAAGATTTTAGTTTCATTTAACGGTCATATTAAGAGATATATTTGATATTGTAAAACTAGATATTATTTTCTTAAAAATACTATTTAGCGAAAACAAAACAGAACATGAATATTCCGAGTGGAATTTGGGTGAAATTTTCGAAACGGACCAAGATTTTAAGCAAGATAAAAATTGTTCCAATTTTTTTAAAGCTAAAGTGAGATATCGGTCATTCCTGATGGAATGGAATGAAATTGACAACCTTATTGTTTTCATCAAAAGAGAATATTATGAAATATAAGAGAAAGAAATGTGAATATATAAGGACTAAGAAGTTTAAAACATTCTGCTCTTAATTTTATTTTAATATATTTAAATTACTCATCACAATTTATTTTTGGTCTTACTTAAAAAAAATATAACTATAACAATTATGTGCAATAAAATTCATAACTAAGGATTTTTTAAAATTGTCAAAATATAATTATTTTTCTCATAAGTAATATAAAAGTATAATAATCAATGAGAAAAAGACTCATTAAGGCATCTCTTAATTACTTTTTATAATATGCCGACTAATTAAATAGTTTCAACGAATTATAACGACTCAATTAAAAATAACTCTTACTTTTATATTATTCAATGTATAATTAATTTAATTTTTTTCCCACAGGCTCGCCTAGCCTTTTCGTATTTTATAAGATTTTCATGATTCTTAATTTCTTTCTATTATTTATATTTTGTTTTTAGAAATGTTTTTAGAAAAAAATGAAATTTTCTTTGTGAATTTAAGGGATATTTTCATAAAACAAAATTGATACATAAGAGAAAATGTGAATATATAAGGACGAATAAGTTTAAAAGTATTTTTATTTTATTTCATTATATATTGTATTTCTCATCAAGACATGTAATTTAGTCTTATACTATAGAGCCTAATAAAATATTTTGAAAAATTAAAAAATTCATTTAAAATTAACCCATACTTTTGTATTATTTAATGAATAATTAATTATTATTATTTCTTGCTTAGCCCTTTTCCTTTTTATAGGGTTTTCAAATTTCTTGTTTTTTTTATTATTTATGTTTTTTGAAAAAAATGATTTTTTTTTATTCAAGTGACATAATCATTAATAAAAACATAATATGAAATATAAAAGAAAATATGAATATATAAGGATGAATAATTTTAAAAGAGTTTTTTTTTTAATTTTATCTCATTATATATTTTAATTTCTCATCATTATTTTTTTTTGGTTTTCTTAAAATATTGACTATAACAAAACTCACAACCTAATATATATAATTGATAATTAAGGATATATTAAAATTGTTAAAATAGTTATGTTGTGAGTAATCACGACATGAATGACTAGTTAAATAGTTTCAAGAAATGATAAAAAAAAAATTAAAAATAACTCATACTTTCATAATATTTAATGTATAATTAACTTAATTCTTTTTTCCACAGGAGCGCTAGTGTTTTACTCTTTGTTTTCACTTTTATTAGATTTTTATTGATTTTTTTAATTTATCTTTCAATATTTATTTGATTTTAAAGATAATTTTTTATTTTATAGGTAAATTAAAACAAATATTGACCTACTAGAGTTTATGTTCTGGATTATGAATTTAACAAGTTAATATATGATGACTTAAATCAATCCAATATATTAATATTTTGATATTTTTTAAAAAAAATATCATTAGATCTTTTTTATATTGAAAAAATTGTTCTAATACATAGTGAGGCTAGTGATTTAATCATATACTATAAAGGGATTTGAGTTTGTGACCCTTCATCAAGAAGGAAAGAGATAGCTTCTAGCTTAATTTTTTTAATTAATTTTATATTTTAATAATATACTTTTTTATTAAAAAAAATGGGATATAATAATTTTTTTATTGAAGTAAGCTTATTTTAATAACGGTCAAAGCCCTGGTGGGCCTGAAAACAAGGTGATTAAGAGCTAAAATTGAAATAGAGGAGAAAATATTATCAATTTGAAAAATCCAAAGGACAACATTGAAAAATAAATAAATAAATAAATAATGGAGGTAATTGCAATTTCTTAAATTTATGGGCGGTGATTAAATGATCAAAATGTGAGGGGCCAAAACATTAATTATAAAACTCAATCATCATGGCAAACTGGAATGTCAAAATTGCACATTCTAGTGCTTCCCAGTCGTTGGATCTATCTTGGAGTGCAAAAGATGATGGTTCTAGCTGTCCATTCGACGGCTCAGATTTAAGCATGTCTTGTAACAGAAAGATCCAAATTTCAAGCTCGAACACTCTTCAGTCAAATCATGCCATAACAAGCAATAACTACAGGAAAAAGGGTTTTTGACACGTATATTTATACAGTATGACAGGACTGCCCTCAACCGTCAAATCAAGATGCACTAATCCTTGTACAAAAATAACGAGCCACTTCTTATTCCAAAAAACTAAAAACTGTATTTTTCCGTGCTTCTATCACTTTCAAATGTCAAGGTCGTTTTGGTCTTTTCAGACTTTACGGTCATTAAAATTCTATTGGCGGTTAGAAATGCCACGTGACTTGAGGGCATGACGGTGGGCTTATATCACGTGACATCAGCCTGTCATTAGGGTCCAGTGACAGTGACACGTAAAAACTGTTTCTTTGCCACCGGAGTTGTCAATACCGTTCTATTCCAGTCGGAATAGCGATTTTAATTCCGGTCTGTTCTGGAAATACCGGTCGGAACATCTCGGTACCGTTCAGGGTGTGCCGTTCTGGCCTTAAAATCCTTTTTATTTTGATTAACTTATGGTTGTGTTTATAATTTTTAGATTATGTTTGTTTGACTTTGTTTTTGTAGTGTACAATTTAAAGCTAATTTATCATGAATTTTAATTATGTTTGTTAAATTAATATTTTATTTTTTCACACACACACACACACATATATATATATATATATATATATGAATAGTATAACCCCGAAACGACACGCCGAAATACTCTGAAACCGAAACGTTTCATAACAATAAAAAAACCGGAACGATAACCGGAAAAAGTTGTCACAATTGCTAAATTGCAAATTAGGAGCAGCTTCCTAGTTTGGCTCCTCCTGCGCAGGCAAGGGACAGATAAGGAGCAGTATTATGGGGTTGTTTGTTTTGCTCAAATATATTACGTAAGAATATTTTTTATATTTAAAAAAATTGATGAATATAAATATGTTTTATATTGGTTTGAAGGTTTTTTTATATATAAAATCTACAAACATATTGGTATAAAAATGTTTTTAATTTTAATACTTCCAAGGTTTCTTGAACCCAAAAAAAACTATGACATATATTATGTTTGTTTGGCACTATATTTTAAGAGTATTTTCAAAAAAAAAAATTAAAATTATTTTAATGTCCAAGATCATTTCTAAAAAATATTATTTTCAAGTATTAAAAAAAACTATGCTAATGAAAAGTTCATAATGCTTCTATGATTGCAAGTGTTAAAGCATCAACGTTGTGACGGTTTGAGAAGTAAGAAAAGGGTTAGAACTCTATTTAAAATTTTTGCTATTTATTTTTTTCCATTGAAATTTGTGATCCCAAATTTGAAATATATGGATACTAATATAATAATTATTAAAAAATTATATAATAATTAATTTTAAAATTTATAAAATTAAAATTAATTATCATATGTATAAATTGATCTAGAAACTCATGTTAAATATAAAAAAAAAAATAGAAGCAACTTTCTTGTTGGCAGAGGAGGTAATAATGAACAGTAATGGCAGCAGGGTCTTGGCCTCCTAGTCAAGAAGGATTTCTCATTTCCTTTCATACCAGGTTCAAGCTTTATCAGGAATGTTTGTCGTTCTTGCGGTACTTTACTTGTTTATTGGGCTTGTAGGATGTTTAGTGGGCCTAGAAAATAATTATAATGCGCGCAACCTGACCTGAACATTCTAATTATAAAAAATAATAATAATAATAATAATGAACAGTAATATTATGCGAGGTTGGGACCCAAAAGGATACCGAAAGATCTGAAATGGCAGATTGGAATTAGCACGGTAAGAGTCCTCCACCTGTGAAAATGCTCTGTCAAGGATGCAACAGTGACAAGCAAGAGGGACAAGGAGAGGACACGGTGGGGGACCTTTTTGACATTGGCGAAGAGATGTTAATGTCGATGACATCAAATAATGTTAGTCGACTTTTGTTTAAAGTTATTTTTAAAAATATTTTTTATTTAAAAATATATTAATATAATATTTTTATTTAAAAATATATTAATATAATATTTTTAAAAAAGTAATTTTAAAATGCAACATTAAAAAGATAAAAAAAAAGTGTTTTTTGTGAATTATTCTGGGTATAAATTTACATATTTTACCTTTATGATTGACATTTTTTATGTTTAAATACCTTTTAAACATGTTTAATATAAAGAACATATCAAGAAACATTATAAAATATATTAAAAATATCAAAATTCAAAAGTCCACTAACAAAGCAGGGTGAAAACTTACATTAAATATTTATTTTCGTGCCTAACAGTAAATCTTTACATCTATCATGATAGTACAATTAAAATGAACTCGCATACTTCATTTTGCTTGTATCAAATGATTGATAATAATAATAATAATAATAATAATAATAATAAGATAAAATCTTAATTAGATGTTTTTAAGGATTCACTAAGGTTAAATTATTAAATCTAGAATTCTACTTGAATTAATAAACTATTTGAGGTTACTAAATGAATCGATCGACTGCTTATTCATCAGTGATGGATGCTTTAGAATTCTGCAAGAACTGGTTGGTTAATCATCTTGACCACTCTAAATTGGCTAACCATTTTAGCTATTAATGTTATTATAACGACTATGAACAACTAATTGTTTTTAGAAACATAGAGAGTGAGTGAGAGAGAGAGAGAGAGATTAAAACTTAAACACAATCATATCTTATAAGAGATATTTAGTAAGGTATACCGATATTACAAAATGTAATATTTATTTTATTAAGAGAGTTTGTTATGAAATCAGAATTATTATCATAAACACTTGAGAACTAAATAAAAACTCTTGGTATTGGTGAAAGAATTTCATCAAAGAAAAAAACCTTGAAGGGGATATATCTTCAAGTGGAGAAATCTTGAAAAAAAAAGATTTTTTTTCAATAAAATATTTTGTGTGAAATTATACTCTTAAACTTGAATTAATGAAGAAATACAATTTTGTATAATATAATTATATTATTGATTATTGTATTTATTCGAAGTAATTTGTTTTCATTATAAAATTTAATAATGCATTGAACTCACTCCCTTTTAAATATTAAACTTACTCAAATAACACTTAGTAAGAATATATAGTTGAGATATACTTGCATAATTGTGATTATATTAGAAAATTAAATTGACAACAAAAATTGAGTTCCAACATCAGATTAATAGTGTACAAAAATCATTCATGATTTTGATTTTCTTTACATTTTTTTAGTTTTTTTATTCAATGTCTAAATTCTCTTCATATTTTAGATACACTCTTTTAGGCAAACTTCTCCTAGAAAAAAAAAAAAAAAAGACAGCCATTGTCATTTAAAAAAATATGTCGGTAAAACCCCTTGAATTTTTTTATTTTTTTAAAAAAATGTTTTTATACTTGGACAACTCGCCATTAAATGAGTTAATTATGGAATTGACAAATTATTACCGCACGATCTTTTTCATTTTATGAACGTTACTTTGGTAAATGGGTTAATTTTTTTAATTTTTCTAATGGCACGACTAACCTAGTTCCATAGGATAGGGCATCATTGTTATCTTGTAGTAAAAAGTAAAAACTATTTCTCTTCACGGGGATTAATATTATTAAATATAACCCTTGTAATTAGCTTTCTCACTAAAATGAGCTCGATAATCATAACAAGCATCTTTTGCCGCACGATAATCATAATAGTCACTTCTCGTCGTGATTGTAATTATTTTTTTTCAATATAAAAAATATTAATTATATAAGTTTTTTTTTATTATAATATAAATTTGAGTAAAATAATAATTTTGTATAAAATTATTGTAAAGTGTAACTTTCTTATAAATATATAAATTTTAAATAGATATAAATTTATCTGTTTAGTAGGTTTCCATGAAATCAACAACATAAAATTATTGTCATTATTAAAAATACAAAAAGATTCAGATACTTGAATTATCGAATTCACTGTATTAGAATTAGTTCATTTTATAATCTAATTTAAATTAAACATAACAAATAAAATATAAATTGTAAAATACTTTCAATAACCAAGAAACAAAAATAAATAGTTCATTTTCTATCTATAAAAAGAAAAAAAAAACATCATTTAAAATTCATACCTACGTTGCCATAATTATCATGATTATGACAGTCAAAATTATTATCAATATTCTTACTTGAACAATTAAAATCATTAAATTGCACCAAAGAAAAAAAAGCAAAAGATTTTTATAAAAAACAATAAAAAAATAATAATCATTAAAATTATCATTATATTATGAAAACAATCAAATCATAAAATCATTTGACCCAAAGAACAAATAAAAATAATAGAAAAAAAAAAGAATAAATGGACAAAGGGAGAAATATTAATTTTAAAATGATCACCAACATAAATTAAAATTTTAGGACTAAGTATAAAAAAATAAAACCCCAATAAAAATAATATGACAAAAAATAAAAACAAAAACTAAAAGTATAGATGTATAAATATGGGTAAAAAATAAATATTGTTCAGGAAGGACCGAAAAAACCAAATGAATTAATATCAAATAAAATATTCAAAGAAAAGGGACAAAATAAAAAATAAAATATATAATTAAATTCAATAGAAGGACAAAATTTACACCAATAAAAACTTTGGGACCAAAACAAATAAAAACATTTAAAAAAAAAAACAATTGCAGTGCAATTTTGCTAAAAAAATTAAAAGAATAAGTACGGAAATAAAAAGTAACATATATAACAATTTCAATTGGAGGACAAAGTTAAAACAAATTAAAACTTGCAGACCAAAGAAATTAAAAGAAAAAAAACAAAAAAAAATAAAGATTGAAATGAAAACCAACATATATAATCAATTTCAATTGAAGGGCATAATTGAAAACAATTAATTTTCCATTAAAGAAATCAGGGATAAAACCAAAACCAAAATCAAAAGAATATGGACTGAAATAAAACAAACACCAATCTTAACTTAATCTAACAGTCAGATTATAAGCTACCTGCTATAATATAAAACTAGTTAGTTTGTGATTTTTCATCAAAAAAGTTTTTTCTTATTTTATCCTTACTTGAATCATATCAATTATTTTACACCTTCTCGTGGGGCATTTCCTTATCTCAGATATATTTATTTTGTATTGTTTTTACCATTTTAATTCTCTATAATTTCTATAACTATTTCCCCATCTTCAGTACATATTTATTTCAAAATTCTCATAGGATATTAATATAATTTATCATCAAGTTTTATTTTATTTTCTTAACCGGGGTTGGATGACTAATTTAATATCTTTGAACATTTCTTTTTTTATGTTGATTATGCTTGTCAATTATGTCATTATCGTGCCACATGTCCGATCACCATAAATTCCACATCATTGTTTTGTTGCTTGAGACTAGGTATAAAACCTAATTTTCTTTCGCCTCCATATCTTTTTTTTCTTTCCAGTTGCATGATCATTCATTTTCTTTATAGGATCCCCAAATCTCGATTGATATCGAATAGCTGATTTTCTTTTTTAATTATGAGTACGAAGATATAAGATAAATCTATCATTGTGACAATTTTAAATATTTTTTTATATTTTTTAAAATGCATGTGTCTAACTTGTAGTTATAGATCTTAAATCATTATTAAAAGCTAGGTATTCATGTAATATTGACGAGCCCATGTAAGCTATTAGCTATAGTGTATGTTTAAAAGGTTGTTTTCTAAAGTAATTTTTGTTTAAAAATATATTAAAATAATATATATTTTTATTTTTTTAAATGACATCAGCACATGAAAATAATCTAAAAATAACAAAAAAAAAATTAATTTAAAGTAAAATATAAAAATAAAACATTTTCAATTGTTTTCAAAAATATTTTTGAAATGAAGTGTCAAACACCCAATAAGCTTTAAAAGTGTCCATAGCCATCCTAGACTTTTTGAAAATTTTATATATACCTATATTTTCTAAAGTCTAAATAAAATCTTATATATCCTTATTTTATAATCACGTCTCTCCATGGAAACAACTCTTTTTGGAATAATTAAGCAAAAAATGATTAAAAAATCACCTCTCTCTCTTCTATCTCTCTCTCTCTCTCTCTCTCTCTCTCTCTCTCTCTCTCTCTCTCTCTCTATATATATATATATATATATATATATATATATATATATATATATACTAGCTATATTGCCCGCGCGTTGCCGCTGGTATTTTTGTGTATATAATTTAACATCATTAAATCAACAACGATAAATTTATATGATATAACTAAATAAAAGTTATCGATCAGCAGATAAAATGGAAAAAAATTTAAGTACAGTTTATTGCACAAGCATAGATTACATCTTTTAGAATGTAGATATTATGTTATGAAAGATCACAAAAGAGCGTGAATTAACATTTTCCAAACCAGAGCAAAATATTTTAATAAGGGAAAAAAAATTAACCACAAAAACATTATTGTGCAAATAATTAAATTATTATTATGATTATTCTTATTATGTTAGTAATGAAAGGAAAAAAATAAATGAAAGAGTAAAAATATCCTATAAACTTTAACAATAGATAAGAGAAAAAATACAAAAAATTAAAATTATGATTGCTATTATTGTAAAAATAATAAAAATTATCAAATTATCAAGAGGGAAAAAAAATATTAACAAAAGAGTAAGCAAGAAAAACAATTAAATTATTATAATAATAATTATTATTATTATTTTCATTATTATTATTATTATTATATTGAAAAAGAATATATGAATTAATATCAAATAGAAAATTAAAAGAATAAGGACAAAAATGAAAAATGACATATATAAATTAATTCCAATTGAAGGATAAAATTGAAAAAAAAACTAATTGGAGGACCAAAAATTAAATATTTATCAAATGCTCTCATTGGATTAAAAAATTAGAAGAAGAGGGACTGAAATCGAACTTTGTATATATTACCAATTGCAATTGGAGAACGAAATTAAAGAAAACAAAACTTCGGTACCGGAAAAAATTGAAGGAACCAAAAAGAAACGGAAAATCAAAAGTACAGGGACCGAATTACAATTGCCTTATATAATTAGTTTTCATTGAAAGGCACAATTGAAAAAAATAAAACTTTCAATTGAAGAAATCAGGCAGACAATCGAAATCAAAACCTCAGGGACCGAAATAAACTTTCTACACACACGAAGGACCGGACCTGACATTGGGCCCGGAGGAGAGAGAAAAGCGACAGCCGCGGCAAAACCGGCCACCGCCGCTTACACGGTCATCTATGATGGAAACGCGCCGCGATGGAAGATAGAGAACCTGGAGGCGCACCGTAATCACCGGCGGAGACAAATTTTTGATAGCCGCACGCGCCTCCTAAAGGGCGCGTTGGCGCTGCGGGTCGCTTCCGCGTCCTGACGACGCGCCAGGCGTTCGGCCGGAAATATAATAAAAAAATAGGCTAATTACCAGGCCACCCCTAACCCAACCCAGATCTACGAAAAAACCTCGGTGGAAAGGACGCCCTTGTCCCTTGTTACTGTGGATGTTTTTGTCGTTTTCGAGGGCCTTTGTCGTCTGTGCACTGTGCATTGAAGGAGGGAAAAACCGAAAGCGCCCCGCGTCCCTGTGCTGTATTTTGTCGTTTTCGAGGGGTTTTTGCGTGATTCCACTGTGCACATTGCGGCTAATTCAAAATAATAATAAAAAAAGCCAAAAACCGAAAATACTCCATTAAATAAATATAAAACGCCTCAGCCTCAGACCCATTGTCGTCCCTGCACTGCCACAATCCACAGTGGATTGTGAGTGCAGCTACAGGGCAAAATCCACGTCATTTAGTGTGTTGGTAATATATATATATATATATATATTTAAATAATATAATTTTCATTTTTGTCTTGTCTCATGAAGAATCCCATTTGACTACACATCTTTTTTGCATTTGATTAGAGAGTTTGATACTTGTACAACAACTCACTAAGCCAAATCTCACTTCTTAATTTACGGATCTTACTTGATGATTCATGAGGGACATTGTGGATCATAAGTTATGGATCTTATTTCCTTTAACGTAAATATAATATATCCATATTTTTAATCCTTTAATCTCAACCCACCAACCCAAAATCCATACTCATGGTCGGATATCACCTCCACCAATAATTTGTCAACCTAAAAGATTCCACCTAAGAAAAACTTAAAATGGAGATTAGGACCGAGAGATGAAATTTATGATATATCCATATTTCCTTGATTTGATTTAGAAAAAATAAAAAATATTTTCAAAAATAACCGCAACCGCCTTTCCAAACAGGCAGTGTCGAGTCTTTCATGTGAGAAAATAAAGACATGAAATTTATGATTTTTTGGGTCAAATCTCCAAGGAAAAATCAATAAAATTTAGGGGTTGCATTCTTTAGACAGAGAGATGAAGGGATAGTTTAGAATTTATAGTTTTATAATACATTAAAATTATAATTATAATAAATAAGTAGCGGTGGATTCATAGAAACTTGGAGTTGATGTGTGTTTTTTCATAGCTAACTGTTAAGCTCTACGGGCTTTATCTCTAGATATGATATTCCATGCAAAAAGAAATTTCTTTATCATAAAATAAAATACCCTTTAATAATTAAGTTAGTAAATTATAAAAGAAAAAAAAATGTACAAGAGAGTAATTATTAGGAAAATGTATGCGTGATTTTGAGTGTTCTTGTCATAACTCGTTGGATGTGTTGCACAAAGCAATCCGTTTTTTATATAATAATCCAAAAAGCAATTATAGTTTTTAATCATGTTATTTTACTTTAAAAATTAACGTGGGCTTGAAATAAAATAATATATATATATATATTAAAAAAATTCAAGTAAAAAAAAAAAAAATCTTTTTTTTTAAAGTAGCATTAAACACTCTTTTAGTGGCTCCGTTGAGCACAAAATAATAAATAAAAAAAATGTTAGCAGAGGGTGTTGCTGTTTAAAAACTCTTGGCAGAAGAAAATCCTGCCCATCCAATGACCTAGTGCGAGGATTAAGAAACTTCGAATTTAATAATTAATTAAATTTGGAAAGAAAATAAAGATGAAAGGTCGTAAGTATTATATTAATACAAGACAGCAAATGATGGGTTCCAACTATGCATTCCTGCCCTAGATCTTCTTCTCTCTGCCATAGATTTTCTCCATTTAGGTGAATCCAAGCTCCCTGGATTCTCATATCCAACATTATCAAACCCTAAGATCTTATTTTTTCCTTTCTAAACTTAATAATTCATCCTGTTCCTCTTATGTCTCTTCGTCTTTAGACAGCTGCATGCTGCATATTTTCTTGGAAAGATACTGCGTATATATTATTTTAATATATTTTTAAATAAAAAATAATTTTAAAAACAATTTCAAAATCAAGTGTCCACATGTTGACATCAACTTGCATGAGAAAAAAAAAAAAAAAAAAAAAACACAAAATGATAACATAAGGGCAGCACATGAAGCTAGACTGGCCCTATGTAAATGGCTTACAGCGTTACAATGATGACAAGCAGAGGAGCTTCATTTGTTATCTTTATTTATTTTTTAAATATCATTTATTTTTTAATTTCCATGGTTAATTGATGGAATAAAACGCCGCGTATTATTATATATCAGAGAAAATCAATGGTGACGCATGCTCACAAACCTATAAATATATTATAAAGGAATATAATCTAATCTCTTCAACCCTAAACGATCTTCTTCTCATTTATGGTTATTTATTTTGCTCTCCTGAATTAAGGGTCCAGCCGTCCTCGTGCAGAGAAACAAATCAATCTACTAGTTAATAGGAGCCAAGATCCTAGTAATTAGTAAGTTGGGGAATGATGATGAGATGTCTATTTTCCTGGTCTCTAGAAATTTATTTATTTATTTATTATTATTATTATTATTATTATTATTTTAGGGAATTGGTGTTCATGTATTCTCTCTTTTTCCGAGTATGGTAAATAATTTTAAGAGATTAATGGTTTTTCTTTGTATTTTACAATCAGATTGAAAGTTCAAGCGGTTTTCCAGGTACTATGATGGTGTGTCAGTTTTATATGGTGGTTGCGGTTATTTTTAATTTTTTTTTTTATATATATATATATTAAAATAATTTTAAAAAATATTTTTGATATCAGCACATGAAAATGATTTAACAATGTTATTTTTTTAATTTAAAATAAAAAAATTATTATTTTTTAAAAATATTTTTAAAACGTAGTGTCAAACAGAATCTATATCTATCACCTCGAACAAGGTTTATGGATTTTATGATACTAGAGTGTGGTTTAATGTTTGGGTTGTAATGATAAAAGATCTTATTGCATATTTCCTAAATTAAACCTATTCCTCTTATATTTTTAGTACATAAATAGAGCACGTCATTTAGAAATAAAATAGTGTTACAAAAAGTGAATCGTATATAATATTTGTGAAATTAAACATGATTTAGTTTGTCAAAATCAAATAATATGAATATTATATATCATACTTGATTAGAAAATCTAATAAATAAATATCATGTGACAGGTGAGTGATTTGTTATAGCTAAATTGATAAAATCTAAAATTAGTGGGGAAAATATTGTAGTTGTAGACTCATATTATTAATTGGAACATTGCAATGAAGCATTTGCCCCTCCCCATTAGTCATTTACAAATAATTTGTCAATGCAAATGCGTTTTTTCTCATTCAAAATCATGGTGAAAATATATAAATACTCTAAATAGAAAAAAATCAATACTAGCATAGAGAGAAAACTTGTTACATTCATTTTTTTTTGGGTATTATCATGTAAATTGAGTGGAAAATTTGTGTTTAGTCAAATATAAAAATAAAAAAACATAGTGAAACGACCCGAACGACATTGAAAGTCAAAAAAATTAAAACTAGTCTGAAAGGATGTTTTTGTCTTTTTCACAAAGGGTTCTTTGATATTAACATGTTAGATAAAAGGTAATTTGATATTTTTCTAAATATCAATAAACATATGGGTGCACATGTACAACACTAAAAGGTGTATGACAAGAGTGAACTCCTTTTGGGTAGCACTAGCATTGCATCCCGGCATCCAAAAGTATTTTTCATGTCGGTAAAAGTTTTGTTGAGTTCATTTGTAGCGGTGTTATGCATGTCTTTGTTGATGGTTTGATTTGTTATTAGCGAGCCTTTCTTTTCTTTTTCTTTCCTTATTTATTCTCGTCTCCCTAAAAAATCACATCTTGACCCTCTTTGTTAATGATATATTAACTTCAGTATTTATTGATTTTTGATTTTATCCCTTTTGTATAAGTTTTATTTGTTTTCAATTTACTAAATATTATTTTTTCTAATTTGGTCCGTATTATAAAATATACTTCATGGTTTTTTAAGATTGGATGCTTTAGATCTAATGACCCAAGTTATTGATTTTGAAAGTTAACACGATTTGTTTTTGAAAGGCTTAGTAATCCTTTTGATTTTTTTATCAAATTATTCTAACATCATGATTTAAATCTTAAGTTTGGTGGAATATTCTGAATTAATTTGGCTCTAATTACCATGATTATATGTTTGTCATATTAACCATTATCAATTTAAACTTTTTTTTATGTCCTTCCTTCACCTCATTCAACACTTACACATCACAAAAAAAAAAAGTTTAGCCTCGTGGTCATGTACAACAATTAAGGGTTATTGTACCCCATAATCAAATTAATATAAATTTAACAATATTTCCCCAACTCAAAAAACCTTTCAACTTAGCATTGGGGGCAAAATAATATTTTTTTTCCTTGATATAACTGTCTTTTGCAAATTATATAAGGTTAGATTGTTCATTTTGCTTATTTTACGTGTTAAAAAATACAAATTCATGACCATACCTGTTTATATTGACTCATTTTAATTTTTATATTGAGTATTTTATGCGGGCTCGGGTGAATATTTTATTATTTTTTGTTATTATTTTATATTTAAATTATTTAAATTACAAACGCTAACAGCCAATCACATGCCACAAATCTAGCTAGATCCTAAAAGTGCATTCAACTTCCAAGAGAGCCTGCTCTCCAAGTAGTGGCTTGTCAACGATCACTCACGAGAGGATGCCAGGTGGCAAGATAGATAAAAAGTCCATGATCGGACGGCTGTTGACTTACAGAAAATAAATGTTTCCAATCCCCCAACAATCGATTAGGTATCATCCTAGTGGTGGTTTCTGCAAGAGTTTTTAATTTAAAAACACATTTAATAATTTTTTTATTTTTTAAATATTAGTGTATTAAAATAATTAAAAAAACGATTGTGATGTAAGAAAAGACGATATTGAAATAATATTAATATTAATTAAAAGCTATTTATATCTCATGTTCGATGGCCTACGACTCTGCAGAAATCCGAGAAGGCGAGAAGAGAAGAGCCTTGAGAAAGAACACTAAATCCTTTCCTTAACCTTCACGCCTTCATTTATGCAGAGCATTTCATCTCCCTGTCGCTGCTAATATTATAAACTCTCTCCCTCATCCCTGTAATTTTCTCTGTTCACCTCTCACTTCTCATAAAGAAAACCTCTGTTTTCTGTGTACCTGAAACCAACAGTCTAACTAGCACTCCACCTCTGATGGATTCTCTTCTCATCCACTCTTTCTCTCATTAAACCTCACTGAAAAACCCTTTTCATCTCTTTAAATTCCCATTTCGTGAGAGAGTTGAAAACAGAGCGAAAACAGAGCCATTCTCTCTCTCTGTTTCTCGTTTTTTTCTTGGGATTTCCAGCATGGCTTCTTCCTGTAAAGAGCAAGAACAGCTAGGGTTTAAGCAAGCACAGTGTGTTAGGGTTCATGGACCTATTATTGTAGGCGCAGGGCCATCTGGTTTAGCTGCTGCTGCTTGCCTTTCTCAACGAGGAGTCCCTTCTCTGATTCTTGAAAAAAGTGACTGTATAGCTTCTCTTTGGCAACAAAGAACCTATGATCGCTTAAAACTTCATCTTCCTAAACAGTTCTGTGAGCTCCCACTTCTTGGTTTCCCTGCTAATTTCCCCAAGTACCCCACTAAAAGCCAATTCATTTCTTACATGGAATCTTATGCTTCTCATTTCAATATCCAGCCTCGATTCAACCAGGCTGTAAGAAAGGCAGAGTACGACCGCGTTGAAGGGATTTGGAGGGTGCAAACTGAACACCTCGAGTTCCATTCTGGATGGCTTATTGTTGCTACTGGTGAGAATGCTGAGCCTGTAAGACCTGAAATAGTTGGTTTTGACAAGTTTAATGGCACTGTTCTTCATACAAGTGAGTACAATTCTGGTTCTAAGTTCAGGAACCAAAGGGTATTGGTTATTGGGTGTGGCAATTCAGGGATGGAAGTTAGCCTAGACCTCTGCAGACACAATGCGATCCCCCATATGGTTGTAAGAAATACAGTAAGTAGTCTAACTCTATCTTCAATTTAAGTTTCCGGAGAAATCGATGTTTTTTTAGATTAAGATTCTGTTTTTTTTTCACCATCTGGTATGTTTAGTTTTTGATTATCTGTTTCTTATTTTGCTGATGCAGGTGCATGTTCTACCTAGAGAGATGCTTGGCATGTCAACATTCGGAATAGCCATGGCACTTCTCAAGTGGTTTCCTTTAAGATTAGTGGACAAGGTGCTACTTCTAGTAGCCACTCTCACCTTGGGCAACACAGACCAATTAGGCCTGAAACGACCAAAAACAGGCCCGATTGAACTAAAGAATGTCACCGGAAAGACACCGGTGCTGGATGCCGGCGCGTTATCACAGATCAAGTCTGGCAAAATCAAGGTAAACCAAGCACGTCCGAGCAAACCCTTCATTTTTTTATCCACCCTTTTCTGCATGTATGCTTCTGCTCTCTGCAATACCTTCTGCTAATCCTTCTAGGGTTTCATCAGGTGATGGAAGGTGTGAAGGAGATAACAAAAAATGGAGTCAAATTTATGGATGGACAAGAAAAGGAGTTCGAGTCTATAATCTTAGCAACTGGATACAAAAGCAATGTGCCTACTTGGCTCAAGGTAAGAATCATATCTATGAAATTTTAGTTTTAGTTCTATCTTATTAGGAATCATCCATCCTTTTCTGCCTTGGACGCATGCACAGAGGGCAGACACCTACAAATCTCTTATTTTCTCCATGCAGAAAAGAATAAATTAGTCAGGGACTGCTTGAAGTTATTATACCTTTCTGAACACACCATAAATAATAATAAAAAATCACAATTTTCTTTGTGGGGTTTAAATTCATGTTGCTATCATGTCATTATTTTATTCGTTTTGCTAAATACACCTAAAAAAATTGTCCTTTCTATCAAAATCTGGCCCGTCTGATCGATTTTTTTACTTCGGCCAATGCAGGGATGTGATTTTTTCACGAAAGATGGCATGCCCAGAACCCCTTTTCCGGAGGGCTGGAAAGGAGAGAATAGACTCTACACGGTTGGTTTCACAAGAAGAGGCTTGTTAGGAACAGCCTCGGATGCAGTGAAAATTGCTCATGACATAGCTGATCAATGGAAGGCACCCAAGGAAATGATTAGATCTTGTAATTCCCATGTTATCATATACTTGAATCATGATGAGGCCAAGTAAGATGAGAAAATTTGTGGTAAATTTTCACAGATTAAGTTTTTAGGTGGGGGATTAATTAATTGTTCACCAGGCAGGAGTAGTTTCCATATTTTTTCCCCTTTCCCTTTCCTTTTTCTTTTTTCATTTCTTTCTTGTAAATGCACCAATTTTGTATGGGAGGTTCATCTCCACTTCTCTTGTATCTTCCTCAACTTTGTACAAAATAATGTCCAGAGTAGAATTTATCTTCAATTTCCAAAATTTAACATGTTTTCCCCTTCTTTTTTCGCCATATGTCCTGTGATATTATATCTTATTCTTCATCATATTTACCCTGACAGAGAACAATATAAATTATATTATAGAGTCTCATATACAATCTTAAGTTTTTAGGTGAGATGATTTCTTAACATGGTATCAGAGCCTTGTTGATCTAACGGTCACGAGTTCAAATCTCATAACCCCCATTTTATTTGATAAAAATCAAGCACAGGGAAATATGAGTTTGTATAAGTTTCAAGCCCAAAAAAACCCAAAATTGAGATTCAATCTCTTTTTCAGTGAGTCTTTTTCAAGATGCATCCTTTATCAAATACCGAATTACCTGTGTTTTTTCTCTGAACACAATCATAACCTCAATAGCAAAAGGGCACTTAACTTAACTGCAATGCGTAATTCAAAGTGTTCTTTAATTCTTTGGCTAAATTTATTTTATTTTTTTCTCTCTTCTAGCTACACGCGAGCTTTTACAACCAGCGAGTTTCTTAAGAAAACTACGGTCTGCAGCTACCTCCTTGCTCACAGTGCCAGCAGCTTTCCATAAAAGCAGCATCAATTGAGGTCCTCCAAACGAGATTTCCAACCGCAGAAGCCAGAAAATTTAGCAGAAACGAACAATCAATTCTTAAAATCTTGTGTTTTCGCCCTTCATTCGTTAATGTACGTGTTAAATGCATTCCTGCCCGAGAAGCATGCAAGACTCTTTTTACGTCCTTTTTTTTTTTGAAATCATAAAAATGATTATCCAGAAAAACAAGAGATTCGCTCTCGTGAAAGGGTTATTTTGGAAAGATCACCTGTTAAATTTAAACCCTCTACATATGACCATGAATCCATTACATGGAGATTTTTGTGAATCATTCTCGAAACTCAATATTGTCGCATTATTTTTTGTTATTGTTGTTGTTGATGCAACAAAGTGTTAGAGACCGAACTTGAAAACACAAAATACCTAATGTCTTCGTAATTCCATCCCCCGCATGTAAAGATTTATGTTTCTGGATCTCACCTAAAAATAAATTTAAACATGTAGGTGATATGGTTTCTTAATATAGTATAACAGTATTGTTGACATAATGATTACGAGTTCGAATATCATCACTCCTATTTTATTTGATAAAAATCAAGTGTAATATAGTGTGAAATTATACAAGTTTCAAACCCAAAGGATTTTCACTTGAGAGGTGTGTTAGAGAAAAATATAAATCATATTATAAAATCTTACCTAAAGACTTAAACTTTTAGATAAGATGGTTCATTAATATGGTTCATTAACACATTATCAAGAAGAGTTTCTATATTAAGAACATTTTTTTGGAAAAGTGTCACGAACTCCTATAAGTTTTATTTTTGTATTTTGTAGGTTCTTTGGCAACTTCTTCCATAAGTGCAAGCTTTGAACCATGCATTGCACAATCTTTGTCTTTTTTTTCCAAAAATTAGTTTCGTTTCAGCACCAGATCATACACGAACCTTTCAGGCGTCAACTCTTGGTCCTTTGCCCCCCCCAGGACTCACTTGTCACCATATGATTAGCTGAATCAAATCTCTTGACTTTGTTTAGAAACTTTCCTGCATCCACCCGTAAAAAGATTTCTATGATGTGGGGTTTTTACTTTAAGAACCTTGATTTAATATCTTTACAGCTTAACCTGTTACCCAATTCTCAACTTTCTCAGTTTTTGTTTAATCATTTGGGTGCACTATCATATATTTATATAAATCTGTTTACTGACGAACATTATGGTGGAAAATTTTTTGTTTATAATTTCTAAAAAAAATTTGTTGATTCTGTCAGCACCAATGTTGTCAATTCTGTTTCGGTTAGTGTTTTGTTTTTTCAATTAAAATGGAATGTTTTGGTTTCAAAACGTTTCGGCTTTCCGTTTCGAAGTTGTATTGTTTATGTGTGTGTGTGTGTATAATTAAATATATTAACTCAAATAAAATTAGTTCAAATCCAAAAATAAAATTATTTAGAACTGTGCAATTTAATCTAAAAAAAACACAATAAATGATTTTTCTACACAAACTTTTGAACATGTATAATATTATGAGAATGTCATCATCAATCTCACAAGATCATTACATTCTTTGATTGCTCTGAAATTTTTAACATAAGATATATAAATATGTCAAGAGACTCCTCGTAAAATTTAATCTCAATCTAACGGTCGGATTAAGAGATACAATTGGTATTCTAAAATTATTTATTATTTAAAAAAATATTAGTTGATCGAAACATAATGGGCAAAACAAAACCAGAAACTTCCAGCTGAAATTTAGGTGAAATTTTCAAAACAAGCCAAAATTTTAAGCAAGATAAAACGGCGTTGTTTTATCTCATTTTTTAACTAGTACGAAATATTTCGGCCAAAACAAAACAAGATCAATAGCACTAGTCAGTACTTCTGGGTGTCAAATGATCAAGAAATTTCCCACAAATTCTTTATCGATAATTTTAGAATAAACAAAACCTGGCAGTTTTCTCTTTCCTCCCTTTCTTCATCTTCGTCTTCAATTCAAACTCTAGCCCATATTTCTTCAAATATTTGCCAGTCCCTCTAAAATCCAGCCACCCAACTTGCCAGCATCGACGTAACCTCCCTCCATTGGTTCCATTTACTGTCAAGCTTCACTCCACTATGTAAGAATTACTAAACACCCTCATTTTTGTTGTAACATTCATGCATGTTCAAAGTTAATTTATTCAAGATTTGTTTGTTGAATTTGTAGTTTGCATTTATATTAATTGTTTTATAATAATAATAATAATTTTGTTATATTAATGTCTGACTTGTATTTTAGGGTTTTATATTTGATATGTCTAGACTAGAATTTTGTTTTCATTTAATTTAAGAAATTCTTGCTTTTATGGTTTCATGCTCGAAGAAGTTAAATGGAATGTGAAATGAATTTTTTCTTAGCTTGTAGTAAAATCACTAGGTGTCTGTTTTTCATTTGTCAAGAGTACCTTCTAAGAAAAAACTTTAAACTTTCTCGTTACTTTGACTATACAATGTTCTTGTCTCCTCACGTGTTTACATATTTAATAAATATATGAAAAATGTGTACTTGTAAAAAGGTATTGCATCTCTCCCACTTTGACAAATGATTCATACTTTAAAATTTATTCCTACAATTGTGTAATGAAATGGTAAGATGTTGTTAGAAAAACTTAATTCATATGTGCGACTGTTCAAGTATTTGTGTTGGAGTTTCTGACCTAATTTTTTTGATCTAATTTAGTGATTATTTGAGAGTGTGATTGAGGTTATTTATGAAATTATTTTTTATTTATAATATTTTTTTTATTTGTTAAAAATTATTTTTGATATTAGTGCATGAAAATAATAAAAAAACACAAAAAAAGTTTAATTTAAAGTAAAAAGTAAAAGTAATTTTTTTATTTTTTTCAAAAACACATTTGAAATGCAATGTCAAATACCATCTCAGCTTTGATGGTGTTGGTTTAAAAAGCTATGTGTTGAGCTATATTTATTATAGCTTGTTTAAACCAGAATAATGATAGTCTATGCCATATATCCGTGTGTATTCCTTATCCGAATAAAAATGTCAATTTGCTATAATCTATGGCGGGCTTTGATCCAGTGTTTTGAATAGATTTTACTTGCAATAAACTCTTATGATTCCATTTTTATATGTTGTTTTGATAAGTTTTTATCTTTTTTTATTTATTATTACACCAACACACACACACACATTTATAAACTAATTCAAGAATATTTATAATCATGCCAATAAAAAACAAAAAAAAAAACATTTTGTGTCATGGTGGTCCTTAGATTTAGTTCCATGGAATGTTGTGGGCTATATAATGAACACGTGGCCAAGTTTGAAGCGTTGATATTAGGTGATCACATCATGCCATTGTGGTTTTCAGTCACTAAATATATTAGAAACATATCTTGTAATATTGCCACGTTAAAAATATTGAGAAAATTCAAGGAAGAAATATTTATTACACATACCAATTACCTCCTCTATGAATATTAAAACCCTGAAAAATAATTCCATCCAAAGATATTTCACGAAACTCAGTTGATAAAAGAATATAAAATTATTCGTATGATGACTTCCTATTTGCAAAATAAGAAAAGATAATTCAAATACCTCTGAAATAAGCAAATCGATCTCCCCATCAGAAAGCAAGCTCTCCAAAAATACAAACTTTTCAAAACCCTAAATATCTTTCTTACCATTTCCGGCATCCTACCAAAAACAAAGATCCATCTCATTATCTGACTAAAAGGATATTTAACACAACGTTTCAAAAGAGGTTTTGAAAAGAAAAAAAGTTTTTACTTTAAATTATTTTTTTTATCATTTTAATGTATTTATGAAGGAAAAACAATTTCAAAACAACCTCGACCAATATTGTATGTTTCGTTCCGTATCGGTCAAAACAGACGAAATATTTTGTACCAGTTAAAAAAATAGACAAAAACGGTGTTGTTTTTACTTCGGTTTAAATTCCGTCCCGTTCTGGATTTCAACATAATAGTGTTTTTTTTTTAAATAATGAATAATTTACTATATCAATCATATCTCTTAATCCGACTGTTAGATTGAGATGAAATTTTACGAGTAGTCTCTTGACATATTTATATATATTATGTTGAAATTTCAGAGCAATCAGAGAATGTAATAATCTTGCGAGATTGATGATGTTATTCTCGTAATATTATACATGTTCATAATTTTGTTTAGAAAAATCATTTTATTGTGTCTCTTTTTAGATTAAATTTCATAATTCTGTATAATGTTATTTTTGGATTTGAACTAAAAAAATTGAATTAATATATTTAATTATATATATATATATATAAAACAGTACAACTCCGAAATAGCGCGCCGAAATACTCCGAGACCAAAACATTCCATTTCAATTGAAAAAACAAAGCACCAGCCAAAACAGTATTGAAAACCTTGACCTCAACCACACTCTTAAATAAACACTTAAGCTAAAAACTCAGCAGGATGAAAAATATTAATGATCAGTAAGCTGCAAGAGGGATGCTGATACAATTCACTAGCTACCTCCTCAGCTTTAAGCCTTGTTCATGATTCATCTTTTTCCTCTTAAATCTTGAAACTCTTCTAGGTCGCTTGCTCGCTTGTTACCAAATTAGGATGGAAATCTCAGCTTCATGAATATAAAAGCCCCTATTTTAGAAAATTATAATTTTTCCACTGTTTAATAAAACAATTAGAAAATTTACCACAGGAAAATATCATTTTCTCTCGGTATATGTATAATAAATTATTATTTTTTAGAGTAAAAAAATCGATTAAAGACCCATTTTAAAACAAAAAATAAAAACTAATTTTTATTTTCATCCCCATAACCAAAAACATTATTGTCTATTGGATTTCCATTTCTTCCGGGATAGTAACTTGTTTCTTGTACATAAGCAACAACACCCTTTTCCAGCTCTAATCCGCTCAAGCAAGCAAATTCCGGCCACACTCCTCCTTTAGCGTATTATTTTGGTTATGTCGGATCACAAATTCCGGTCACTGATAGAGCGTATATTTAAGCAGTAAAAGGAATAGTATACGATGAGACTACGACGGAGAATCCAAAAGTATAACAAAAAATATACGTATGCAGCGGTGCCCCAACAATTTTGCCGAGGCATCTCCCATTAAGGTTGTCAATTTCATTCTGTTCTGCCCGAAATGATTGATATATTTTGTTTTAATTCCAAAAAATAGAACAAACTGAATTAAATTTTATCTCGCTCGGAATCTCGGTCTGTTCTGAAAATTCTGCCCAGATTTTACCAGGAACGTTTCGGTTTTGTTCCGCCCGTTCTGTTGGGCCAAATAGTGTTATTTTTAAATAATAAAAAGTTTTATAATATCAATCATATCTCTTAATCCGACCGTTAGATTGAGATGAAAATATAAGAGAAGTGTCTTGACATATTTATATATATTATGTTAAAATTTTAGAGTAATCAAAGAATATAACGAGCTTGCGAGATTGATGATGACATTCTCATAATATTATACAAGTTCATATTTTTGTCCAGAAAAATCATTTTATTATGTCTTTTTTTTAGATTGAATTTTTCTCAATTTCGTTATTCAATAACGAGTTTATTATGAATTGAACTTTAGAATTTGATTTGATTTGCTTTATTTAAGGTTATCATAGTCTTATAACGTAGGTCACACATTTGAAAAGTTAACATAGGTTTACCCGAGTTGATTCAATACATCATTATTTCAATATTTTTTTAAGATATCAACTTGATTTTTTTTAGTTAAACTATATTTTTATCAATTTTTCATGTTATCTTTAAACTCATCAAGTCGGTTGAGTTATATCAATTCAACTTTCATTTTTTAACTTATATTTGAAATTTAAATTGCATAATTCTAAATAATTTTATTCTTAGATTTAAACTAATTTTTTATATATATATATATATATATATATATATATATATATAAAAACATAAACAGTACTACCCTCGAAACGGAACGACGAAACACTTTAAAACCAAAACATTTTATTCCAATCCAAAAAACAAAATATCAACTGAAATAGAATTAACAACCTTGACTCCCATAGATATTGATGTGTATATATTTAGCCAAGGAACGTTGAGGAGAGGGGGTTCACTGTAATATAAACTCTTTGTAAAGGATACTGAGTGTTGTTATACTTAGTATATTGACTAGCCAGTACAACCTTAAAAACGGAGTGTCAAAACACTTTAAAATTGAAACATGTTATTCTAATTAAAAAACAAAACATCGAACCAAAATGAAGATGTTGATGTGTATATATATATATTTAGCCAAGGAACGTTGGGGAGAGGGGGTTCACTTCTTTGTAGTGTATACTGAGTGTTTTTATACAGTACGTATACTGGCTAGCTAGTACCCTCTCTGTATTTTTCAGGCTGATAATTGAGACAATGATGGGGCTCTGACCCTCTTTTCGTAGACTATTTGTACGAAGCTTTCAGGAACAGATTGATAGATCTTCTCTCTTTTACTCCATACCAGACCCGAAGAAACGAAACCCTATTTCTCCCTCTCTGCACAGCTGATCATCATGCTGATGCAAGTCTCTGCCGCCATGAGACAATGGAGGAAGAAAAGTCCAAGATGGGGAGGAGGGGCTTCTGCATTGAATTCGAAATCCACATCACACGCTTCCAGGCACGCGTTTTCACAAGAAAATGAGAATCTTGCGTCATTTCTTTTGCTCCCTTCTGATCAGTACCGATCATCCACCAAAAATCTTGAAAGGACCGCGCTGTGTGAGCGGGACAGGTGGATTTCATGGTTCTATGATCCACCTTCTCTCTGCCATGGATTGTGTTACTTGTCCGAGAAGTATGCCCATGCTGATATACAGGGCAAGGATCGATAATATTGCAGCAGGGCACGATGAAGATAAGAAGAACAGGAGATGTATTTCTTATAAACTCCTGTACTGTAAATGAGGAGCTGTTGATTTTTCAGAGTTTAACCTAACTTACCTTTCGAAATCTTCGTGCTTTCTAACATGACGAGTAGAATCTTTCGCTGATTCTGTGGATGGAGGTTGGGAGCGTGAGCGGAAGTTTCTTGGATGGAAGGTGGCCCGGCAGGGGGGCGTACGTATCTATGCAAGTATAGGCTGGCATGACATGGCATGCAAATGTAGTAATCAAACTTCTGATTGCTGTGGATGATGCCATATTGCTCCATGCAGTGTTACTAGCTAGTGAGAAATGGATCAGCAGTTTGGCAGAGGACAAAACCATTCCTTATTTTCTGTCATTCACTGCTGGTTTTTTGTTTTACATTTTAAATCTTTGGTAGTGATGAGATGATGATGACGAAATAAGTGAAAGGCTCCCCAGGAATTCATTCCCTTCTGGGTTTTTCGATTCAGCTGGGCCCACCTAATCTCAGTGGCTTGTTGCTTTAGCAGCAGCCCTTCTCTAGCTGACAACAGTGTGGAAATGTAAATACCAGCGAGAGAGAGAGAGAGAGAGAGCGAGAGAGAGAGAGACATCTCAATGCTTATGCATGCTTTACTATTCTGCTTCCTCATCTACAACCTCGAATTTAATCGAGAAGATGCAACGTTTTTGCATGTTGCTTTGCCAGAAATTTTGTGGGTGTAACGAGGAAGACGAAGACCTTACAATGGCCATCTATCTTCAACTTGGAATCAAGTAGTTTGTATTGCGTTTGCGTTGTGTATACTGTGTGCGTAGCAGCTTGAGCTGTTAAGGAACCATTTAACCTAAAAGTTTAAGCTTGTAAGTGAGACCCCATAATATGATATATATTATTCTCTAACACATCCCTCAAGTGAAAGCTCTTTGAGCTTGAAACTTGCACAGGCCCACATCACCTTGTGCTTGATTTTTATCAAATAGAATGAGGATGGTGAGATTCGAACTCGTGACCGCTGGGTCAACAAGGTTCTGATACCATGTTAAGGAATCATCTCACCTAAAAGCTTAAGCTTGTAAGTGAGACCCTATAATATGATATATATTATTCTCTAACATGAGCCACAGCTAGTCCAAGAGGAGGTGTTTTGAGGGCGTTACAGTAATGTTTTTGAAAAAAAAACTGAATTTTTATTTTTATTTTAAATTTAAAAAAAAATATTTTAATATATTTTTAAATAAAAAACATTTTCAATAACAACTATAATCGTATTGTTAACAGTAAGAAAGTCATGAGAACCTTTTTCCCATGCAAACTTCTGATGACGATCGATCTATTGTTCTGAGGTGAGGCTGGAGATCAATGCAGGGTTGCTTGAACATAACATAACTGTCATGGAGTATATATCGATATGAATTATATCGAGGGATATTCAGGATGGACCAGCCTGTTAATTAGATTACTTTACGTCTTTTGATTGTTGAAATGAGAAAATTTACGGTGTTTGGGAGAGCTTTTCGAAAGTGATTTTGAAAGAATTTAATTTTTTTTTAAATTTAATTTTTTATATTTTTAGATAATTTTGATGTGCTAATGTCAAAAAAGATTTAAAAAAAAACATCATTTTAATATATTTTTAAACAAAAAATACTTTAAAAAATAACCGCAACTACACTTCCAAATAAACAGTTTTATATTTATTTGTTGGATTTTCTTGCTAGTTATTATTGATGTGGGCATGACACTGCTCAATTACCATTCTATCATGTCAAATCAAATATTGACTTGCACTGTGATGCGGTTAAGATTAGTTTTTTAACTTCAAATTATATTTAAATATTATTAATAACCATAATAATAATGAACTCAGTATTAAGGCACATTACTTTTTTAAATATTGATACATTCCTATTGAATTTTATTTTATTTTTGAATATTAAGATAATAATGTATTGTATCGATACAGATTAAGTTGGAAATTTTTTTATACAAGTTGTATATAATGATAATTTTGAAGAAAACAAATCAAGATAAATTATAAAGATAAATTCTTAATCAACCTAATATTGAGGTCAGTAATTGAAAATATATACATATATATTAAATTTTTTAAAAAAAGAGATAAAAAAACTATATGTTAACTTGTCAAAATTATGAATAAATTACAAAGCTTAGTTTTTAACCAATCTACTATTAAATGAAGAAATTGAAAACAAAAATAATTAAAAAATTTCAAAGTGAACTTTGGCTGAATTGTTAAGTCTATGACCTAGAGTAGGAGACCAAGATAGCTTCATAAAAAACATGAAACTCTATTTTCATCAAATTCAATGTTAAAGTTTGATAACAAGAAAAAAAACAATATCATGAGATCAATATAACTTCACATAAAATTTTTTTTTATGAAACTCGATTCTCAAACAATCTAATATTGAATAATAAAATTAAAAAAAAATCAATAAAAAAGACTCTAAAAATAAGCAATGTCACTCAGAGTCAACTTGTTAGACCCACAACTCATATCATAGGATTGGAATAACCTACAAAAAAATAAACTATAATATTATAAAGCCCAATTAAAAAATAATCAATTAAATAATGATCTAAAAATAAATAGAGTTAGCACTAGTCAACCTGCCACAATACAAATAATGAGATTGAGATGATCTCATAGAAAGCAAATTGAGAAAAATCATGTAGTCTAATTTTCAATGAACCCAATATTAAAAGCTAAATTGGGGATAAAATCATTTAGAAAAAGTTATAAGAAAATAATCAGAGTTAACATGAGTTAACATAATAAACCGATGACATGAGTTGTGGGTTCATAATATGTTCATAAAAATGAAATTAAAAAATAATAATTTTCAAAGTCTCACTTCTAACAAATTAATATGTAGTGTTGAAATCAATACAATCATAAAATTAACATAACCTAACAAAACAAATTAAAAACAATGACAAATCACAATTCTCAAACACAATCTAATATTAAATAATAAAATAAAATAAACTAAAAGAAATATTAGGTTTTTGAAAGTTGAAACTCAAGAAGAAGAAAAATTCTAATATTATTTGTGTTTTTTTTTTTTGTCAAATGTCTCCAAGCGCGCTGGTGGTTCAATTAGGCCAGGCCCATAGGGCCGAATGCCATCTAGTGAGATGACTATGGGCCTAATAACTCTGAAAGTTGTCGTGATTTTGATTTGTTTAATATCTCACTCTATTTTTTTTTTTTAATTCTTCTTAATGCATGGACCTAACCTTATTACTCCCTTCTCCTCAAGCCAAATAAATAAATAAATAAATTATGTGTTTTTTTTCTTTTATAGCAGTTCCTTGCTGGGTCGAATAAGTTCTAATTCCATTCATTTTGGGCTCGTTGAAATTTACCATTTCCAAGCTAAAAGCACTTCACTGCCCACCAAGGCAAGATTGGGCTACGTTTGTGCACCGTGCTTTTACAAAACACAGGCAAATCCCTATGTTTAATTTAAAAATATATTAAATTAACTTTTTATATATTTTTATTTTAATATTAGTACATGAAATCATCAAAAGAAACATTAGAAAAACATTTTTTTTCCGAATTAATTGTATTGTTAATGCCATCCATGTTGTTGGAGGATATATTGCTTTTTTTCCCGCGAGAAAATAGCATGGAAGCCCACTAAAATTGACAATTATTTTAATATATATATATATATATAAATAAATATAAATTATTTTTAAAAATAATATATTTTGTCTTCTTGGTCAACACACAATGGACAAAAATCACATCTTGGAAGGAAGTAAACACGATGAATTATGAAACTGATGGGTTGACTAATCAATGAGGTCATTGCCTTAGTTTCGTTGCAATTTCGCCATCATTACCTAGTCTTATCAAATTATTTAATCATAATAAGCTGATTAATTATCTTGATTTTTCTAAACCTAAATTTCCTAGGAGTCCCCAACGACAGCCTGTCCAAAAATCCCATCCAAACGACTGCTCTTTTGCTCGTAATTATTACTTTTAATCTTTTTTTAATAAAAAAAATACTTTTTAATCGGTAATCCAACGTGGCATCATTTATGACTTCAACATTGTATTGCGTGCTCGGGGAGCAATAAATTATATTTATTTTTCAAATATTAAAAGGGTTTGTTTGGTTCGATGTCCATTCTCAACTCCTGTACCGGGGATAAAGATTCTGAAAAAAACTCCCCACCAAACAAACAGTGTAAAAATTGTGTGAGAATAATAATATATAGTTTTTTTAAATAAAATTATATTATATTAAATTATTGCTTAAATTTTTGATGTGTTGAAGTTATAAATGTTAAAAAAATAAAATAAAAATTATTTTAATGTATTTCTAATTTAGGAGGGGATTCTATAAAGGAAATCTTAGTTAAAAAATAAAAAGAGAATGTAAATGATTTATATAAAATTTTAATAAAAATAACATAATTTATAAATAAATAAATGAGACGGCTACACATTCAAGAATGTTACCATTGTCCATCATTTGAATGTTTGACTTTTTTCTATCAATAATATATAAATATGTACGACGTCAATTTTTTTATTTATTTATTAATTATGGTTGATGTTATTTTTTAAAGTTTTTTTCGTTGAGAAATATATTAAAATAATTAAAATTAAAAATTAAATAAAAACTAATTCTTTTCAAATACGTTTTTTCAAACACCCCTAACTAGATGGATTAATTCAACAAGATGGTGAGGACATTACAGTAATTCGATTCAACGAATCCACGGAAATATAAAATGGAAAAGGAGGAGGAGGCTGGTCTGTCTTTTCATATTTATTGACAATGATACCTTCTTTAATGACAAAAGATTTCGCAGAACACATGCCATGCGCGGGATATTAATTTACATCCACCCCATTAGTTTTGGAATATTCGAAAGAAACCCCAATAGTTTCTTGTTTGTTCTTGAACTAGACGGGCGAGTTCTCTGCTCTTTTTTTAAAAAAAAAAAAAAAAAAAATCTAAATTATCAGCTTTTTCTGTAAGAGGCTGGATTCGCATGTCCATTTTTTAACATTATATTTTTTTATTTTAAATATTTTTTAAAATAAATATTTATTATTATTTTTGGGAGGTTTTAAATTATTTTGATATGATGATGTTAAAAATAATTTTTTAAAAATATAAATATTATTTTAATGTAAAAAAAACAATTTGAAAAGTAACTTGTATTGTACTTCAAAACACATTTAAAAGCTCCTTTTTTTAAATGATCTTTTAATTTTTTTATATTAAAATAAATATATTTTGAAAGTATAGCATGCCTACTCACGTAGTTTATTTTAATACCCCGCATGTGGTGGGTCACTACCCTTTTTTTTTTCCTTTTAGTTTTTCTAATTCCACCGTGTAAAACATGGTTTTTTATTGAAATTTTTTGTTGGTTTATTTTATTAATTTTATCATTTAATATTATTTTAATTTTATATATTTTATTTTGGTTGGTTTTTGATGAGGATATCACTATCTCAAATAACACTTCTCCGCATTTTGTTGATACTTAATTTTGTGAGCATTTATTTTGATTATCGTATAATTAAGAAAAAATAATTTTAAAAATAAAATCTATGAATCAAGTCCTAAATTTGGTAGTTTAAATCATAAAGCATGCTTTTAATGATTAAAGTATCAATAACACCTAAGAGAAGGTGAATTGGGTGTTCTGTTGATATGTACAAATATTGAAATCAATTTAATTAAACATAATTAAATACAATTAACCAAGAATATAATTAAATTGCATAAACTCTGATGATGGACTAGAAATTATACTTGTTTCACTTGAAAGTACAATTTAAACTTCAAGGAAAAAACTTATAGATTGACTTGAAAATTCTCCATAAATAAAACATCTTAATTAGAAGAGGAGGTCTTTCTTGATATTTGAGAGGTAAAGATTGAGATAGGTTGTTAGAGTCAATAAAAGCTCTAACCCTGCTTAAGATATTGTTTAAAAGACTTTGGGTGAGTGATTACACTTGCCCTTTCAAATGCTGAATAGATTGACTTCAGAGGAATAAAAATTGCAAACTTGTGTTTTAATTTGGTTCAACAATCCTACAATAAACACCTCAAGCACCAAACCAGTCTTCTTGAGTAATGCATTCTTTCACTAGTCCAAGTTTAAAAATACATTTGTCGCTTGATAAATCCATACCAAAATTTAGATCATTTGAAGATATTCTCTCTTTAAGGTTTTTTTATCAGATGATGAATCCAAATTATGATTTTCCCACCTAGAGATATGTCATCTCTAAGGTTTTTCTTTGGTGATATTTTCTCACCAATACTAAGAGATTTATCACAGCTATTAAAGCATTACATTTGTGGTTTTTGTTTATAATAAAGGACTTTCTTAGAGAATGGATAATACAATTGAAGTTTGTATCTTTATAATTTTCTCAACAACACTTAGGATTATGAAAATGTTTAAATGTAATGAGTAAATGAATACTTTATTTATAAGATATGAAGGTTCAAATTAGTACAACTTAAAAGTATGATAATATTGATGATTTATAGTTTTTTTTTTCTATTGAAATAGTTTTTATATCACATATATTCAAAATCCTCTTTATTTTTTAAAGAATAAGAGATATTTAAAAGTTTCTAAAATGAACTAGTTGTTTCTAGTAGTTGGAACCTCGTCGATGACTAAAGCAATCATCCTATTCAAATTGACCAAGCTAATCATCGACTATTTCCTAAATATTTTTAAATATTCACCACAAATAAATAAGTGATCAATTCACTTGATATTACTATATTTTGACAACTGGCACATGTGAGTCTTTGACTAATACCAATCATATATGCATACAAAATGAAGTAAGTGATTTTATTTTAATTATGTTTTTATGTTGAGATATTAAAATTTAATCACTAAAATGAACAAATGATTTTTTATTTTCAATTGCTTTGCGTTCTAAACATCTTTGTTGATTTTTTTACAAGCTCCTTCATTCCTTTTGATATGATTTTCATATAAATCTTTTTAAGACTTATCCTCAACTAATCATATTATTAGTTTGATTTTTTTTTTGTTTTTTTATTATCAAAATAAATAAAATATAAATATATAAAAAAATGGATTAATCCAATATGTCAACTTCTTAATATTAAAAAAGAAGATGTCATTTTGATTATTTTTTTTAAAATTGAATAATGTTTTTACTGACTATTTTAATAGCTATTGAACTCTCTAAATCAATCGGGTCATGAAGAGACAACTTTCACATGAATTATTTTTCAACATAGTATAGGTAAAAAGTCAAGTTAAGGGATTTAAAGTTTGAGTAGTTGAATTATATATTAATAACAATGACAAAGAGTTTTTTTGTGGCTTGTATATTTCTTTTTTTGTTCAGAAAGATTTTGGCTTGATCCATAACAAAGCGCAACCCAACTAATAAGTGATATGATATTTGATAATATTGTTTTTCCTAACCAATTTTGAGGTGATAAAACCAAGTTCAAAATATTGTCCCTCATCACTTTAGAGATTAAAAAAATATATACGTGGAGTCATAATTGAATTTTCCAAGATAATGTTTAAGAAAACCGAGATTAAGAAAATTTTTAATTTTATAAATTATCTTAAATAAAAATAAAAATCACCAAATAGAAATGAAAATGAATTTAAAGGGTTGTTTTGAAAATTTGAAGGGTTGCACGCAAAAACTGAAGAGGAAAGGTAAAAGAAAACAATAAAAAAGATCGTTGACACAATATCAAACGACAATAAGCCACCTACGTTGTTTAGGAGAGAGAGACCACTAAGATGATTTAAAACACATATCAATGATTACCCTTATGCCCCTAATTAATATGACAATGACAAATGAAACATGTGAAACAAATCTTATTACTTAAAAAAGCAATGCAATTATTTTTATAGTAAGGAAAAAATGGTAATTACAATATTATGATGAATAATAATATGCTTTACAGTATACTTGCCTTTTTTAACTAGCTATTCAACCTATACTCCTTCTCAGGTCAATTATTTTCTTAAAAAATAAATATGCACGCTTTTTCAACATGTTTTTTTATATAAAAAAATCAAATGAGAAAATAAAAAACTTATGTATACATATCAAAAAACTTAATCAAGAATTATATGTGTTAATAAATAAATAAAGTTACTAATGACAAATAAAGATGAAAAACTAAAAAATTAAGAATCAAACATAAATCAAGATATTTAGTCTTGCAACTTGGATCTTTGTTGCAATTGTGTTTAATGACCTTGTTCACAAAAATAGATTTTTATGTAATTAAATAAAAATAACAATATACACATATGATATTGATTAAATAAAAAAGGAAAAGGTTTATGAAGGCTATACATATTAGAAATATTTTTAATTTTTAAAATGATTTTCATTTATATAATCATAAAAGAATTATATACGAATCAAAACAATCTCTTAAAATAGAGAAAATGAAGTTTGAAACCAATATTGATTTTGCCCTTTAATTTTGTTAACCAAAGGGACCCGATATTTATTATTTGAAAGGTATAGGGATTATAATAATTTTTTTTAATCAAAACTTTGTTAAAAATATATATTGAGAGAGGAATCATGATGCATTTTGCACTGCGGACTCTCTATGCATTTTAGATTTATATTTAATGATAATAATATTCATGTAAATTTTTTTAATTATAAATTAAAAACAACTCTAAATAAAATAAATGTTTTTTTAGTTTAGACCATGAATTATTGGAAAGCAATTAAAATTTCATTCTTGGCTTTCTAGTAAAGCATTTAAAAAATCTTTACAGTATGAGAAATGATTTTTTTTTTACATAAATCAATTCTATTTTATCAAATCATAAATTATATCAATAAATGTAAAACACAAAGATAACATGGTCTCCGCCTAATATATTTATGCAATAATTTCTTAACAATTGAAACTTGAAAGCAAGACTACCACCCTCAATTATGCTCAATCCTCAATGTACGTGGAGGACGTAGATGAAGGAAGTCAAGAAGTTTTGGGTAACATCTACAAAATATCAAATTACATGGCTCATTCTTAAATTGAAAAACTTCAAGTGTCGTCTACAGTGTAAGGGTGCAAGAATTGTCCACCACAATTCAATTTACACAAAACTCCTTTTTTATTCTAACAAGTACACAGCTGGTGTACCAAAATTACCAGAAACTTTGCTAACGTGCAAGGGTATTTCAGTTATTCAACCTTAAAGCTGTCTGAAAACTAGTGATTCAGACACAAAATTAGACAAGGTCTAGGGGCTTATCGGTAAATTCCGCCAACCAAAGCACTATGATATCTGCACTAGCAATTCGCAATCCACCAAAAGCTACAGAGACATATATATCTATATTTTTTTTATCAAGTCTCAAAAAATAAATAAAATAATTTTCTATTTTGGGATTTCAGGTATCTCTATCAATCTTTCGTATATATATGTTTTTTTTTTTAATTTTTGAGTTTGGTTTTATTCAATTAAATTTGAACAAGTATTTATTTTGAATTTCTTTCTAAATTTAGAGGTTCTATTTCCATTCTTGCACTGATAGATTCTTCATTGCTCTTTTTATTACAAAAGAGTTTGCGACTTTATAACTCCTTTTTTCTGGGTTCTATTAATGAATTGATTCTGTATACTGAAAGCAAAGCTTTTCGCGCTGATGAATTTCTTATTTTTATTTTCTGGGTTGGAATTTTAGAGGCGAAGAGGAGCTAAAGCAGTGTGTAAGGATCCAGACATTAGTGCTTAACAGTTGTTTAAAATTCAAAAACATGTCTCAAACCAACTGGGAAGCTGATAAAATGTAAGTTCTTTATAGAAATATAGTTGAAGATTCTCTTTTCATTGCTAGAAGTTCACGTTTTTCTGTTTAATGCCGTTTTCTCCCACGTTTCTGCTCTTGATTGGGGTTTTTGGGATGTGGGTTTTTCTGGTTTTTGTTTCTTATGGTTGTTCTGGAAAAAAGTTTCGTTCTTTGAAGCTGTTTTATGTTACTTACATGTACATTACTAGTATTCTAGGGTTTGTCTTTCTCTTACTGGTTAGTTGTTTTCGATATTTTTTATTTTAGAATTTGAATATGAACTGTATTTAGGGTGTAAGCACTTTTTGTTTAACTATATTCATATTCTGTGTGAAAAGATGGGATTTTATGTAGTTTTGAGTTTTAGTCACCGGAGTTGCTGGTTTACTCCCTTTTTGGTTTAACATTCGGGGATCTTGTATTTATGGTCTGGAGTCTGTCCATTTATATACTTTTCTTCACTAGATTTGGGTGATTAGTTTGGATTTGTACTTATTATTTTGTTCGCAGCTGTTAGGGTTGGTGAAGCCTATTTTTTTTCTTCCCTTTGATATAAATGAAATCGAGCAGCTTTTTGGATAAATGACAGGTTAGATGTGTATATCCATGATTATTTGGTAAAAAGAGACTTGAAGGCTTCTGCTCAGGCTTTTCAAGCCGAAGGAAAAGTGTCATCTGATCCTGTAGGTAAGTGTTTTTGGATTTATGATTCTGGGCAAGAGAAAACCTTTATGCTGGCTTTGGTTGTTATTTTTTTTTTATATAATTCTATTTCTAATTTCTTGAGTGGTTTTGATTTTTTACTGTGGCTGTCCAGCTATTGATGCACCGGGAGGCTTTCTTTTTGAATGGTGGTCGGTGTTCTGGGATATATTCATTGCTAGGACCAATGAAAAGCACTCAGAGGTTGCTGCGTCTTACATTGAGGTTGGTTTTCAGGTTCTTCTGCTGCATCTCATTATTTTCATTAGGTTTATTTGTATCCATGATTGCTAGAGAGAAAAGGAAAGTGGTGATTACCATGACGCATTAAAGTGGTAAATCGATTACATCTTTTCTTTGAATATCTTATTGTTGCCTGCAAAATTATTTTCAGAATTTCTAGATTTTTGGTGGAAAAAATCAATTGATACCTGGGTGAGGCTTCTCCTCTGTGTGCAGTGAACCTTGTTCTTGAAAACAAGATTAGACTCCTCCCCTGGATAGTATGATAAATTGATGTAGCATTCCAAATCTGCTGAGATGCCAAAAAGCGTAACAGTATCTTAACTAGCTGTGGATTCTGTAGTTGAATGAACTGCTCATTGCAACTGTAGTGGCGTAGCTTCAGCCAACTACTGGTCCAGGGGTGGTTGTCTGAATTTGTGAAATAGTTGTACACACGTATACTCGTTTAAACCCTCAACTGAATTATCCATTTGGTGCTATTGGAACACGGTACATGTACATGAAGGCTTAAACTTACAAATTTCATAGAAGTATTAACTTTTGGTTCTCATCGGAAAATTGTGACATATTGGAACTTCAGACTCAGTTGATTAAAGCAAGGGAACAACAGCAGCAACAAGGTCAACAACCACAGCATCATCAGCAGCAGCAGCAGCAGCAGCAACAACAACAGCAGCAGCAGCAGCAGCAGCAGCAGCAAATGCAGCAGCTCCTATTGCAGAGGCATGCTCATCAGCAACAACAACAGCAACAACAACAGCAACAGCAACAGCAGCAGCAGCAGCACCACCAACAGCAGCAGCAGCAGCACCACCAACAGCAGCAGCAGCACCACCAGCAACAACAGCACCACCTCCAACAGCAGCAGCAGCATCAGCAACAGCAGCTTCAGCAGCAGCATCAGCAGCAGCAACAGCAGCAGAGAAGGGACGGTGCCCACCTCCTGAACGGTACTACCAATGGGCTTGGGGGAAATGATTCTCTCATGCGCCAAAGTGCGGCAACTGCTAATGCAATGGCTACTAAGATGTACGAGGAAAAATTAAAATTACCAATGGAGAGGGATTCTTTGGCAGATGCTGCAATGCAGGTAGCTGTATGGCCTTTTCTTCCTTTCTCTTCTTAATTTTCTTAAGTTTGATTTTATGAGTGGCACATTGACTGGCAATTTTCAAAACCTGACGTCTTTATTCTGCTATCTTTGAAACTTCTTACAGCAAAGATTTGGTGAGAATGTAGGGCATCTTTTGGATCCAAATCATGCCTCGCTTTTGAAATCTGCTGCTTCAGCGACTGGCCAGCCTTCAGAGTGCTTTCCTCTTCCCTTCAACTTTATTGCTTAATCATATATCTGAACTTTTGGATAATCCTGAACTTTTGGATAATCAAAAAACTAAAACTATATATGGTTTTCATGCAGCATTTAATATGAAATACATAGATCTCTTATCAATTGCAAAAACTCGTTAGTTGTTCTGTTTCTTTTGAAAAGTTTATGTGGATTTGCAACTCTGAATGTTAAACAATCTTGACTATTATAAATGTCTGAATAAGCACTCAATGATTTTGTGCTGTAGTTGTTAGCTCCTATAAGTGATTTAGAAAACATTTTGATGTTGTAAAATATAATTTTAGGCAAGTGTTGCATGGTGCTGCTGGTGCAATGTCCCCGCAGGTTCGAAATCAGCAGTTGCCAGGGTCCACACCGGTATGCGTTCCATAGGGTTTTGTCATCATTTTGGATTTTCTTATTGTTCAATTGTTCTAAATTGTGTCTGGTATGGAATCAGGACATAAAGAGTGAGATCAATCCAGTGCTGAATCCTAGAGCTGCTGGTCCAGAAGGATCATTGATAGGCATTCATGGTATGCTTTGTTCATGGTTTTTCCCTGTTCAAGCCATCACGATTGATTCATCCTTATTTTTGAGAAGCAAATAGCACTCTAATGCACTTATGAGACCATTTGATCTTTAATCTAGAGCCTTTATCTTTCTAATTGAGAGTAAACTGTGCCTTATTAAATCTATGGCTTGGAGATGCTTGTGGCTAACATATAGATCCTTGCTTTTCAGGATCAAATCAGGGTGGTAACAATTTGACTTTAAAAGGATGGCCACTAACTGTAAGTATTCTCGGTTGCAATTGTTCCTGAATATCCTACTCTCTCCATATTATGATCTAATTTTGTATGCGCACTTGTAAGTAACATGCTTACTGTTAATGTGTGTGCATGTTTGACCACCTACTGTTTAACCTTCTTGCTTCCTCATCAGGGATTGGAACATCTTCGTTCAGGGCTACTTCAGCAACAAAAGCCTTTTATACAGGCTCCTCAGCCCTTTCATCAACTTCAGATGTTAACACCACAGCACCAGCAACAGCTTATGCTGGCACAACAAAATTTAACATCACCAGCTGCTAGTGATGAAAATAGAAGGCCGAGAATGTTTTTCAGTAACCGGAATATGGGCCCTGGAAAGGATGGCCTTACAAATTCTGTTGGTGATGTTGTTCCAAATGCTGGATCTCCTTTGCAGACTGCTGGCCCACTTTTGCAGCGAGATACAGAATTGCTGATGAAGGTCCAATGATTCTGCGAATTTACTTTAATCTGTAATTAAATTTATTTTTGATGTCTTTCTTAGTTGCTATTGCTTTCTCATAAATTTAATATTCTGTAAGAAACTTCCTTTCATATGTAGTTAAAAATGGCCAAGTTACAGCAGCAGCAGCTGCAGCAGCAGCAGCAGAACAGCAATCCACAGCAGCAGCAGCAACAGCAACAGCAGCATGTGCTTTCAAATCAGCAATCACAGAGTTCAAGTCACAGTCTTCACCCGCAAGAGAAGATGGGGGGTGTTGCCAGTGTCAATGTCGATGGTAGCATGTCCAACTCTTTTCGAGGAAATGATCAGGTCTGTTCTTTTAGGTTACCTCTAAATTATCCTAATTGATAATATTAATCTGAATACCTCCAAACCTCTAATACACCTCTATAACTGATGCTCTGGCCTCGTGACATGCTTTTGATTGCACTATTGGTGGTGCAGGGTTATTATGTTTCCTTGATTCTTTAAACCAGCCATTAACATTTCTAGATGTATTTGTTAAAACTATTTTGATTTTATTTTAGATCTCAATTACTTCAAACTTTTTACTGAATACTAATTTTGTGTGACGCCTTAGCATGCAAACATTTGTTTCTATATTCTCTAGTCTCCCACCCCTTGGACAAAAGTTGCATAAGACAACTATAGTTTGGTTAATGGGTGCCAAGTTGACTGCAATTGCAGTTCCATTTATTTATTGGATACCAATTGTACCCTTTCTATGACAGTAGTTCTGAACTAAGCTTTTTGACTTCTCCCTGTAACTGGGTTGGTTAACTTTCCTGTCTTGGAATTTTGCTACTTCACTGGTCTTAAACAGAGATTCTATTGCCTTCTCGAGATGTTGTACAATAGTTTGTTCATTATAAAAGTAGCATGCCAATATGTGCAGGTTCCTAACATGGTTTTCCTTCTTGTTGCATTTTAAGGTTTCAAAAAACCAGAGTGGGAGAAAGAGAAAACAGCCAGTGTCATCTTCAGGTCCTGCCAATAGCTCAGGAACTGCAAATACAGCAGGACCCTCCCCAAGTTCAGCTCCTTCAACACCTTCTACCCACACACCTGGAGATGTGATCTCAATGCCTGCTTTGCCCCATGGTGGTGGTTCTTCTAAGCCTTTTATGTTTGGGGCAGATGGTACGGGCACCCTTACATCACCATCAAATCAGTTGGTGAGTAAATTTTTCATCCTTTTTTTTTTGGTAAAGTAATTGAAAATTCCTTGGTTGAATTCTCATTGGTATTCCATTTTGGCAGTGGGATGACAAAGATCTTGAATTGCAGGCTGATATGGATCGTTTTGTAGAGGATGGATCTCTTGAGGACAATGTTGATTCTTTTTTATCCCATGATGATAATGATCCTAGAGATGTGGTTCCTCGTATGGATGTTAGCAAAGGTGTTTAAATGAGGGCCTGATTTTTCCTTAGATAAGATTTTCTTGAACTTCGGTTCCAGAATCTTGTCTATTTGTCAACATTGTGTAGATACATTTCTGAAATATGATGCAATAATGTATTTAGCAGATTATTCATAGATATTTGAACTATCACTGGTTATCGTTAATGATATGCCTCATTCCTTTGCTTTTTACTTGAATTGACAAATACATGTAAAATGTAATGACATGCCAAACATGTTATAAAATTTGTCTTTTTATGCAATATGATTTACTCTGAGTGTAGAATTTGCATGTGACTTCAGGATTCACATTTACTGAAGTAAATTCTGTTAGAGCAAGTGGAAATAAAGTAGTCTGTTGTCATTTCTCATCAGACGGGAAATTGCTTGCTAGTGGCGGCCATGATAAAAAGGTAAGTCCCAAAAATGACTGGCATTATAATCCTAACTCTGGGTAAATTAAGCCTTTTGGAAGGTCTCTCATAAAGAATATATATAAAATAAAAACCTTTTTGAAGGCTGAGAACTACAAATTTATGGGAGAATTTGATGCCACATTTGTTATCAAGCAAACATCTCAAATGCTTGTTTGAAATTCTGATTTGCCTGCCCAAAAGTGGAATTCAATACCTTTAGTATTATAGACTAGAGAAACAGGAAGATGGGCATTCTTTTGACTGTTTTATCCGACCTAAAATACAATGTTAATTGTTTGTCTGATGGTTTATGATACAGGCTGTATTGTGGTACACAGAAAATTTAAAGCCAAAAACTACCCTTGAAGAACATTCATCCCAGATTACTGATGTCCGTTTCAGCCCAAGCATGCCACGTCTTGCTACTTCATCATTTGACAAAACTGTTAGGGTTTGGGATGCTGACAATGTTAGTATGATATTCTTTCTTAATAACTCACAATTCTTTGCAGCTAATTCTTACTTTTCTTTTTCCATGGAGAGTGTTTTAGTTCTGAGCAACTTCTTTTGCGACGTGAACGTAAATAAACTGATGTTTTCAATTTAATGAAGATTTGTTTGAATAACTAATTTTCATACTGGTGGATCCATAGTATGCTAATTCATAATGGCTATAGGTGCTAATTCATAATGGCTATAGGGTCTTTTTCTCAAATTGAGGATATGACTTTGTTGAATCCTTATGCTGCTGCATCGTAATATATATCTTTTTATAAAAATAACAATGGTTTTTGCAGCCTAATTTCTCACTCCGCACTTTTACTGGACATACTTCCAATGTAATGTCAGTAGACTTCCACCCAAATAAAGATGATCTTATATGCTCTTGTGATGGGAGTGGTGAAATAAGATACTGGAGTATTAACAATGGTAGCTGTGCAAGAGTATTCAAGGTAGATCTTGTAGACCAGTTTATGATAGCAGAGATTTAGTGGATTTGTTTTGGTGGTTTTTTTAGTTCTGTGGTTTGTGATGAATGGTAGTTGTTTAAATTAGGGTGGTATGGCCCAGATGAGATTTCAACCCCGTACAGGGAAGTATCTTGCTGCTGCTGTTGAGAATGCTGTGTCTATACTGGATGTTGAGACACAAGCTTGTCGGCATTCGTTACAGGTTAGTTAGATGTTTCCTTTCACTATATACAGGAACCTGGATCTGATGCCAGTTTTATTTTTTGTATATCACCTTTTTATGGGTATTTATGCAGTTGTTAATTTGAATGCCAACTTGGATTCTTAAAACATGATTGAACATAGAACACCACAGTTGGGTTCCAAAATTAATGCTCTAATATTCTTTCATATTTGACATTTGTTGTGAATATCATGTTAAAATATATCTAAGCACCCTCCTATTTTGTATTGCATTCAAATTTTGAAAACAGTACAAGCCAAGATGCACAGAAGGTTGAAGTAATATTTAACTGTACTGTTTTGGTGTTCATAGATATAGGTGCCAACTGGAGTCAATCTTGTTTATTTAGTTGTCACACTGCAGATTTAGTTGCCTGTCACTCATGGTGACAGAAGTGGCATGCTTTTCTTGGGTAATTGTTTTGATGTTCATAAATATAGGTGCCGACTGGAGTCAATCTTGTGTACACACCGATATAGTTTATCTGCTGTAGTCATTTGGCAGATTTAGTTGCCTGACACTAATGGTGACAAAAGTGACATACTTTTCTTGTGTAACATGCATATTTATTGTTCTCGGTGATATTCATATTTTAATTTGCCTTCATATTTCACTTAAACTGTTCCAGATTTGGTGTCTACTGAACTCACATGTTTTGTGCCTTTCCTTTTTTTTCTATTCTCCTTGCATTGTAGCTGATCTTTGGATATTTCTAACTGCAGGGACATACTAAAGCAATCCATTCTGTTTGTTGGGATCCTTCTGGTGACTATCTAGCGTCTGTCAGTGAGGACTCTGTCAGAGTTTGGACGCTTGGATCAGGAAGCGAGGGTGAATGTGTTCACGAGTTGAGCTCTAATGGCAACAAATTCCAATCCTGTGTTTTTCACCCAACATTCCCTTCATTGCTAGTCATTGGCTGTTACCAGGCAAGTGATTTTGCTTTGTCCTGTCTACTTTGCAATTACAGTTGTACAATAATGATACCAAAAAAAAACTTATGGGGGTGTTCTCCACAAACGATATTTAATACCCTCTTCACCACCACTTTATGGGGTGTTCTCCACCACGAATACTGCCCATGTTGGATCCTAGTCAAAGGTCACCAGTTTTTAAAATACTAAAACAATTTCTTAATATTTGGTGGCAAATGTTTTTAGGAAGTCCGGGGAAAAAAACTCTATGGTGTCCTGTTTATTTCCATTCCCACCATCACTCTGCCTTTTCTTGTCATGTTTTTTTTTGCCCCTCTTGTTTCCCTTCGTTGAGTCGGGAGGGGCCATTCACACCTGGACTCTCGGTTCAGTGCGTGTCTTTTTTCTGTACCTGCACTATATTTTGTTCGGGTTCTCTGATACGAATCTGTGGCATTTACTGCAGTCTTTGGAGCTTTGGAACATGAATGAGAACAAGACAATGACTCTGCCAGCCCATGAGGGTCATATTGCTGCATTGGCTGTATCAACTGTTACAGGGCTGGTCGCATCTGCTAGTCATGATAAGATTGTCAAACTGTGGAAATGATATATGGTTGTTTCTCAGTGCTGTTCAAGTGCTTTTAGCTTCTTTATTTTGGTTGCTCGATCTCCCTATTTTGTGTTCTATTTAAATTTCAGGTCACCCTATCCCCAGAAACCAAACCTTGTATTTTGCTGTATTGGTTACATGCCCACTTTTGTAACTGAAAAAAAGTCAATGATCAAGCATCCTGGAATCTTTGTACTCTACTAGGAAAAGCAAATGGTTTATGTTCATAGTTTCCCGTTGAGCCATCTTTTCTCGTTCGAAGCTGCCTCCGCTGGACCTTAAAAGGGTAAATTCTCTTCCCTGATAAAATTGCTTCCTGCCCTGTTCATGTTTCTCTGATTTCCACATTTTAATGTTTGATTTGATAACGGACGAAGTGTGGGGGACATTTAAATGTTCGAATTCTGCATAAGCTTCCAAATCATTCGCAGCCAAAACCTCAGCAATCAACTAGCTAGTTGGATGAAATATCTCGAGGTGGGGAATGTGTGTTGTATTTTGGTGCGCATCACCTGGAAAGTAGGGGCCAAAAGCGATCATTCAGCTTTAGGGGGGGGAGGGGCAAAGGAAGTGGCAGTGGAAGCATACAGATCTCATCATTAATCAGCAAAATCTTGCACTCCATTATTGGGTCAAAAGTTATCTCCTCCCAAGACTAGTTGCTATCAAAAACCAACATCCTGATAACAGATACAGTATGGATTGATGTGGTTTGGCTAGTGGAAACAATAAGAAAGGTCACAGACATAATTTTGAAGCTTGTTTTCTTGCTAAATTCGTAGAATACGGTCATTGCCACCCCGCCCCACCGCTTTACCCGCCGTGCAGCCGGTCCACGGCATCGGTCCCAGCTAATAACCTCTTTAAAATGGGGCTCGGGACTAAATTTTCTCTTGTTTTGACATGCTTTTGCGTGTCGAGCCCATGTTTTTTCCAGTCACCTCCCCTTCGAGGTCTCCCCCTGAATTTAAACCTGATGTGATAATATCTATAATACGAAACAAATTGCACTCGAGTTATTGGCTTAGTCGGGGAAGGGACTTGTTCTTTTTCTTTGCGTGTGAGTTTGAGCCTTTTTGTGCCTTACCTGTGTTCAGTGGATCCGGGGATTAGTTGTTGTGTGTTCAAGCTGGCCCGGACATCTCGGTATTGTATTTGAGGTCTTGGCCTAGCAGGGGATCGTTCCCTTCCCTTGCGACTGGGTTTGAGCCTCTCTATGCATACCTGTCACCTCGCGGTGCTTTACCTGCTACTAGGCTTGCAGGGTATTCAGTGAATCCAGAGATTAGTTGTGGTGCGCGTAAACTGACCCAAACACTTCAGTTATAAAAAAATAAAAAATACGAAACAAATCTTCCTGTCATACGAGCCAAACTACTTGCACTGATGCATACACTTCCTGTATAAAACTGTTATCCTTTGCGTTAGTGTACAAGTAATCAAAGCGAGTATACCGGAGAAACTAGGTCAGAACAGGCTCAAGTTTGTGTTTATGCGAAGATTACTTGTATGATATGATCTCTGACAAGAACATAGTCCACCTTTGACCTCACATGGATGAAATCTTAACAAACTCAACCCAGTTGACGAGAAAATAAGGTGGTTTTTCTTATCTTCCTACTTCGTCAAGATGCTAGGAAACCCAGTTGCTGATCGAAAAAAAAAGACCAAGGAATATTAAATTTTAATAGCTGCAAGTGCGAGATTACCTAATCATTGCCTAATTTGGCAATTCATGGCGTTGTCCATTTGGATACGTTTTGTGTAGCTCCAAGTCTGTTCCTATCTTCTCCCTTCTCCTTTCTTAAGCCTTTTATTTTCCCAGTAGCCTGACATAACCTCTCTGTTCTTTGATTACACAAAGTTTTCAACCTAATCTGATGTCAGAAGTAAAATTTGTATGAATCTTATGAATAAACCAGAACATAAAGTAGTGATTAGTCTCAGCATATAGAAGACATGAGAATGCAAAAAAATGGCATCGATACATATACATGGAGTGTTTTAAAATATTTTTTGTTTTAAAATATATTAGAATTATATATATTTTATATTTTAAAATTCATTTTTAACATTATCACATTAAAACTATCTAAACATATATAACAAATTAATTTAAAGTAAAAAAAAACATTTTTTAATAAAAAAATATTTAACCTCACTCGTAATTGACATAAAAGCCTTAATTAAATGCATTAGTTTCTTTCTTTTTTTCTTCAAGACAACAAGGACATGACTCGAAATGATCTTGACGTTAATCTCGAATGAATTATGCTCCATTAAATATTATTGGTTCTTCAAATTCAATGAAATATCAAGAATTAACTTTAAATTAATTAATCTAAGATGACACAATTTTTGGCGACTTTCTTATCTTGCTTTTGATCTGAAATTGTATACTTTATACTCATCTTTTATTTAATATTTCTTCATGTTTTTTGCAAATGGATTTAATAAAAAACTCCCCCCTTTAATCATTTTCTTCCTCCATCGCCTGCAGAGGGCGAGAGAGCTCATTGGTGCATGATTAGATAAAAAAAAAAAAAACACACAAAAGTAGGAGAGCTTTCACACAGTCAATGCATTTGGTTGGGCAATCCAGATAGTGACGGAACCCTAAATCTTTATCTCAAATTCATGTCAGCTATGCTGCCATCATGTGACAAAACAATGTCAGTTAGGGATGATGGGTGTGTGTATTGGGGATGTTCTGAGAATGGAAAAACCCCACCCTAGACGAAAGATCATACATAAAATCCTATCCTGCACCAGAACTCTGACCTTGTGATTTGAGATATCGATTCGATGATCTAATAAAGCAATTGGTGAAGCAAAACAAAACAAAACATTGCCAACTTTTGCGAGAAGTTTATCGCTACGCATGCATGATCTACATGTGAGCCAAATTATTTGATGGAATCCCTCTCTATTTATGAACATATCTCATGCATGCGCAGACGTCGCACAGCTACAGCCAGTTACAAAGCTTCATCAGCATGCATATATGGGCTAAAACTGGGTTCACTCGGCAAGGAATCGAGGGATATCTTGAGTGAAAAAGAGGAACAGGGTTCATTTTTCTTCCCCTCGAATTTTCTTTCTGTGGGCAGGAGTGTACGTAGGAGAGATTGGTTGCCACACAAGTAGATGAAAGATGCAGCCATCACTTTGGTCCAAAAGGAAAGAGACAAGTTATAAGTCACCCTTTCTTTCTTGTAAGAAATCAAATCCTTATAATGTCAATGTAATAACTTTGACTCCAACATCTTCTTAATTAGGTTACTTGTACAACGGACAAGCTTTACTAGTCCGAAAAACTAGTAGAATTCTGATTATTCCAGATGCATGTTCTGACTCGAACTCGAGAATATAAAACTCAAACCTTTATCACCACGCCACGATTGGTGAGATAATGTACAACAACATGAGAGGTCTCTTTCCTCATCGAAAACACATTCTATATATTTCCCTGTAAATAGTGTGGGGGAATTGGATATACAGGAAGGCTGAACTGACTTGAGAAGTGGGAACCAATTGAGTCCCATATATAGGAAAGCGACTCGGATATAGCCTATAACGTACCATGTGCCTTGCCAAGCCGTTTCAATCATCACAATTCTTGATGTGTCGTTTTTGTATGCCCCATCTAGGGTTACTTGTCTTTTCAGGTTTGCAGGTGACAACGCTACAAAACTTTATATCCGGCCATGATTTTGAATTTAACCAACCATACCTAAGCCTCTCTCCATCTCCACAACCTCGCGAGTTCGAGTTTACTTCTAAGAGTATCACTTACACGTCTTTGACCGACATGCTGGTGTTGAGTTCGAGTTAGAATATATTCATCTTGTAAGAATTTAGGTCAGTTAAAATTTTACTCGTTTAACCTGGATAATAAAGGATATCTAGAAAAAAAATGAAATTCCTCCCCATCTCTGGCAACTAAAATGCATGTGAGCGCAACCTTTTCTAATATAAATTATATTATGGGGCCTCACCTATCAGCTTAAACTTTTAGGTGAGATGGTTCTTTAACATGATATCAGAGCCTGTTAACCAAGTGGTCACGAGTTCGAATCTCACCACCCTTATTCTATTTGATAAAAATCAAACACAAGGTAATAGGCCTGTGGAAGTTTCAAGCCCAAAGGGCTTTCACTTAAGGGAGTGTGTTAAAGAATAATATAAATCATATTCTGAAACCTTACCTATCACCTTAAACTTTTAAGTGAGATTATTCCTTAACATTTTCAACATACCAACGTTTTGGAAATAGCCACTCATGTTGTTAAGATGTAAACGCATTCTAGGAACATTCTGGTTGTTCATGGCGGTCTTGTAACTCATCGATGAATTGAGTGTAGAGAAACTACAGGGACCTACTACAACCCCCCACTTTTCCTATACATTCATCGAATAGTGGTTTTCATTCTTATAAATAGAGCATAATGCACGGCACTATTTTTAATTTGTTATTTATTACGAATAAATACCTTGCATTTTCATCTTGTACGGAATCATTAAATCATTTGGATATATATACAGAAAGTGAATTGGTCAGAGAATCTCATACAAAACCCACGCACCTAGTTAAACTTTGCTAAGAACTTGGGAACATTTTGGATGAAATCTTTTTGTGTACTTAATATGATCGATCGTTCACTATCTTCCGACCATGCATGGTGGAAACTATAAAGAAACATTTTATTTAAAAGTTTAAACTATTCAATGAGATTTCAGAATAAGATTCATAATATTTTTTAACATATTCTCTTCAAGTGAAAATTTTTTGAGCTTGAAACTTGTACAGATTCATATTATTTTGTGTTTGATTTTTCTCAAATAGAATGAGGATGGTGAGATTCGAACTCGTGATCGCCATGTCAACAAAACTTTGATACCATATCAAAAAACCATCTCATATAAAAATTTAAATTGTTAGACGAGGTCTAAAAATATAATTTATATTATTCTATAACATAAAACAAAAGAGGAGAGATTTGTAATCATCATCGACAAATACAAGGATCGGCCGGGTGGCCCCTTTCTAATTCCTTAAAATAAGTCCTTGAAACGGACTGAGAGGAAGCAATTGAACTCGATATTGTCCTCGACTATAATAGAGCGTGCTTGATTTTGCAAAAATGGCAAAATGCATGCATTGATGGTAAGTAACATCATTCACTGCCCTAACAAGATATATAATTAATAAATGCATAAATGTTCTGCCTCTCTTCCTAGAAAATCATTTTAGTATGCTAGGAGCACCTACAAATTCAACAATCCAGTAATTACAATCTTTTAGAGAGAGCTGAGCTCTCTTATATATTGTATTTTTTATAGGTTTTGATGAGTTTGAGAAGAAGAATTCAGTATATAGTTTGAATTAAGATCTAAATTTTATTGCATATTTGGGAGTGTGATTGCAGTTGTTTTTAAAAGTGTTTTTCATTCAGAAATGTATTAAAATGATTTTTTTTTGATATTAGCACATAAAAATGATCTAAAAACATTTTTTTTTTAATTTAAAGTAAAAGATAAAAATAAATAATTTTAAATTGTTTCAAAAACGCTTTTAAAACGTAGTGTCAAACAGTCCTATATGATTAGTGATTTTATAATGCATATTATAATTTAGAGGCTCTAATTTTACAACCTTTTCCTTAACTTTTTAAGAGCAACACACTAATACTTATTAGCCACTTGATTATAATTAAAACTAAGATATATACTCATGAAACATATATCTCTACATATTAAATACCAAACCTATATGGAACCAAAAAAAATGGAGAGACATTCACACATGGAACAGCCGAAGCTATTGGCTATACAGAGGAAGCAAGGACTGAAAGCAACATGGTGGGTGCCCAAATCACTTCTTCAAAAGTAAAACCAAATTAAATTTTGGACATACCTGAGCTTCCTCTCCTATTTAATGAGACATGCCTCTCTAGCTAAGAGCACCTGTACTCCAGCAAACACCATACCGAGAGGATTGGGAGTGAGAGCGAGAGGTTCGGGAGTGAGAACGAGAGGGTTGGGAGAGAGATGGCAGCTAAGGTGGAAATCCCATTTCTTGATATCTCTGTGGAAGCTTTGGAAGGCTTAGAAACTAAGAGTGAGAAGTGGAGAGAACTGTGTGACCGAGTTAGAGAGGCATGTGAGACTCACGGAATCTTCTTTTTGGTTTATGATAAGATTCCTACGAGCCTACGTGAAGAGATTTTCGTTGCCCTGAAAACACTGTTTGATCTTCCCGAGGAGACGAAGAACAAGCACGTCAATCCTAGGCCGTACCGAAGCTACTTAGGTAAGTGTCCTGTGATTCCATTCCACGAGAGCTTCGGTGTTGACGAAGCTCCAACTCTTGATGCTTCTCAAGCTTTTACAAACCTCATGTGGCCAGAAGGGAACCCAAGTTTCTGGTAAGTCTACTTCCCATCATATTTTGTTGATTTTTTTTAATTTTATCAAGTAACCATTTCACCTGAAAGCTTAAACTATTAAGTGAAGTCCTAAAATATAATTTATATTATTCTCTAACACTGTTCCTCGAGTGAAAACCCTTTACGCTTGAAACTTGCATAGATCCATATTACTTTGTGTTTGATTTTTATCAAATAGAAAGGGACGTGGTGAGATCCAAACTCGTGACCGCTGGGTCAACAAGGCTCTGATACCATGTTAGGGAACTATCTCGCCTAAAAACTCAAGTTGTTAAATGAGATTTTTGTTATAAATCATGATCAATTCTAGCCATAAAAACTGAATTAATGTAACACACAGAAGTAAAGGCTGTGGCTTAATTTATAGCATGCAAGTAGAGTTTATCATGTCTATGATTTTTTTGGCTAATTATTAGATAATCTGTCATCAGTAAACGATCATTTTCTCAATAATTTTACCTTTTAATTCCTTGAACCTTACCACGACACACTGAAAAGAAATTGCCCCACTTCTTTCATTAATTTATTGCAAAACCACCTTTCAGATAATTAATTTCATTTCCTGGTCGGGATTTTCCAGCTGTTGTTGTTCTTCTGACCTCTAAAACATGTCTCATTGTCATGGCCAAAGACCCCAGGTCACCATCAAGAGAAATTGAACTCTGAACTGCACCTATAATGGGAAAAATGAGAAAATAATTATAAAAAAACATATAAGATTCCTTTTTTTAGTGTTTTTCCTCAATAGTTTAATGCTATATTTTATAATTTTAATTTCTTTATATATTATGTTATGAATTTAAAACAACTATACTATCTTAGTAATTCGTTTTTACGTAGTTTTATTCATCAATTTTTTTTTTCTGCACAAGATGCTCTAGACAGCTATCGTGGTATTTCATGGTATCTTACAGTGGCCAGTTGAAGCTACGGGATGGTGTTTTTTTTAGCTCTGGTCACATCAGTAATATTTTTTAAAAACAATATAAATTATATTTTTAATTTTTATTTATCATCTTAATCTTTTAGATGAGATGGTTTCTTAATATGATATCAGAATCTTGTTGACCCAGCGATCACGAGTTCAAATCTCACTACACTCATTCTATTTGATAAAAATCAAGTACAAAGTAGTGTGAGCCCGTGCAAGTTTCATGCCCAAACTGCTTTCACTTGAAAGTGTGCGTTAGAGAATAATATAAATCATATTCTGGGACCTTATTTATCAATTTAAATTTTCAAATGAGATAATTTTTTAACCATACTTACGACGCATGATGATGTAGCTACCAAACAGACTTGCTAGCTGCCAATGAACAATTTATTAGGGGCTTATCCTTTGAAACAGATTGAATTTATTACAATGCCAGCTTTAAATTGATTGTTCTTGTTCAAAACTCATGCACATGTCCCCTAGCAGGAAAAATAAATAAATTTCAGCACCTGAGAGGTAGAGTCAGCTTTTCTATGGCTGTTGGCAGTTCCATTAAATTCCATTTGGCCTTTTCATATCAGTTGGTGTAGTAAAGCCAAAATCCTGAATTTAATTTTACATTATCGCAAATGGATAATTCTATTTTCATCGGCAGCTGTCTTTTAAGATGGTGGTTGGGAATCACTCTAAAAGTATTTTTTTGGAAGAAATTTGATTTTTGTTTTTGCTCTAAATGAGATTTTTTTAGTGTTTTTATATATTTTGCAAGTGATAATATCAAAAATAATTTTAAAAAAAATAATAAAAAATATTGTTTTAATATATTTCAAATAAAAAACATTTTAAAAAGTAATTTTCTCTATAAAATTTATTTATGAACTAATGAGACAAGTTTAGACTCAAGAGAAAGTTTGATAGCGCTAGACCTATATGATAATTTCAAATTTTTACAGTAGTTTTCGAAAGATATTTATCTTATAATTGCATGGAATTGCTACCTTGACCGTCAGATCTTTATATTTCAGAAATACCATTCTAAGACCTCAATTATGATAATTTTGTGATTTTTATTGTTATTTTTAGAACTAGTTGACTGACTTTACTGGCAATTACAAACCTATTAAAGACCTAATTCATCCTTTTTTTAAAGCAATTTTATATATCATTATTGTTTAAACCTATCTGATGAGTCTCGAGTCGCTGGAGACACACACCAACCGATCTTTATTTTGTTCTTCTAAAGGTCAACACAATTGTTTTTTTTTATATCCGACACATCTTAAAATCTACCGCGTGATCCTGCTAGTGTTGACTTCGTCGTATTAAACAAAACTAGTTTTCATGAGATTTGCGTAATAATAGAATATGGCTGGCACCATTTATTATTATTATTATTATTTCTGTCCCGATTTTATTGGTTTGTTTTTGTGGGGCAGTGAGACCTTCCATGGGATGAGCTCGAAGATGCAAGAACTGAATTTCCTGGTGATGAAAATGATATATGAAAGCTTCGGCATTGAAAAGCTGTATGGGTGTTTCGTCGAGGAAACCAGCAGTATATTTCGAATAATGAAGTACAGAGCTCCTCCTGGTGCGACGGAATCATCCATCGGCCTGGTGGCTCACACCGACAAGAACGCCATCACCATTTTGTGCCAAAATGAAGTTCAAGGTCTCGAGATTCAGACAAAGAATGGAGACTGGGCTCAAGCCATTGTTCCTCAGAATGCTTTCACAGCTGTTGTTGGTGATGCACTCAAGGTACGTAAGAAAACCTCAAGAACTCAATCCAAAAACTTAAGTTTTTATCGGAGATCAGAATATAGTTTGTATATTCTCTAACACATCCTTTGAAGTAAAAGATTTTTGGGATTGAAACTTGTATACAATCATATTAACCTGTGCTAGAATAAAGATTGTGAGATTCAACTCGTGACTGCTGCTCAACAATACTCTTATAACATGTTATGAAACTATTACACCTAAAAACTTAAGTTTTTAATTGAGATTCTAGAATATGATTTATATTATTATTCTGTAATAATCTCAATCTCTACGCTAATAATGTAGTAATCAATAATGGTGGTGCAGGCATGGAGCAATGGCAGACTTCACGCAGCAAGGCACAGGGTGGTGATTAGCGGGGAAAACGACAGGTATTCTTGTGGATTGTTTTCAATGCCGAAGGAGGAAGCCGTCGTCGAGGTGCCGGATGAACTTGTTGACAAAGAGCATCCTCTTCAATACAGGCCATTCAATTATTCAGATTATATCTCCTACTTTGTCTCCAAACTAAGTGATGATGCGTTGGAGATATATGCTGGCATTTGAACACTTTGTTGGGCTTCTCTTTTATGATTAATACCATGTTCCTAAATTAATGCCTTACTTTGATATATATATGTATATGTATATGTATAAGTATATGTATAAACGCGAGTCACTCCTGCCCTGTAAGAGCTTGGGACAGCCGGAGTTTTCCTCGCTCTCTGGTCCACAAAGTGCGCTTTCCGGATAGAGTGGTTTCTCCTCGTATTAAAAAAATATGTATATGTATAAATGTGTTTAGAGTTGTGAATGGGCATGCAGATGTTTAAGAAAACTTTCATTGATCCTGTCAAGGCAACTTGTAATTTCCTTTTTAATATACAACTTTTCATAGTCTCATGGGCTTGGCAATAACGTCATGCAAAATATATTTTTTAAACTAATTTTTAATTGAGAATACATAAGAAAATATAATTTTTTAGATTTTTGTTTATTTACAACATATGCATATTAAAAAAAAGGAAGAAGCGCCTAAAAAATATAAATTTAATACTGTTTCAGATAAGAAATAATTTAATAATAAAGAATTTGATAATCACGATAATATTTAATATTGTAATAACTACTATTTAAATTCGACAGAAACTCAAAAACAAAACCCATTAGGGTGTTTGAAAACTCTCCATTGCATTATTATCATTCAAATTACCGCCGCCGCCACCACCACCACCAGCTATCACCGCTTCACTCTTGCCGTTTTCTATTACCACCTCTCCTCTATCTCCGATCCTCTTCCGTCATGCTTCGACAGCTAGTGTTTGTCCTTACGACCAACTCATCAACTTAAGCTTATGTTTGTACGCAAGATAACACCTGGTGGTGTCTGGTGGATTCTTACGAGATTAAAATTAAAGAATTTCCCAATAAAAAAGGAGGGCTATGATTATAAACGGAATATATATGCAGTAGAAGGACTTAATTCATAAAACTAAAAGTAAAGGGATCGAATTAGTAAAATCACCATAATACAATGATGATACATGTAGTTGACCATTCAAAGAAGATAGAATTTTCTTGGTGACGATGACCTGTTTGGCCCTTTCAAAATGGTCAATGGCTGTGACGCATTCTGCCATCTAATCTGACTTTTAAATAGAGCTGATGATGTGTTTCGTTGCCCGACATGAAACCCATGGAAGCGCAAGGAGGAGGAGACAGGTACATGATGGAAAATCGGCAATTTTGTGTGCATTGATATTATTTATTTTCATGTAGTTATACTGTAGCTCGATAATATAAATCATATCATGAGATTTTATTTAATAGTTTAAAATTTTAAATGATATGATTTCTTAACATGATATCAGAGACTTCTTGATGATCACGAGTTTGAATCTCACCGCTCTTATTTTATTTGATGAAAATTAAACATAAGATAATATAGATCCGTATACAAATTTCAAGATCAAAGAGCTTTCACTTGAGAAGAATGTTAAAAAATAATATAAATTATATGGATCTCACATCACAATTTGAAAAAAAACTATAATTCAATTGCAATGATATGGGAAAATTAATTTGGGTTTATTCCCCAACGTCAATAACAATTTAAAATCTAATTAATATAATAAATATAATAAATTGACCCCTGATTGATTAGATTGGTATTGCCAAACCCAGCCAAATGATTTTTTTTTTAAATACTAAAATCAGGTATTTCGGATAAAAACATAGATTTAAACTAGGTAACAACTAAAATAATAATTAAAGTAATATTATTTAATATAAAATATAAATTTAAAATGTATATTTATATTAATTCTTTAAATTAATGAGTAGGGAAGAAGTTATCCTTTAAAATTAATTCTATGAGTGTACCTCTTGGGGTGAACACAGAAATGCATTAAATAATTAGACCTGGAACTTGACCGTGGGCCTTATCCTGATTAGATGTGGGCTTTAAACGGCTCAATAAGTCTTGGGCCTTCCGAACATATAATTAAGCAATTGTTTATCGAGCCCTTGTCCAATCAGCAGCCAAGGATTAACTGTACTTGTTGGTCCCTGTACTCTTGAAATGTCATCAATGCTGTCCTCTACTCCTTATTTCTTAGCTGCTCCCTTGACCCAAGAAAAAATCTTAATCCAATTTTATAACTTTAATTTAAAAAAAATTATAATCATGTCGTTTCAAGTTTTTTTATTTTAAAATAAAATCAACCTCCCTGATATAAAATCCGATGTAAACTATATTAATTAGGCTAACTATCATCCTCCCTTGATGTAAACTATATATTGAATTAATAGATTAATCCATAATCATATTGGATTTAATAACAATAATTCCTACTTCTCTTGATGAAAATTTGAAAGGAAGTTGAATAGAGGGATGGAGTAAGGAAAAAAATTACAGAGGAGAGTTGGAGGGGATCGACTAGATAGAAAAAAGGAGTAAAGAGAGTATATTATGAAATTATAAAGAATACAAGGACCTAAATGTAAATTAATCCAGGGCCTGCAACTCTCAATAATCCATAATCATCTGACATTGACAAGGCTGGCGCCTGGCATATCCTCTCTGATCTTCTCGTAACCAAAATAAACCTTAGCAAGACAAAGTGATTAATTGTTCCGTGCCAATGCAACAATAACAGGCTGACGATTCTGATAAGGTCACGGGATTTGAAGAGGAGGAGGAGTTACAATGCAAGAGCTTCGGCAGAAGCACTGACCACCACTTTGGAAAATCTGGTTAGCAATTTATTTATCGATCATATATTCATCTATCTGGGTTTTTTTTTATGCTGTGGGTTTTCAGTTTTGAGCTGTTAATTTTGGTGGGTTCTTGTTAGAATCAAACAAAAGCTGATATCTTGAACAATTTAGAGAAATAATCAGTAAAGAAGGTGAGGGTGTTCATACTGGGGTGCAGAAACTAGTCCCTCTTCTGTAGTCATTAAAGGTCAAGAAACGCTAAAAGTAAACTGATCCCATTTTGTTTTTTAAGGTGATAATGGTGAATGTTGAGAAAGACTCTTTCCTTTTTGTGTTTTTTTTATAGATATATATAGGATTCGGAATTGCAAGGATCTGTTTTGCAATCTCATTATGATGTGAAACGAACTGACTGGTAAACTGAGTTTTTAAATTGGAGGAGAAAATCGCTGCTGGTATGGACAGTGAGAGTTTATCAAAGGATTTAGATTGTTCATCGAGTGAGTCATTGGAAAAACTGAAAGCGGCAAACAAGGTCTAAAATGTAAGGTGCTCTTTGTGTTACTGTTTAGTTTGTTTATTCTGTTTGGTAACTTGAATTGATTTGCTCTAAAAATTATCACAAAAAATACTTTAATCCATGGATGCGAGCAAAATTTAATCCTAAATTGTTAAATATCATAATAAATAAACTAAGGTGGCCTTTGATACTGGGGAAAAATCCCAATATTCACTAAAATACTCTGGAAGAACATCACATTCCCTGGAAGAACAAATTTTGCAAATTTTTTTTGTCTTTCTGATATTTCATTCTTGCCTAATTGTCTGAGCAAAAAACACCTTTAAAACTTTTACATGATGGGTGCTTAATGTTAGAATCCACTGTCCTTTCAACTTTATCTCAATGTTGCACGTCATTTTCTTTTCACCTTTGGCTATGCATGAATATGTTGTGGCACCTCAAAGTCTGGATTGTTTTTTGGCAAAAGAGAAGTTATTTATTAGTGATTTATCAAGTTATTCTCCCCAATGGACGTGATGGGATATGATGACAAAAGATTTGTGATTTGTACAACAGGTCTTGAGTTCGAGTCAAGACATGCATCTCTTGTAAGAGCTTAGGATAGCCGGAGTCTTACTCGCTCACTTGAGCTTACCAAGGTTTTGAGCTGGAGAGACTCTCACCAAGGTTTCATTTTCTGCTCTTGTAGAACAGTAGCGGCATAGAGCAGCAGTGGCCCTTCAGCTGAAAGAGTTTGTAGCTTCAGTATCCATTGCTGTACAAAAATAAAGGTAAGTAATGAAACAGAAAACTTAGGCGTTCTTGAGCATTGCCATTGAAGATATTTTCTCATAGCACGGCAGGGCATTTTTCAGGATTCAAAAAGTTATTTTGAATTATGCTTGTTTGAAAAAAATTCTTATTATTTATAGAAAACCATGATGTAACGATAATTTTAATTTTATTATGAAATTAAAATATCCGTTACAATAATATAAAAATATAGCTGTTAAGAGATTAAATTATGGTGACAATTATAGTTGCTTGAACGGAAAATGCTTAAAAAATTATAGCTGTTAAAAATATTATTTCAACCGTTACAAATATTATGATTTCAGATTAAAAGTCATCAAAAAGTATAGGTATTGCCTCATGCAGGGGGATCAGAGATTTTTCTCTTTCTTGACTCATTTTTAGGCGCGCGAGTTCACTCTACTTTCTTTGTTGGTTACTACCCTATCTCAAGTTTTATTATATAAACATTTGATGAAAGTTTTTTTTTTTTTTTTTTTTGTTGCTAATGTGAGATGATAAACTTTATATATATTTTTTGCACTAAAAAAATTATTGTGTTTTACCAACATGGAATGGAATAGACTTTTGACATAAAAAACTTTACAACATCTATCGTCTTGCTAAAACTTTACCGATGTCTCTTTTCTCTTGGCATGCATTAAAGTTAAACATCTGCTATCCTATTCGTATGACAAATTATCCCCACCAGGGCCGCTGCCAATGCTCCCTACCTAGTCGAGAGACTAATTTTTTCGAAGATGAATGATCTGTTTTTAACTGAATTATTAAACGTCGATCAGGAAATTAATTTGATTTGTCTCGATACACAGAAGTTGACCAGAAAGTATCAATTCATGGTGATATATATAAAAAAAAAAAAAAAACACCCCCCACCCCATCATTAAAGCAGAAAATTGAAGGTGCTAAATGTAAGAAATTACTAGTATACCCCCGATAACACACTCATGCTCTTGTCTATTCAAACTCATGATCATGAAAATAGATCAGGGATTGATTATGAAGATCAATTGCCTAATTTTCTACTTGATGTAAGAGAAAACTAGCTAATAGAATAACGAGAGAAATCCCTGATCTATCTATAAATAATAGTCTGCGTATTTTATCTATAACTACCAATAGACATAGATCAGAACGTTTTTCTTAGAAAAAATTTTCTATTATTTTGAAGTTGTGCCGCTGCTGTATTGAGAATTTTTTTCGGAGCCTGAGCAAAAATAGCTGGAAATATTTATAATCTAAATTTTCACTACTATATAAATTTAAATTTAGTATTCTATTATATAAAGTGTATATCACTAATAGCACATAAAAATGCAGACAATCAATCGTTAATCTCCAAGCATCCTGTCTACGAGTCTATTCACTAAGAAAAAGATGGACCTTTTCAAGAATTGCAAGCTTCATCTTTTACTCCTATGAAAATGGAACTCTTCCTCAAGAAGACAAACTTATAGGGGACCATAGGAATAATTTTTCACCAAAAGTTTGGACAAAACTCTTGAATGATATGTAGCCATGTCGGTTTATTACATGGCATGTTCTGTGGTCTTGCACTCCGAGGTGTTTTTTCTTCTAAACGATGTTTAATACTGTGTTTTAAAAATATTTAAAAAAAAAGATTTTCCTTACATTTATAATAGCTCCACTAGTCTATTACACAGCCGATGTGGGATAATAAACATGATAAATATACTTGTATCAATGGAAAATCAGAGCCAAACAATTAAAATGATTCATAGAGGCTCACCACTCCATCTATAATGCCCATGTATTGCATTGGTACGTGGATTGTGGTTTAGAGAGTCCAGAAGATTCGTAACTATCATGGGCAACATCTGATACTCAATGTATCAATTAACTCCTCACCAATAACATTAATAAAAATACTTTTAGCTACATAAAATACTATATTAATTGAATTAAAAAATAAAATTTATAATAAGCTTTTGAGTAAAACAATATGATTAAAAATATGCTCCTTCCCCATCAAAACCATCTACAAAGCTTAAAATTATAGTAAAAAATAAAATGGTAAAATGTGTATAAAAAAATATATATGGTAAGAAAATCTTTTGTTTATCTAAAATATGGCTTTAATGAAACTTCACTAACACTGTGTCAGTGTTAAAAGAATTATTAAAAAACTAATTCTGATTTCGGACTCTCATAAACTACTATGGACTCTCTCATAAACCTTGATTTCAATTTTTTTTTGAAATCGGAGTGTACTAATGGCTTGTTTGAGAGGACGGTTACGGTTGCTTCTAAAAATGCTTTTCATTTAAAAATACATTAAAATGATATTTTTTTTATTTTTTAAAAATTATTTTTGATATCAGCACATCAAAATGATTTAAAAAAACAAAAAAAAATCATTTTAATACACATTTTACCATTGTTGCATTGGGGAACTTTCCAAAAAATGCTTGCTCGAGAAGATAAATTTGGTCAAGAGCAACATTAGCCTCTCCCCAAAATGGTAAAATTTTAAATGCTGAATTCACCGGCCATTTTTTCTTCACGCCTCCACCATTTTTTCAGGAATTCCTTGTAACTTAGTTTATGAAAGCAAATATTTCTTTTCATAAAGAAATGAATATAATATGATCTATTTCAACAGCTCTAACTAATTTTCAGTTTTAATAGAACATTGACCAGGAACATTTAAGAATAATGTTTTGATGCAATATGAATCTTATAATTATAACAATATAATAACCTATTTAATGTATTTTTGTTAAATGGACATTATCTTTACTGAAGATTCATTAATCAAATATAATTGAATATTTAAGATAATGAAATCCTTTATTAATAATAAATATGTTTTACATTAATAGAATCAATGTTACGTGTAGCCAACCGATTTGTCATAAGAAATATTAAATAACATCATAATGACTTTAATTTATTCAAAATTAATATATAATGAATAAAGATCATTCTTTGTTTCATAACTTAACATATATACAATTAGTCTCTAAATATTTTTTAAAAAAAATCATGGGCTAAAGGTGGTTTCAAGACTAATAGGTGCAAATGTTTAGCTTATTAGAATAAGAGCATTAAAAACATAAAATATATTAAATGAGAATTTAGAGGTTATACGAGTTTAGGTCTATGAACATGCAAAATAAAACCTCATAGTAAACATGCTTTGAACAAAATATATTAATAAAATATTAGCATGCATATTAAGCATATATTAAAACTTGCAATTGATATCAAATCAAAATCATAGCATGCAATCTATCTTTAAATTAAAACAAAGAAGGGTATTTACTTGTTGAGGCACTTTAAAGTAAACTTTCGTTCTTATTAAAGATGAATAATTTATCCTTAATACTTTATTGTTTCTCACTTGATGCAACTAGGATATTTGTAATAATCTTCTCAATATTCAAATAACATCACCTTAATTTAGATGTACTTCTAAAATATGTTTTTGAATCAAAGTAAAATGACTCAATTATCTCTCATAATAAGGAGTTACTCTATTGGTATAGTTCACTGCAATCTACTACAAATAATTTATGTCGGTAATGTTCACAGCAAAATACCAACAAAATATTTTTGTCAGAAATTCTATTTGAATTAGCCGATTTTCTGGTAGTAATATACTACATCTAATGGCTGGGGAAATGAATAATTTCAAAAGGCAGTCTAAAGTTATCATACTCTTAGCTTAAGTAGGCGAATTCTCTGTCTATAAAGATTAAGAAAAATCTTATGTATACGTAGCTAGATTCTCAATTAATGTATAGTGAGTCAATGCATCTACATATAATATGAATATTTACAATAGAAAATATCTTACATAAATTAATAATCAAATTTATCTAATCCAAATACACACACATGTATTGCATATTATACACATATGCAAATTAATAATAATAAATAGAAACAAAATCAATGTTTAAAACATATGTGTATGAATACAAACAACTATAAAAACAAATTACAATCTTCAATTCTTCAAAATCACTCGCCTAAATTCTAATAAAAGAAAGTGCTTTCTCAAGATTCCTCGCCTTGATATCAACATATTCTCTCACCGATACAGAACGATATAGAGGATTTTTTGCAGAATTCATGGCCAGAGGAGAGACATGGAAATCAACAGGAGGGCTGTAGAAGTAAGCCAGGGACAACCTTTGCTGGTTCTCTTTCAATACCACACGATGAATAACGTTCGGGAACCGAGAATTTGAGAGGATGTGCAAGAAATCACCAACATTTACTACAAGCGATCCTGCTGTAGGAGAAACCAGAACCCAGCCAACTCCATTTTTTAAGATTTGTAAGCCATCTATTGTGTTTTGATACAGTATTGTCAAGAGAGAAGTGTCTGTGTGAGGAGCTAGACCCATGACTCGGCTTGGATCGGGACAGAATGGATAGGAGTTCAGCTGTAAAGCAGTGCTGGCACCTCCAGATGAAACAACCTTCGATATTTCTTCTTCAGACAAGTCCAGAGACTTGAGAATCAGATGCATTAGGGTTATGGCTAGCTCCTTCATTTTCTTCTGATAATCTTCAATTACATCACTGTTTATATGTAACATATACTTGTAAACATATCGGGAAAACAGGCAGGATGAATTAAATCAAGTGCTTCTTTTGTTAATTAATTTCCTACTCTTAGGTTAATTAAATAACTTGAAATAATGTTCAACTTTGAAGCTCTGACCACAAATTAAACAAAAATAAAAAAGAATTGTGGGGAGCCTTGGCCCGAGCCCCTCACTAGATAAAGTTTTCCTTTGCTTTTTGTTTAAAGAAAAAAGGGGTAAGAGCTCAAGTTATTTTCTGAATTAGATTTAATAATTTGGCCTCATTTTCCGATTGGATTGTTGGAAAAGCTAAAAAAAGGGATGCCCCATTTGTATCTTTCCATGTTCTTTCTAAAAGCACACGATTCCGCAAAAATGGCTACCAATAATATATGTGGTATCTAGCCATATAGATATTCTCTGGGACGTGTCCCACAAAGAAGAGAAATATATTGTAAGGCTCATTGACTGCCGAGGTAGTTCAACAATGGATGTAAATTCTAGATTGTTTTGATCTGCAAAGAGCAGTTGATCTAACTAAGAATTTTGTAGACAATTTTAAATTTTATGGCTACTCGAACAATTTCAACTGACGGGAGTATAAATTGGATGGCTAACACATACATCAACAATTGATTGATTAGAAAAATTGCTGTCTTTACTTTACTGATGATCAATTAAGATGCAATAAAATAAATTACTGTCATAAATTCCTCTACGTGCATGAAAATGCATGGACTTACCAAAATCGTTGGAAGTCATCGGGCCACAGTTTCCTAGCATGATCGATAGGAGAACCCATGACTGTAAACCCTTCATGCCACATATTCTTGTTGAAGAACGGAGAAATCCGAGCCAGGCCGTAGCCGGTGGCTCCGGCAGGAGACCTCAAGGCCGTCAGCTTCTGACCCGCCGGGAGAGAGAAGAGTCTTCTAGCCTCGGACTCAGCTTCGTCTAACATTTCCATTGGAATGCCATGGTTTATGACGTGGAACACGCCCCATGCCTCACAAGCATGCCCAACAAGTTTCACTGCATCGGGATCCATGAGATCGACGGTGGGTATCGATGACTGGTCATCATGATCAGGCTCGAAGGCATGGGATGTGGGCCATGCATGTGAGTCGGGCACGGTTCGAACTGAGTCGAAGTCGAGGGGGATAATATGGTGGAGATGGAGAGGATGGTCTCTGTAGGCTTCAGAAAGAGTGTTCATGGCAGCTAAGTTGATTATTTAGATTCATGGATCAGCACAAGGGATTGGGGCTAAATATAGCTGGATGAGGGTGGCTATTTTACCTTTTTTTTGTGGGTTTTGGAAGGATATCGGTGTTAAAAGGAAACAAATCAAGGTAGGATATCTTAAACTTAAACTTAAATCCAATTAATGCAATTATTACTGTCGTGAAGAAAATCAAGTATCAAAAATGAAGTCAAAGGTATCATTTTGACACTGTATTTTATAAGTATTTTTTAAATGTTTTAAAATTATTATTTTAATACATTTATAAACAAAAAACACTTCAAAATATAATCTTAATCACACTTCTAAACAAGTCGTAACCATATAATTTACTATGTAATTGTTTAGATGTATTTATATATAGATTTATTGTATTCTATAATAGTTTTTAATTTTTATCAATGGGGATCGGTTGAATGAGACGAAAGAGGGAACAAACAAAGAGAAAGTTGAGGCACATCTCAAAGTCTCAAAACAGTTTTGCTTGTTTGGAATTTGGGTATGATAAGAGGGACCGGACCCTCTTTTATCTTTTGCTTTTGTGGACGATAGACATGCCTTGTTGTCCACAAGTAGGAAATTGTTGAATAGCAAGGAATTAAGCTTGCAAAAAATCATAAATATTTCTAAAATATTGATTACTTCCATTAATTAGAGATTTATTGTTTAGTTGGTCGGTTGATGAATAATCCCATACATAATTATCATGGGAAGGATTGGAGGGTGACGAGGGAGAGAGAGAGAGAGAGGTGGTGACCTTAATTAATTAGTTGTGGTTAAATATTAGTTTATTTTTAACATATGTAGGTTTGGTTGTGAAACATCTATTTTCTTATTTGTTTTACCAGTATTTATGATTTAATTTAAATTATTTTGAGATTTTAGATTGAGTTGGTTTTTAGACATATTATCAAAATCTTAATAATCAAATAATTGTTTGTTTAAATACTAACACCTTCATTCTTCTAATTAATTTTAAAATTTCACCGGATCCATTGTATATGTTTATTGGACGTATTAGAATGGCAAGAACCAAAACAATTAAAGAAGTCTTCAACGGGTTTATTTGTGGTATTTGGGAAGTTTCGAGAACATCCTTAAGATGATGTGAATCACTTAAAAGGAGGATCAAGCCTTGATAAATATGATTTGAGCAAGAGATGGAGTTTTTTAGCATTCATAAAAGCTTGCCTACATAACTATATATTAATTATTATAGTTTTTTATTTGATTATTTGATTAAGCTGAAATTCGCTACAAGATTTTAAAAACCTTGTTTTCTATCTATAGGGTCAAGATTTTATATCAATCAAACAAGAGAAAATAAAAAAAATAAGACTCTTTTTTTCTTTAGGTCAAACCATTTAGATACCTTTTTATTTTTCTTTATGGAAAAACAAATTGGGTATATTGAATAACCATTACATAAGAATTCTTGCTTTTGGTTTGTGTAGATTTTGAGTTTATGAAGTTCATTTTTTTTAGATTGAGATTACTTTTCTTTCACAATCAATGGATGCGATATGGACATTTTTGCAATCTAATATATATATATATATATATATATATTAGTATTGGACTTTGATGTCACATCCACTCTACATCCTGCCGACCATAAGACATTGTCAAGACCTGCCGCTAGATGCCTATAATTGAAAAGGAAAATGAGTGGGTAAAGGCAGGGTAGCTCCATTAACGTTGGGCTAATTTGCTATCGTAAACCACATGCGTATGAAATTAATCGACATCAAATTGAAGAAAATGACAAGGCAGGGTGTTTTCTTTTATTTGAAATTGTTTTTTTATAGTTTTAAATCTTTATTATTATTTTTTATTGCCATAATTTAAAAGCTCCTTGCATGAAACAACATCAACAATGGTAATGAGAGATTTGGTCCCCAAAAGTATGGGGATGAGAATTATCATCTAGTGAACGTTTTAGAAACCTATAGCCCTAGCATTAGCTAGTTTGATGCTCGTTGGAAATAAAACCCATTACGAGTTATTAATTAGAGACGAATTTTTCCCTATTTGGAGTTATTAGAGATTAATTTTGTCCTCCAAAAACAGTTTTTTTTTATCTTGATTTTACGTGACCTTTCGGACAAATTTAAATCTTTGAAACTTAACTAGAGAAAATAAAATAATAATTAAACAAATTATGAATAGTTTAATTTAAACATGATTCCGACCTTGGCTATTGTTGGCTAACAATTCTCATAAAAAAAAAATCATATGTATAACAAGGTTTCAATTATCATATGTATAAAATTGAGGTTCAAGTTTTAAGACCTTTAAAATTTAAATTTCAATGTATTTCCACCTAAAAGAATCTTATGGATCCTAGCAACCTTATTTACAACCTCAAAACACTCTATAATCAATTTAAAAACCAAGAAACAAAACAAATAATTAAAAGGAAAAATCACCTTCATTGAACTCCAATTTTAAAGACAAATCTATTAACATAAAGATTGATTTTTTTAATAGCTAAAATATGATAATTGAAATGTTTTTCTCCCCTCTTCCCTTGTAGACATCCTTCTCTTTCCTCTCTCAACATCCAATAACTAGAATGCGATGTAAATGAAGCTTTAGAATAAAAAGGTAAGCAATTAAAACTGGAAAAAAAAGGTTTTGGGTCTAAATTGAACTTTTATAAAACATTAAAGGACAAATTGAACTTTTCTCAATATATAGGAATTGAAACATGAGAAAACTACAGTTTTAGGACTTAAACAAAAAAACCTAAAACTATAAGGGCAAACAATTTAAGCATAAGACCTTCAAGGGTTAAATTGAACTATTGTAAAAATTCTAGTAGAAAAGGTAAGCTTTTCTCATTACTTAGATGCTTAAACATGAAAATAAAGTCTTAGAAACAAAACATAAAATTGTAGGGTTACAAAAATAAATTTAGAGACATCAATAATTACACCATTTAAACCATTTCAAATTAAATTAATCATAGATTTATGACAAATGTCAGTCACCAAATCTAATATGTCACACTATGTTTTTTTTAACCATACCATGTTTCAAGATTGAACTCTCTCAAAACTTACAACGTTAATTATATTTTCATCCCTTTAAAATTACTATATTTTCTAGAGTGGACTCTATTATTATTTTCATCAAGTTCATCCTTGTTTTTCATTTTAAATCAGGCCCATCCCTATACATTACAATTAGTAAAAATGTTGTTCTTTCATTTATCTCGTGAATAACAATATTTTTTTGCTTTTTTTATTTTTTATGTTAGTTTAGGATGTCTACCGGGCTATTTAGGTGTAAGTTATTTTTCAAAATATTTTTTATTTAAAAATACATAAAAATGATGTTTTTTTATTAAAAATTATTGTTAATATCGAACTATTATTAAAAATATCTAGAAACACTGAAAAAAATTAAAGTAAAAATAAATAAAAAATTATTTTTTTTCAAAAACATTTTTAAAATAAAATGCAAAACAGACACTTCATAAAGCTCAATATAAAACAAGAAAACAAAGATTGAGCTCATAAATTACTCATGTGAATGGGGAAACGGAGGATATATTATTTTAAAAAAATGTTTTTATGTTATTTTACTAATCTAAATGTAAATTACATATAAAAAAATGATAATCAACTGGTTTTTCTTTAAAAAAAAAAAAAAACGAGTAAGGAAAGCAAAAATGAAAGATATGTGGTGTGGTTCTAGGCCTGCCGCCTATGAATACACCTATAACTTGTGCCCTATTTGCTCACCCTCCTGAATTATTGGAAATATATGTTGTAAAAGAGGGGCAACTATACAATCACTAGAAACATGGAATTAGTGTTTAGTAGAGAGACTTGAAGAAGAAAAAAAGTTTACGAGTTTAATTTCATGTGAAGATCACATCAATTAACTTCAATTTTTGTTGAGATGTCTCCAATTTATGGAGCAATTTCTAGCAAGAAAATCTCTCCAAATATAATTGTTTGACATGGAATTGCATAAAACAAGCTCATGATTTGATATATGGGCATGATTTTTGCTAAAATATGAAGGGATTTTTGCAACGATATCACCTACCACCACCTGTGTTGTTGTTGGTCCAAATTAATTAAATAATTTTCTTTTTCAAAAAACAAAATGTTGAATTTGGATAGGACATGTTGCCTGTATGATATATCCACATGCATTTAGACAAAACTTAGAAAACGTTTGTGGAAAGAAGCCATAAATCTTAGAGTTGCCACCATCCCTAACCCTAAATGCTTGTTTGAGAGTGTCATTAGACTGCTTTTTAAAGTATTTTTCATTCAAAAATGCATCAAAATATTATTTTTTATCTCTAAAAATTATTTTAAAATCAGCACATGAAAATAATCTAAAAACACTAAAAAATATATTTTTTTAATTTTTTCAAAACGTTTTTGAAAAAAAACAGCACCATGTGAATCCACCATTTGAAAACACACCATCATTCTTTTATATATATATATATATAGATATATAGATATATATAGATATATTTTTCAAAACTCATGCTTGTTTGGGGGTGTCGATAGACTGCTTTTAAAGTTTTTTTTGTTCAGAATTGCATTAAGATATTATTTTTTATCTCTAAAAAAATTATTGTAAAATCAGCACATGAAAATAATCTAAAAACACTAAAAAGTATATTTTTTTAATTTTTTCAAAAACGTTTTTGAAAAAAAAAATGTCAAACAAGACTAATTTAAAGATATTTTATATTATTCAAGACAAAAAAAAACACTAATCTTTTCTATCATAAAAAAAAAAAAAAGAGCACCATGTAAATCCACCATTTGAAAACACACCATCATTCTTTTATATATATATATATATATATATGTATGTATAGATATATATTGATTTATTTATTTATTTGTATTTTACAGTGTCGGTTTTCCCCTCCATGAACTAGTGGAAAGCTATGACCAAAGCAATATATTTTTCAGTGCGTTGGTGCCGTGCATCTCAAGTTCCAGGATGTGGGAACGTAGCCGGCATCTCTTCATCGTCAACTAAAACCTCGGCATTGATTTTCATTGAACTAATCAAACTAATTATCTGTTTGGCACTGCGGTTAAATCAGTGTTGGACTAAAATTCTTTTTTTTTAATTATAAATGAAATTTTTTTTTGTGTTTTTAGATCATTTTGATATGCTGATGTCAAAAATAATTTTTAAAAAATAAAAAAATATATAATTTTAATGTATTTCTAAACAAAAAACATTTTTAAAAACAACTGCAATCACCCTCCCAAACAGACCCGAAATCTCCTGGCCTCGGTGGAAGACAGAAAATCCACGCTATCTGGAACCAGTAGACTCTTCATAAATTTCAAGTGCATAGAAATTCCGCACACCCATTGGATCTTGGTATTCCTCGGCTTGATGATGGGCATGAGAGGAAAGATTATTTAATGATTACACCTGTCTGTGATCGACATGAGCTCACTGCTACCTGTATAAAACTCATGCTGGATGGCATAATAGTGATGGTTCTACATGATGGCCCGAACAGGCCCACCACCTTTACCAAGAACCAGATCAGAACTTTGTTTGGGCTAATGTGAACGTTAAGTGCCTGTTTGGGACGACGGTACAACCGACGTTTTCTCAAATTTTAGTTTTTTTTTAATATAATTTTTTTTTGGTGTTTTGAATTATTTTGATGTGCTGATATCAAAAATAATTTTTTAAAAATAAAAAAAATATTATTTTGATGTATTTCTAAATAAAACACAATCGCCCTCTCAAACAGACCCTAAGTGTTTGTTTGTTACATCATATATAAAAACAAATATGTTTTTTTTTGTAAGAATATATAAAATTAATTTTTATAATTATTTTTAATAACAGCGTATCAAACTCATAGAGAAATACTATACAAACATTAATAAAACATCTTTTAAAATAAAAAAAATATTAAAAAATAAAAATTATAATAATAATCATGTTGTGTCGTGATCGACCAATAAGTTAATTAGAAACTAGTCCTCATGGTTGTTATGATTAGTTTATATGGTACAAAAAATAATTTGATAGTTCTTATGGTATTCATTAATAAAATGATCCACCCATCATTTTTTTCATTGGTGAAGTGATTAAATGTTTTCCATTTAGTAGTTTTTTATAAGAGAAGTGTCCTTCTCTAATGGGATTTTCTCATGCTACCTCCCATTTTTTGAAACCCCGTCGTCTCCTTTCTTTTTACTTTTTATCAATAGTTCTTGTGTTTATGCAATCGGTAGATACTCTTCAACAAAAACTTGGGACTAGGTGATTGTTTATAAGTGGGGGTGTAGTAGTTATTTTTAAAAATGTTTTTCATTCAAAAATATATCAAAATGATTTTTATTTTATTTTTTAAAAATTATTTTCGACATCAGCACGTGAAAATAATCTAAAAACAACAAAAAAACTTAATTTAAAATAAATAATAAGAGAAAAATAAAAAAAAAATAAAAGAGCTTTTGAAACGCGGTGCCAAAAAAGGTCTAAATAAACTCATTTCCTACATTACCCTTTGCAAAATAAAATAAGTAAATTTACAAAACTACATTGAAAACAAAATAAGTACATTTACAAAACTATTTGTGAGTTTTTTTATTAGCACAGTAGCAAAAGAATTTTAACTAAATAACATAACCCTGAAACGAATTTTATAAGAATACCACTTATTTATAAGAATTTTTATTTTTATTTTTATTTTTATTTTTATTTTTCTCCCCTTCAATTCATGGGCTCAATGGAGTAAGATGTAAGAGATTGAAATTGATCATAACACCCAAAGGGAATTGAAAAGTCAAGCATTTAATCATGCAAAAAATTGTCGGCAAGAGGAAGTAAGTTGGTTTAATGTTAGATAAAGTATGAAACTCGTTGTGGCCTCAATCTATGTGAATTAATAATAAAAATAAATAAAAAAAAATAACACAAATTCAATTGAGAAAAGGGAGTCGCCGACTATGATTTAATTATTAAACTTAGACCATTGAAGATTTATACTCAGACTCTTCAAGAATTGCCAAAATGCGCAAATGGGAAATTCCAAAAAAACGTTTGTTGCATAAAAACAAATACAACAAGTGTTTAGTATTAACATGTAGAGTGCTTCTTAAAAGTTGTTTTTGCTTGGAAATATATTTCAATAATTTTTTTTATTTTTATTCTTGATATTATTACATTGAAATCATCGAGTGAGACTAAAAACATATTAATTTTAAAAAATAAATACACTCAAACATAATTAGAAATACAATACTAAATCAGTTTGTCATTAACACTAAATCATTGACCAAGTAACACTAAAAGAACCTTTTTTAAAACAAAGTTATTGATACCATTTTGTTTTGGCCGAAACAGCTGAAATGTTTCGTATCAGGCAAAAAAACGAGACAAAATGGCATCGTTTTTGTCTCGTTTTAAATACCGGTCCGTACCGAAAATACAAGCCGAAACACCGCGGAATTACTCCGGGTGTTCCGTTTCGGTCCTGGGAAAAAATTAATTCCCGCCTCTCCCGCCCACTTACATATTACACACACACACAGTACTATTATATACACACACACACACACACACAGTACTATTATATATACACACACACACACTATTTTTTATGAGATGTATTTAAAATGCAAAAATAAAAATAATAAAAATTAAACAATATATATTATAAAAAATAAAATTGTGTCAACTTTGATTTTATAAAAAATAAAAAATATATTTATTTTTTTCACCTTTTAAGTTTTTTCACATATATAATTAATTAAATATATATGAACAGTACAACCCCGAAACGGCACACCGAAACGCTTCGAAACCGAAACGTTCCGTACCAATAGAAAAAAACGAAATGGCAACCGAAACGGTATTGATAAATTTTAAATAAATACACTCAAACATAATTAGAAATACAATACTAAATCAGTTAGTCATTAACACTAAATCATTGAACAAGTAACACTAAAAGAATATTTTTTTAAATAAATACACTCAAACATAATTAAAAATGCAACGCCAAACCGGTTAGCCATAAACACTGAATCATCGAAACAAATAACACTAGAAAACTTTTTAATTTAGTATTTTTTAAAATCAATACACTCAAACATAATTAAATATGCAATACCATACCAGCTACCATAAATCCTTCCATGGTAGGAAAATACCCTTTGCTCACATCATCATCATCATCATCCTAATAATAATAATAATAAAAGAAAAAAAAATTATCTTCTAACTTGGGCCTTACAGTAATAAATACACACCTGAAAAGTCTCCGAGCCCAAGCCCATTGGTTACTATAAGAAAAATCGTGTCAATGCTGGACCAAGGGCCATATGAGGAGAAGCAGCAAACCCGGCCATGGATTACAATGAACAAATAGCTTTTCCTTCTCTCGTACCAGTAAGACTCGCAGGAGCCGAGCCCATCATGAGCCCAGAGAAAACAAATACAAGTACAGAACCCATGAAAACTTTTCAATATTAATAATTATTTTTTAAAATGCAGGAAATATATTAAAATTCTAGTTAAACAAAAAAAAAATATATAGAAATATGATTTCAGTGGTGCTCTTAAACGCTACCTGCATACAGATTTCCACCTTTCATCCAAATTAACAGAGAAAGGGTTTGATTTGATGAGTGGATGTTGCTTGCTCCCCACCAAAGAACATGCTTAAAAATGTTACGAACCAGTAAAAGGTTCTGTGATTTGTGATGCCAATGCCTACTAGGTTCAAGCAAATGGAGAAAGGGAATTACTTTCAATCTGAAAATTTCCTGGATTTATATCAAAAGATTGGCCATGGCTGCTGCATCTGACAACGATGATTCTGATACTTCATATAAGTTCTCTATACATTAAAAAAAAAAAAACTGGAAAAAAGAGCTCATTCTTCCTAGAGAGGGTGTTATCTAAAATAATGATTACGCGCTGTTCAGATTCTCAACTTTAGACCTCTCATTTATCCTCGTTACTGGGATCCCTTGCCTGAACCAGGTTTCTTGTCTCTTTAGCTGTTATAATGCTGCTGCTATGATGCCCTCCTGCAAAAAAGCAATCAATCATGGCAAGCAAAAACAAATGCAAACAAGTCATTACCAAACTCAAAGAGTAAGAGAACATTGTAGGGTTATAAAGATAGAAAATATTCACCTGTTGGTGTTGAGACTCGATCACCAGAGCCAACTGCATGAGTAGCATTGCCGGTGACAAATGTCCTCCCGCGAAATTCACGGGGGAATGGCGTGTTCATGGCCGCACCTCCTTCATATTCACTGCTGGTCATGTAACTTTCAATGCCCTGCCTTGTGTTGGGTTTTGGCGAGTAGGTTGTTGACCATGATCCTCCGTTCGAACCAGCTATGTCCATTATAGCATCAGCCTGAAATAGATCAGACAGCGCATTGCGGTCATAGCATTGCTTGCATGCACTAGTTTTGCTATGGACCATTCAATAAAAGCTTGCACAAAATGTAAGTAACTGAGTCCAACAACACAGGAAAACACTAGCATAAATTCCCCTAATATGAAAGGATTTCTGTAACTTTCGCAGCTCTGAGAGTGTCTGGGGAAAAAGAAGAACGGATAGCAGAAAGTATAATAATGTGATTTACCTCAGAAAGTCTACATCAAACCAATTTTATTAATCTTCTAGTGATACAGGATTTCATAGCCAAAACCAAGCTAGGCTGACATATATGCACTCGGTGCCTTTATCAGAACATTAAAACTGTTCTTCAGCACAAGATTGCTACCCAGCATCGTATGCCTTGATTTAGATTTTAAAAATGTGAACAAAAGTAATATGAATATTATCATTCGTAAACATATTAAAGTATCCGAAATCATAAACTGGAATAATACGAACAGTTCCACCAGGGGGCACACAAAGATTTGGCATAAAGGAAAAGCACCCATCATTATGAAAAGGGATGGGATTTTTTACACATAATGTTGGGCAGCCTTTAATATTCAAACTTGTAATGAAGGGATTGAACCGTTTCAAGAAAGAAACGACATATATCATAGAAAGACAATACAGGTAATTATGACATAACCATCTTAAGTATAGCTTGAAGATTGCATTTTGGAAGACCACTATGAATCACTTCACTTTTTAATTTAAATGCTTTCATGATGAGGACAGAAAAGTGAATACATAAGCACACATTTTATGCTATGGGTAACGAGACAGAAGATTTATGGAAAAATAATATATTATAGGGTTGAAAAGCCATGAACAAAAACTTTCGTGAGCATAATGAAAGACAAGTGGGTCTTTCTCACTTGAGTAACTGCAGCCTTATGATCTAAATGTCACTCTGTAGCTCTGTTTCATTTTCTTACCATTTCATAAGATAAATTATTTCAAAACAGATTGCTGCTAATTTCAACATGTATCGATGTCAACTCTTAACTCGAGCTGTGAGGTGTATATGGCAATCTGGAATTATATTCCCCAACGTGAATAAGAGATTGTAAGGAAAAACATCCCTTGTATATTAATATGAAATGTTTCCAACTGTAAGGTGGTCAATCACAATAGGTTTGTTTACATGCACAGCTCAAAAAAAAGAGATCCATTTTCCAAATAGCAGAACAGAGTATTGATTAACATATTTGGAGATCAGCACTAAAGACACAACTACAAAAAAGAAATTTAAAAATGAAATGCTTCCTTGAGAAGCAGTCCACATCCACAAAGTGCAACTACATTTTTTATATGATTCAACCGAGATACTACAAATTAACAACCATGTGAATTAAATAACTTCAATTGCACTTTTCTATAGGTGATTGACTAGCACAAAATAATGTAGGTCTCCAATGAGTATGCCAAATATGCTTCTCAGTCCACACAACTGTAGAAATCAATAAGAGTAAACAGTTGATCCTTCACTAGCAAACAAATGGAAAGCAAACCTTGTTTGGGTGGACATCATCAAAAACATGAGCTTGACCGCCATAAAATATAGTCATCTGGCGACTGGCAGATGTTAAACCCCGCTGACTGACATGGGAACAAAAGAAATATAGTATCAACTTCTTTTTAATGGGTGATGATTTAGCATGAAGCAAAACAATCAGCATCAAGATGTGTAGAAGATGATGCGCTAGATTATATAATTCACCTTGCAGGAGTTGCCGATTCTGGCTCTGAAACATGAATCCCAATCTTTGGTTTGCTGCCACTAAGCAGCCCCCCAGATGAATTTTTCTCAGAAATACCGCTGCCAGCATTTATAGAACTCAGAATTCCAGGGCCTTTAATTCCAGTTCTGGAACCTTCATCAGCAGCAGATTGAGAGATAACTGAAGGACCAGCATTTGTATCTCTGAATCTATTTGTGGGAACTTGATGAGTAAAAGGAACATATTGGCCACCACGAGGAGGATATGTGCCTACTCCCATGGGAATGGATCGCTCCCATTTGGAAACATTGGCATCAAGTCTATTGCCATTAGAAGGTTGCAGTGTGAGAGTTGCAGAACTCGGCCTCCTTGACTGCATACCATAGAAAACCTCATCATCATTAGACCTTCTAGAGCGCTCTCCACCACCTGCATTTTTGAGCATCTGGATTTCAACATGAAACGTTAAATATCAATAAAAACAAACCACATGAGAAGTTCTTCACTTTCATCAAAATGGAAGACAGATCACAGGATTAAATCTCAAACCTCACCTTCATCAAATGCAGGCTCTCAATGGAATCATGAGCCATTTGTGGAATCCCGTCCCTTGGTCCGGTAAAGGCAGAATCGGAATTGCTCCGCTTACTTCCAGCTAATCTGTTGCTTATCTCAGGACCAGAAATATCACTCCTTGGGCCGTAAAATGGGATCCCCTCGAGATGATTTCCAGCCTGCCTTTCTATTAAAATCAATGATAACGTATCAAAGTTTGAAAATGATTGGTAAGATCACGAAACCAGAAAACACCAGCTACAACAAATATAAAGCAATTTCAACCTTGATTATATGTCCTTTTAATGAGGTTGTGGATGGAGAAAAAAAAAATCTCCACAAAAGGAAACGTAACATGTATAACTATAATTGTGGAAAGCATATCTTGACCAAAGTGCATAATGGCCTAAATTGAAATGATATACTTAATTATGTTCTTCTTCTTGTAATGTGAAATTTTTTAGAAGGAAAAGGTTATACGTATGAGCACTTTCAACCTTGGTCCATTTCTTGTTTAGGGAACAACATTTGAGTAAAGAAAACCACAAAACATCACATTTGCATAAAATTCATCAGATGAAGTGGTTTTAGTATGGAAACAAAGGGAACACAAAAATAGTGGCATGTAGCTGCAAATCAAACTTTCCCCATTAAAGAACAAGTTTACTAATAAAATAAAAGAGAGGAGATTAGGTGAAAACCTGCTAAAGATAACAACCTCTCTAAAACTAATCAACAAGAAGATAAACCCACGCCAACTACCTGAAATAGATAGTGTTCTCTACAGATAGTGAAAAAGCAACACTAACTATTAACCTCTCTCTCAAACGAACATGCTCCACTAAATCATGGAGGGAGAAAATAGCAAGGACATCCATTTCACTTGATAATAACCAAAAAGAAACGAAACATATAACAAAAAAAAAACCATAAGTAGATAGAGAGAACCCATCAACTAAAAAGAAAAAAAAAAGTTGAAGAGTTTATACATCAAGAAAAAGAACTAAAAATCAAACGGACCCATTAACCTGTAAGGCTCAAAAAATGAAAAAAGACAGAAGCTTCAAGTTGTAGAGCCAGCACTGACCAGAAGCAAGATCAGAGGTGGAAGAGAGAGGTCCAAGACCACCACCAGAAGAAGCCCCAAGTGAAGCAGAAGCAGAAGGAGACCCATCTTTATTTTTTGGAGCTAAAACAACTGGTGAATCTGTAGTTGCTTTCATGCCCAGGAAATCATGAAACATTGCGTTCACTTCTTGTTTTTGCTGCTGTTGGCTTGTTGCAGTACTGCTGTTTAAATTAACTCCATTACTATGGCCAGAGTTGGCATTGCTGTTTTTACTTTGTTGTACCATTGTCATGATCACTGCCATTTCCTCTTCATATCAAGTTTCTCCACCATGGCTCTTCCCTCTTCAGCTTCAAAGAGAGAAGGGTCGTAAAGAAGGAGCGATTTTCAAGAAAGTATAAAAAGCGAGAGGGAGAGGGGGGGCATCAAAGATTGAATTTTTAAGAGAGGGGGGGGGGGGGCATTAAAAAGCAAAAGGTTCTGTCTTTCTCTGGGAGAGAGGATGTTTGTTCAATTTTTTATTATTATTTTATTAGGGTTCTTACATTATCACTCTTTCATTAACCGGGTCTCTGTGCGTGTCTGTGTCACAGAACATGTGAAGGGTTTGTTTAGAAAAAGGTATAAATGCCGGGTGTGCTTGATTTTCCTCGTTACTGCATTGGAAAGATAAAGAAAGGATCTTGTTTTTGCCCTCTCATTTACTGCGCTATTAACCATTGTGTTTTAGGGTTTTGTGTTCTTGCCATGGGAGGGATCCCTCTTAATTTCTGGTTATTGTTCCTTCCAAAAACTCGTCAAATCACTTCTTGGGAATGCCTGTAATCGTTCACGACCAGCAATCTATATATCTCTGTTTAAGCCAGTGTTCTGAAATCCATACCGGTTTGAGTTAAGAAAAAAATAGGTTTTTTTGGTTAAAAAAATCAAGTTTACTTATGACCTACTTAATTTAGATGAAATTCGTTGATTCTTTTATATTTTATTTCTTGTCAAACCATTGTGATTTTGATTATTTAGAAAGAAAAAATAATTCTAAGATAGCTATTACTTATTAGCTAGCCTGTGATTCAGGCTTTTTTTTAAAAAAAAAAAAAAAACTATGTTTGAGCTATTATTAAAATAATTATAATTTTGATGCTTTTAAGTGGTGAATTATTAAGTATTTTTATTAATTTAGATTGTAATAATTGATCAAAGTGATCCATATATTAATTAACTAATTCCTTTTTAATTTTCTTAATTTTGATGTTTTTAAATAATTATAGAATAAAATATATTTATACATATTTCATATTAAATTTCACCTGTAAATTTGAAGGCAATACCACTACGGGCCTACTTGGGAGGGCGGTTACGGTTACTTTTGAAATTATTTTTCATTTAAAAATACATCAAAATAATTTTTATTTTATTTTTTAAAAATCATTTTTAACATCAACACATTAAAATGATTTAAAAATATCAAAATAATTCATTTAAAATAAAAAAAATAAATAAGAAAACAACGGTATAACCGCACTCTCAAACATCTATGTAATGATTTTTGGTTGCCAGCAATGGCTACTGGTACGAGAAAATACACACACATAGGGTTGGGATCTTACGTGGTGTCCAACGCCCACAGGAGCAGGCGATCACTAAAGCGGTGGTGTTTCTTCGAAAAGTATTTTTAAAAAAAAATAATTTTTTTAAATCATTTTTATATATTAATATTAAAAATAATTAAAAAAAAACATAATTTTAATATAACTCTATGCTATAAATACAGCGACGAGCCCGCTGTGTATCGATCATTGCAGAGATGTTGGGATTTCTTGTTTAGCATTAGCCTCCATATATATATATATATATATATATATATATATATAAATAATTGTTTATTTATAGTATGGTTAAGATTGTTTTTTAAAAAAAATTCTTGTTTAGAAATATTTTTTAAAAAAAAATATTATTTTTTAAGTATCCATTTGAAGTTAATATTTTTTTTGAAAATATTTCTCGTTTAGAAATATTTTAAAATAATTTTTTATTTTTAAAAAAATATATTTTTAATATTAATACATCAAAATGATCTAAAAATAATAATTTAAAGTACAAAAAATAAAAATAAAAAATTTTCATTTTTTTTCAAAAATATTTTTGAAAGATAGTATCAAACCCCCTGGCTCGAGGAGAAATAAATTAAAGCACAAAGAGCAAGAAGAAGAAGAAGAAGAAGAAACGAAGATTTTCCGGTGTAGAAGGATATGCAAGTCAAGCAAGATCTCGATGGGGCAATTGTGATTTTAGCACTAATTAAGAATGTTTTTTCATCGTAGAAGTCATTTAGAGAATCTAAATTGTTGATATGATTTCTATATGATGTGAATATATATATATATATATATATATATATATAATAAAAGGTTATTTTAACAACTTTTTAAAAGAATGAGAAACAATAATTATAGCTGAATTACCACTAATTAAATGGTTTTAATCTTGTTGTTAATCATTGAAACTTGAACATTTCAAGACTCGTGCATATTACTATATCTAAAGATATTTTAAATGATGGCATTTCCTTTTCCTTGTTAACGAGTTCCAAACCTTAATTATTACGATTCTGTAATTTATTTATTTATTTATTTTTTCTTAACTGAAGAATGGATTTGATTTTAACTAACATGAAAAAAATAATTTTTACAATTAAATAAAAAAAAATGTGAGCATTTTCATGCATGGATTTATCGATTTTAAGACGTTGATGAAAGCTTACTGTGTGTACGATTTGTTGTTGGAATCTAAGCCTACATGGTCCATCTTATTGTTCCCACAAAGAGAAATACCTTTTATCACCCTTTGCTCTTTTCTTTTCTTTTTTCTTACCCTTTACCTTTTTCAATTTCTCAAACAAAAGCGAAATTAATAATCTTATAAATTATTAGAAAAAAAAAATACGAGTTTACCTTTATCAATTTTAATTGCAAATTCATATTTTTTTTGACGTCGATCAGCCAATGCATCCATCAAGAAACACATTGCAAAATCAAACTCCTGTATGTTAGAGATTTGAGAGGAAGGCTATGGTTGTTTTTTAAAGTGTTTTTTATTTAAAAATATATTAAAATAATTTTATTTGAAATGTTTAAAAAATATTTTTGATATCAGCATATGAAAATGATCTAAAAACACTAAAAAAATATTTTAAAATAAAAAATAAAATAAAATAATTTTTGAAATGCAATGACAATTAGATGGTTCAAACAAATGGAAAAAGAATCCAACATTATACTTGAATTTATGGTGAATGGTTTTATTATATTTTTAATAATGCATTTAAGAGAATGTTGATATACAAGATTAATCTAATAATTATTATGTACAATTTTTAGTTTCAAACTTTACTCGGTCAATCAAGGACAATCTTATATGTCAACATAACATTCTTTGAAATGCATTATTAAGAATACAATTATGATTTTTAGTTTTAAAACTTTATTCAAGATTCAGATTACTAGTTGATAGGATAAAGTCATGCTAACTATAGAAAAAAAAAAGATATTATTTTAATAAAAAAAAATAACATATTTTAATTGAATTTTACTTTAATCAACCATGTAGCATATCAATTTAATTTTTTTTCTCAACTCGAATTCATCCATGTTTTATAACAATGATATAATCAAGGTTGTCAATATCGTTCCGGTTTTTCTATTGGTACGGAACGTTTTGGTTTCGGAGCATTTCGGCGTGCCATTTCGAGGTTGTATTGTTCATACATAATTAATTAATTATATATATATATATGAAAAAAAATAAAATATTAATTTAACAAACATAATTAAAATTCAAGATAAATTAACTTTAAATTATACAGTATAAACACAAAGTCAAACAAACATAATCTCAAAGTTAGAAATACAATCACAAGTTAATCAAAATAAGGAGGATTTTAAGGCCGAAATGACACACCCAGAACAGTACCGAGACGTTCCGGCCAGAATTTTGCATGTATTTCCAGAACGGGCCGGAATTAAAACCGAGACGAAAACGATGCTGTTTTGTCTCAGTTTTTTTAATGGCACGAAACGTTCCGGCTGTTCCGGCCAGAACAAAACGGTATTGACAACCCTGGATATAATAACAAAATCTCAATCTCAATCCATTAAATAAATAATAAATTTTTCACAAGCCTGGATTTTTTATTTTTCTTTCAGCGAGTTTTATTTGAGGAATTTCATCATTTACTATATAAAATATATTTATGACACGTGGGAAGAAGATTAGTGGGTCATAAGAAACCATGTGAGGGTTGTGGTGGGAGAGTAATGGCCACTAGAGAAGGATAAAATTAGAGGCATCGATTCTCTTCGATGCCAACTTGCCGTCCTTTCCCTTTCATTATCGTCCTTCGTGCTAAGCACCTCCGAGCTTCAATTACCGTTTTGCCCTTCATTTGCCACCACGCTTCCCTTCTTGACAAAAGTTTTTTTTCTCTCTAATCATTAAAGATTTATTTGTCATTATATTTTAAAAATATATTTTATGTGAAAAAATATTAAATTTAGAGTTTCTTATTATTTGATGTGCTCAAAAAAATTATTTTAAAATATTTAAAAAAAAAACACTTTGCAACACAATACTAAATACACATTAAATTTAACTTAGAACTTATTGAATTGGATAGTTTTTATTTTTCAAATGATTTTCGTTAGAGTTTATTTTAAAAGAAAATATATGTTAATTTGATTTTAGTTTTAGAAACCATAACTCAAACCGAAATAAACAAATAAAAAAAATGTTATGATTTAAAAGATAATTAAATAGAAATTTCTTTGAAATAATCCAAATAAAGGCATATGAATTAATTAAACTTATTATATTCTTGAAAATGTAAAATTGAACCAATCACTTTGATTCAGTTTTAAATTTTGAGGGGAAAAAATCAATTAAGCTAAATTTATCGATCTAATTAGCTAAAATATTTAATGAATACTAGCTGTTATTTTTTTTTAATTGAAATTCATATCTAATTAGCTAGGTATTTGTGTGGATTTATTCAATCTATAAAATATATAGATCTAAATTCTTCATCGTAAAACAAAAATATTCTCCTAACTAGAATGATTTGGATTGCATATTATTGTCCTCGATTTGGATCTAAGGTCTTCGAAATAAATAAATAAAATTCTCATGTGAAATATTTTGTCCAAAATCCCTATTAATAATAATAACTATTATTATCATTAAAGAAAAAAAATAGCAGTCTTGTTCAAGGTTGTCAATTCTGTTCTGTCCAGAATAGTCGGTATATCTCGTTTTAGTTTAAAAAATAGAACAAACCACAACATTTTTTATCTCGCTCAGAATTTTGATCCGTTCTAGAAATTCTATCCGAAACATTCCAGTTTTGTTCTATCGTTTCGTTTCAGTCAAATACATTCTGGTTTTGTTTATTCGTTCCGGTCAAATGGTGTTTTTTTACAATATAAATTATATCTCTCAATCCAACAGATAGATTGAGATAAAAATTTATGAGGAATCTTTTGATATATTTTATATACTATGTTAAAATTTCATAGCAATCAGAGAATATAATGATCGTACAAGATTGATAATATCATTCTCATAATATTATCTACGTTCATAATATTGTTAAGAAAAAATATTTTATCATGTCTATTTTTAAATTAATTTTTTCTCAAATTTATTATTCAACAATGACTAATATTTTTTAAACAAATATTATATTTTTTTAAAATAGTTTTTTTTTATATAATTTTAACATGTTGATATTAAAAAAAAACTTCCTTCAGTTTTGGTTCTTCCTCCTGTCACGTGTTTCGGTTTCAACAATTAATGGAGGCAGGCAAGGCATGCAAGGTTAATTTATTTTTTTCAAACTAGTTACATTAATTATTGGAACACATGTAAGAAAGTAAATGCGCCTTGACTAGTAATTTATCTCTTGATTGTGACAAAATTAGGTCTTGTACCACGTACCAAGTGGACAATGATCAATCTATCATATCAACATCACATAAATATATATATATATACATTATCATCATTACATTATTGGAAAAAATCATAAAACATTAATCATACAAAAATAAAGTAACGTGACAAGGTTATCATTAGTTGGTCTCAAGGGGTATGAATGATAAAGAATTTACGATATGTATAGTGAATTTTGAATTTAAATCACGAAGTATATTTTTTATAAAAACCTGAAATTATTGAGGTTTTCTCATTTACTTATACCTGTAAAATATGTTTCTCAGCTAAAAAAAAGGATCTAAAATAGGACAGTGAGTGTTTATTTAGGAATGTAGTTAAGATTATTTTTAAAAATATTTTTTATTTTTTTCAAAAATAGTTTTGAAATGGAATTTCAAACGGGTAGAACTTCAAAAAGCACTATCAATTCACTAAAAAAAAAAGGGTTCGATGATGAATGTGCCTCAGTGAGTACCTGCCGACAACATGCTAACTATTTGCCCTGAATCCATGCTTGTGGGGACCATTTTAAGTTTGAATCATGACGTATATTTCTTGTAATAGCCTGAAATTATTGAGGTTTTCTCGTTACTTAGACCTGTAAAATAATGGATTTTAAGTTTGAATCATGACATATATTTCTTGTAATATCCTGAAATTATTGAGGTTTTTTCGTTTACTTAGACCTGTAAAATATGTTTCTCGGCTAAAAAAAGTTATCATTAGCTGTCCTTGTTTTAGGACCTTTTGCAACTTTACTTTGAAACCAATATTACAACTTTTGATTGAAAAGATTTGGAAACCATTAAATAAAATTATAATCCCAACAATGATCTTAATAATTCATGCACTATTATTGCTAGTATACATGGTTAGATTCGATGCTATTAATGTGTAGTGGACGGTACCGTTTATTGCAAAGAAAATAGAATGGTGTGATTGAAAGTAAATTAGGTACAAGTTTGACAAGAGTGTTGCCATTAAAGTCTACAAACAGAGTCACCATTAAAAAGTTTTTAAAAGGATGAGAAGAAAAGTTCGAATGAGAGCGAAAAGAGAAGAGATGAAGAGAGTTGTCATTGTGTCCAGTGACGGTGTCTGCACCAGCAACATTTTTATTTTGGATGGTGAGTGTTTGACTGATTTATTTGCATCTTAATTAATTTTTTATATATATTAAAATTAATAATTAGTTAAAAATTCCAATAATTCTGACTGATATACGACTTGAATCAATAATTTTTAAATAGCAAACTCATAACCTGACTAATAAGCCACGAGCTTGCACTAGCAACACTCTCCAATTAAAAAAAAGAGATGAATTGAGGAAGATGAGTTTCTTCTACTTCTTTCTGGGGCATGTTTGTTTCTGCGTTTTAAAAATATTTTTGAAAAAATTAAAAAAAATATTTTTATTTTTTATTTTAAATTAAAAAAATAGTGTTTTTATATCATTTTCATGTGCTGATGTCAAAAATAATTTTTAAAAAGTAAAATAAAATATCATTTTGATGCATTTCTAAACGAAAAACACTTTTAAAAATAACTTCAACCATACTCCCAAATAAATACTTCATCCTTCATTGTTTCATTGTTACAGATGTTGTAATAACATCTCCATCATGCTTAGCTACGCTGATAGCAAAAATCCTGACCATGTCGATAAGAGTTCACCAGCTAGTAATCTGATATAAGGAGGCTTCATCACTAAATTATCGGTAAATTAATTTGTCCAAAATAATGTTATTTTAATTAATTTATTTTAAAATCACATGGAATTGTCCAAATTTACTTAGATTACAAGTCAACCTACCAAGTCAGCAGAATTTAATCTAAGTTGATTTTCAAAACAATTCGGACCAAAATCCAATTTGTCGGTCGAACCGGATCGAGTTAGTTTCAGTATCTATGGTCTAAAAAAAGAGCGATTACTTGTCTAAATTCTAACTTTAAAGGAATTTGGTCTTAATTAAGTGTCTGTTTGGGAGGGCGGTTGCGGTTGCTTTTGAAAGTGCTTTTTATTTAGAAATACATCAAAATGATACTTTTTTTAAATCATTTTTGATATCAGCACATCAAAATAATTTAAAAACACAAAAATATTCATTTAAAATGAAAAAAAAAACAAATTTTGAGGAAACAGCGGTACAACCACCGTCCCAAACAGGTACTAAAAATGTGGAGACTAAGAATTCCATGACAATTATAATAAAAATAAAATAACTTTTATTCCACTAAATTCAAGAGGAGTGATCTCATATGAGCATTGTAGCTACCACTATGATAAAACATATCCATGATCTATAAACAATTCCAAGAAAGCACCTCTCCTTTTTTACATCATAGTATATCATTTAATTTATAAATATTCAAAGCAAAGCTTTCTTTTCTTTTTTTCAAATCTAACAAATAATAAGAGGAATAACTGGGGTTATTACAGTACGGTAGGACCCCATCAACAATAACCAATCACATCTTGACATGAAGGAACAGCCTAAACTACGTGTCGCTCTCGTTTGGTCTTTCTTACACCCTTCTGGGATTCCTAAACGGACCGTCCTCCATCATTGTAATAGATTCCCACTCCCTTGCGAGCTTCTACCATGCAATTCTCTCAAATTCCGTTGGGGTTGGTATTTAATTTTTTTAATTGAAACGTAATATTTTAGTTTTGAAATATTTCAGTACGCTGTTTTGAAATTATACTGTTTATATGTATATATATATATATAACATTAAATATATTAATTTAAAGTTCAAATTTAAAAATAAAATTATTTAGAATTGTACAATTTAATCTAAGAAAAACACAATAAAATATTTTTTCTAAACAAAATTATAAATATATATAATATTATGAGAATGTCATCATCAATCTTGCAAGGTCATTACATTATGTAATTGTTCTGAAATTTTAATATAATATATATAAATATATCAAGAGACTCCTCGTAAAATTTTATCTCAATCTAACAATCGAATTAAAGAGATATGGTTTATATTGTAAAATCATTCATTATTTAAAAAAAAACATTATTTAACCAAAATGAAACAGATAGAACAAAACCGGAACATTCTAGCTGAAATTTGGTCAAAATTTCACAAATGCCTCCCCCTAACATGTCCTCAAATTTCGCAAATGCCTCTTCAAATCTATGCATTTTATAGAGAAAAGGAGTCGACATGGTGGTGTTCCTCATCTTGGTATCCAAGTTCATCCACTCTTCAATCTTCTTACATTCTCAAAAAATGCCTAAAGAAATAATTGCACAAGCCATTGGGTTTGGGAAAACTCCCAGCTAATCATCATCGTGAGGATCTTGCTAGTCCAACTGTTAAGGAATCATCTTACCTAAAAGCTTAAGCTTGTAAGTGAGACCTCATAATATGATTTATATTATTCTTTAACACATCCCCTCAAGTGAAAGCCTTTTGGGCTTGAAACTTGTACAGGCCCACATCACCTTGTGCTTGGTTTTTATCAAATAGAATAGGGGTGATGAGATTTGAACTCGTGACCGCTGAGTTAACAAGGCTCTTATACCATGTTAAGGAACCATCTCACCTAAAAGCTTAAGCTTGTAAGTGAGGCCCCATAATATGATTTATATTATTTTTTAACACCAACAAGGTCTCCAGCCTCACAGTAACCTTTTTTTTGGATGTGAGGAAATCTCATCCTTAGAAAATATACTCTGTAGGCCTAAGTGAACGAGTAAAATCCTGGTTGTGTCAGGTTTTTACAAGGGATGCACGTTCTAACTTGAACTCGAGACCTGCTGTGCATATCACAAACTCTTTTTTTCATTACATCACGCATTTTCTTGGAGAGCTTACAGTAACCCTCAACATAAGAATTGCAGGTGGAGATAGTGGGGACTGTCTCGCACAGAAAAAAGTTCTCCATCATCCCCAAGACTTCCTTAAACCTACCAGCTTCTGCTAATGCATCAATAATGGGATTGCATACAGTACTGGCATTTGATTTAATCCCTTCTCTCTTCATCTCATCAACCAATTCAAAAGCCCTCTCAACACGACGAATTGTACTTGAGAAAATTGTTTACTGTCTGAATTGTACTTAAGAAAATTGTGATGCAAGTACAGAACCCAACAAGGTCTTCCATTTCAACACAAAACAAGAAGTTCCATATTACCTGCCCTGGTATACCTTCTAATTAAAATCGCAATAGTGTCACTAGAAACCAAATCCCCTCTACAATTTCCTCTAGTCTTATCAAACAGTAAACAACAGGCAGAACCATATTCTCATGCTTTTCCAAGCAAATTCTCCATTGAATTAAACAGTTCCGCAAAGGATTGAAACCCAGGTTTCTTCTCTGCCCACCGAAACACACTGTGCAACAACTTTGGTGACAGGTTACAGTGGTCAAATACTGCCCGTAGAAGACCCAATTCCGGGTCAATCCCGGTCTGGTCCGGTGCGATTCTCTCCAGGATTTGAGGATGTTGCAGAGTGTAAAGAAATCATCTTGATGGTAATTGGGGTTTTGGAGAGGAGTTTTGCTGGAGTTCTGGTGATGGGGCCACTTGATTAGAGGGTTTCCTTATACGGAAAGCCATGATTAGCGGTTATGCGGTGGTTTTCTGGTGGTTAGAAAGACATAAGTAGACCTGTGTTTCTGTGGAAGTTAATGAGAGACTCATGACAGATGTTAGTTACTCAGTGCCCTAACAACTGATGATGTTTTTCAGGCGGCAAAATATAGAGCACAAGATTATTAATACTCTAGATTACGAAACTACCTTTTAAAGAAAGGTTGATAAAGTTCTGTGCTTTGTTAAATGAAGAGGAAAAGAGTGGGAAATCAAGAAAATTTCCAGGAAAGAAAAGATTGAGAGAGAGAGAGAGATGGCTGCCATTAATTTTGGTGGGATATGACTCAGGATGCCGGAGTTGTCTCATGATAACGAGGAAGGATATGGGATAGTGTTAGTGTTAGTGTTGAGGTTGTTCCAATGAAGAGACATGTTTCACTCTCTGCTGCTGATGATGCTAATTCAATGGAGTCTTCAGGGACTGTTCCTGAGCAAAAACCTGAAATTTATCTGAAATTTATTGGGGTATTAATATCTTGTGCTGGGGAATTACTAGCAGTTGTCCAAATGTTTACCCGTCATGATGGATAACAAGAATGGAGACTGTTAAATGTTTCTATCATGATTATTTTCTTTTGGTTTTGATAAATGCGGCGGCGCAGCCGAAGCTGGAACCTGATGGGAAGTATCCGGCGGACAGAACGAAAGCTATCAGTAATTCAGTAGAGAGAATTTATAGAGGAACATCATGCTGGACAACAAGATCGAGCTCTACGCCACCCATGGAAGCTTGAGTTTTCGAACCTCCTAAAATCATTTTAGTAATGGGAAATTACAGGCATGCGTTTTATAGTCTAAATAAATTAAATTCTGGGATTGACTTCTCTTTCCCCTTTTACAGTACCGGTTGTGCTTTGCTTTGCTTTTTAAAATATTTTTAGTTTTAAAAAAATGCTAAATTGATATATTTTTTTAATATTTTATGATGATTTTGATTTGCTATAAATGTTTTCAACCGAAAAGTTATTTTAAAACGCATAATGCATCACAATCACAAATACATACGAAATAATATAAATCTGCAGCTAACTGGTATATTTAACTACCCGTTTGGCATTGCGATCCCACCGGCTTTTTGGCTGAAATTTGATTTTTTTTTTAATTTTAAATGAATATATTTTTGTGTGTTTTAGATCATTTTGATGTGCTGATTTCAAAAATGATTTTTAAAAAATAAAAAAACATCATTTTGATGTATTTCGGCACGACAAGCACTTTGAAAAACTACCGCAATCACCCTCCCAAACAGGCCAAATTTAATAAGTTTTAAAGCACTAAAATGGTATATGAATTGGAATTGGCTTTCTGGACAAGCTCTCTCTTCCAAACTGTGTTTGAAGTAGTTATTTTTCTAATTTTCACTTTCACTACTCTCTTGGTATGTGTAATCAATGTAATGAGATTCCAAGAGTGGAAAGTAATTAATGAACTCGCATTGTGGAGGTGGCCTTTTTAACTTGCATCTTGCAGCTTTTATCAATCTCTTCATTGAGTTGGTAATTCCGAACACCTGCTAACAAATCTATTTCCGCGAATTTCAATTCTTGAATGATGGATTCTGGGCTGCTGCATGTGTTCATCAACAAACCATTGAGGTCAAAACTCTGAATGAACGTATATATTCTATGTTTTCTCCTGATTCATCAGTGGAACTTGCACATTTGCGTGTTTTTAATCATAATTTCCTCAAGTTCTGTGCATCCTCCTTGTTCTTCTCATGCGGATTCTTGATGCAAAGGATATTTTGATGCAAGGCAAGGTCAATGACTGAAGCCAACAGAACATCATGACTTTTCTGGCAATTCAGGGCAACACGGATGCAGCATCAAACACCTGCTGGTAGTTGTTTTGCCAGCAATCTTAGCTTTAGTTGAATATGATCGCGCAAGGAATTGCGCAAGAGGATCTATATGGCTGATCCCACTAATTTGGGATCGAGGCTTGGTTGTTATGAATCTTGGCTTTGAAAAGACAAGGTGTGATGGTAGAAAACTTACAATCTGTATCAAGGTTGTTAATACCGTTCTGGTTGCCGTTCTGGTTTTTTAATTGGAATGGAATGTTTCGGTTTCGGAATGTTTCGGCATGCCATTTCGGGGTTGTACTGTTTATATATAATTAATTATAAATATATATATATATATATATATATATATATGTGTGTGTGTGTGTGTGTGTGAAAAAATTAAAATATTAATTTAACAAGTATAATTTAAATTCAAGATAAATTAACTTTAAATTATACAATACAAACACAAAATCAAACAAACATAATCTCAAAATTAGAAACATCTCTAAAATTCTAAAATATTATGATAGTAAAATGTTATAAAATAGAAAAAAAATATTATGATTTTGAGCCGGAACGGTACCGAGACGTTCTGACCGGAATTTAGCTGGAATTTCCGGAACGGACCGGAATTAAAACCGAGACGAAAAACGACGTCGTTTCGTCTCGGTTTTTTTAATGGCACGGAACATTCCGCCATTCGAACGAACGGAATTAACAAGCCTGATTTGCACAGCAAGTCTCGAGTTCGAGTTAGGACATGAACTCTTTGTAAGATGCTGAGATAATTAGGTTTCACTCGTTTTCCTATATCTACAAAGTGCGTTTTTCCCGGGGAAATGGAGTTTTCGTCGCATCCAAAAGAAGGTAACGTATAGTGTCTACATTTGTCAAATTCTGCCTGTGCTCAGCTCCATGCTTTTACTGTGCACGTGATATAGTGACATGGCAGTAAGTTCTGTAGACCATTGGCAATTATACAGCTAGTATGAGCAATATTATTCTCCCAATAGTCATTTTAACTAGCAAGTGAGCAGGGAAATGCAAATGATATTTCTGGGATTTGTGGTCACTACTCTTTGTATTTCTGAGATTAATCATCACAGACACAAGCTAAGAGCCAGCACTTTTGTAGATGTCTGAAAAACTCTGGTTATAATGAGCCAGTTAGCAACTATTTAGAGAAATACTATTAGTGTCCCTGTGAAGAGGTTCAGGAAAACAATTTCTTGGTGGATTTGCGGGATTAGTTTCAAATTGATCCCAATTTCCTTTCCAGCCAATTTAGATGAAGATTTTCATATGTATCCATTTCTTGTCATACAGTGATCAGAAGAAGAAGGTATACAACTTTTCCAAATCAATATATTTCAAGGTTGTCAATTCCGTTCCGTTTCGGTTGGTGCTTTGTTTTTTCAACTGGAATGGAATATTTCGGTTTTGGAGCGTTTGGCATTGTATTGTGTATATATATGTATATATATAAATATATGAATTAAAAAAATAGTTGAAAATCCAAAAATAAAATTATTTAGAATTGTGCAATTTAATCTAAAAAAGACACGATAAAATTATTTTTCTAAACAAAATTATGGATATGTATAATATTATGAGAATGTCATCATCAATATCGCAAGGTCATTATTCTCTGATTGCTCTAAAATTTTAACATAATATATATAAATATGTCAAGAGACTCTTCGTAAAATTTCATTTCAATCTAACAGTCGGATTAAGAGATATGATTGATATTGTAAAATTAATTATTATTTAAAAAACACTATTTAGTTGAAACGGAACGGGCGGAACGAAACCAGAACGTTTCGGCTGGTATTTAGCCAAAAAATACGGAATAGACCGGAATTTAAACCAGGATAAAAACGACGTCATTTTATCTTGTTTTTTTAACTGATACAAAATTTTTCAGCCAAAATAAAACAAAACTGACAACCTGTGTTTCATATTAAAAAATACAAAGGAGTTTTTCGAACTTATATCCTACGACTTATGATGTGGAAACTTGATTAAAGCTCACTAGAACTCACAATGCCTTGATGTTTGCAAGGATGAGTTCCAGCCATCAAAAAACAACATATATAGATGGTGAAACAAGATCTAAAACCTTGCTAGCAAGTAATAGATGACCATAAGAAGACTCCAAAATATTATTCAACTCTGGTTTTTTTATTAGATCGAACCGGGTCAACTTTTTTTATTTATCATGAAACTTGTTATGGATCAAGCCGGGTTAACCCGCCATGGTAGATAGGTTTAATAACCTTATATACACATGATATAACCAAGTTGTTATCATGATAGAAGAACGAACACATTTTATTTTCATGAAGCAACTTCCCATCAGAAATATGACTATCCCCTTGACCCCAATTTTCATTCGAAGGCTTTACATTTTCAGGCAACACTTGGGAAATTTAAATATTTTGTCTATAAATAAATTTATCTTTTTGGTTAATCCCTCTACAACGGCAGAAAGACCTTCATGGACTTGTGGTAGGGTTTCCATGCCATGTGTTTAATTAAAATAAAAATCATCTTAAATATTATATTTTATCATATCTAATTATACTCCCAAGCACGCATCGTATAAATTATCTATAGATCTAGTTAATATCCGGTCAAAGAGAAATTTATTTTTATTTTTATTTTTATTTTTATTTTTACAAACTTATGATGATTAAAAATAAATATTTAATCAAAGAACATAATATATCCTCCTTTATTATTGAAATGCGAGAAAACATCATTTATAAAAAAAAATACATTTTGTGTATCTAGATAAATAATTAAAACTCTAATTATTACAAAAAAAATATATATTCCGATTTGAAATCAAAAACCTACATAGCACAGAGGAAGGGAACAATTCTCTTCCTCCGCTGGGCCAAGTCCTCATGTGCAATTCGCTCATGTTTAGTAGTATAGTTAAAATTGTTTTTTGAAATGTTTTATTTTTAAAAATATATTAAAATAATATTTTTATTTCTAAAAAAAATTATATTTGATATCAAAATATAAAAATAATCTAAAATGCCTAAACAAATTAATTTAAAGTGAAATAAAAAATAAAAAATATTTTTTTAAAAAAATATTTTTGAAACGTAACGTTAAACACCCTTACTTGAAAAGTGAATGTTTATACTTGTTTTTTAAAAGAGTTTTTTTTTAAAATATATTATTATTATTATTATTATTTAAATTATTAATAAATATTCTTTTTGATAGGATAGATAATAAATAGAATATAGATATTGCTAAGCTCGATCTAAAACTTGGCAGAGCTGAATCCGGTCACATCCAGGGAGGAAATTTTTGGAGAACGGCCTTTTTTCCCTCTGAATAATGAATTTGAACTTTTGGGGTCCGGAGATTTGAATAGCAAAGTGATCGGGACTTGCAAAAAAGGGGGCCATAAAATAAAGAAGGTTGCTTGAAATCACAGGAAAGTAAAAGAGAAATTCCCCATGGTCCCCCATGTTTTGGCCTTTCTCGATGCCAAAAAATAAAATAATTTTAAATATTTTAATATATTAATATCAAAAATATTTTTTTTAAAAAAAATATTAATATATTTTTAAAAATAAAAAATATTTTAAAAAATCAACAAAAACTAAAATCATACAAATGGAGGAGCCGGTGATATTTTCCTACATCACGTGGGGGATCTTTGAGAGATAGAATGTCTTGTCAAAGGAGTTAAAAATCTGAAGGTGGTGGGTGGGGCTTGTTTATATTTGTCTTTCTCGATTGTGATATTTAAATTAGTTCGTGAAAAGAAGATTCTATTTTGGGATTCTTTGTTTTTCTTTGCTATGTTCACTCCACTTTAAGATTTGATTATATTTTATTATAATTGTAGTTTTGAAAATGTTTAATGGATATTTGATATTGTGTTTTAAAAGTGTTTTGAAAAAAAATTGATTTATTTTTATTTTTTACATGAAATTAAAAACTTTTGGTATTTTTAGATCATTTTCATGTGCTAGTGTTAAAAATGATTTTTTTAAAATAAAAAACATCATTTTAATACATTTATGAACAAAAAAAACTTTTAAAAACAACTTCAACCACAATTCACATGGATTCTATTTAAAATTCTTTTGATTATAAAAAAATAAAAACCATAATGTTTAGTTTTATATTGAAATAAAGTTCAAACTGCACTCTAACTACAAGGAGCAAAATCATGTTTGATAGTGTAGTTGCGATGGTTCTTTAATTTATTTTTTGTTTAAAAATATACTAAAATAATAAATTTTATTTTATCTTTTAAGATTTATTTTTGTATCGGCACATTGAGATAACAAGTTTTGATTAACCAAAGAGACAATGGAACTAGTCACTTCTGTAATTGTTTTTTGCTAAGGGTTTAGAATAGGACCGCGAGTATTTATTTAAGAATGTGATTAAAAATATTTTTTATTTTTTTTTAAATAGTTTTGAAATGCAATTTCAAACGGGTAGAACTTCAAAAAGGCACTATCAATTCACTCAAAGAAAAAAAAAAAAGGGTTCGATGATGAATGTGCCTCAGTGAGTTGATTCGTGAGTCGAGTCTCGAGTTTGAACCTACCGACAGCATGCTAACTGTTTGCCCTGAATCCATGCTTGTGGGGACCATTTTGAAAGGCACAAACATGTCTAGTGCCAGAACCAAACCGGTAGCCTCATTTCCTTGTAGCAGAAGCGCTCCTTCGTTCTTCTTGTCAATTATCACTTCCTTTCTTGTCTATAATAATATTTTCAACAATAATTTTAAACAAATATATATATATATATATATATATATTATTTTAAAAAATATTTTTCAAACCATAATTATAAAAAGATAAATAATAATAATAATAATGATATAGAAAGAACTTTATTTATTAAAACCACAACTCAATAATAGCTACTGTGATATCAAACCCGTTTGGTAATGGCATTGCGATCCCACCGGTTTTTGGCCGAAATTTGGAGAAAAAAATTTGTCATTTTAAATGAATATATTTTTGTGTGTTTTAGATCATTTTGATGTGCTGATTTCAAAAATGATTTTTAAAAAATAAAAAAACATCATTTTAATGTATTTCGGCACGATAAACACTTTGAAAAGCTACCGCAACCACACTCCCAAACAGGCGCTAAAGCGAAGTGTAGTTGGTATTTTATTTTGATAAAAAAAATATTTTTTAAGGGTATTTATAATGATTATTTTTTAAAGTTTTTTTTCTATTTTAAAAGGTATTAAAATATTTATTTTATTATTTAAAAAATATTATCCACATAAATTAATCAAAACAGTTTTTTTTAGAAAAAAGAATAATGAAATCCAGTAGCACCGCAAGCCAACACAGTATTTAAATGTCAATGTCTCAATCATTTCTTCCTTGAAATTTCAAATCTTATCCAGCCCTTTGTAACTTGAATCCTTTTGCCTTTTCTGTTCTCTCCTTTGAGTCAGATTCTAGATGCTGGCATGTTTTTTTAGTATAGAAAACAAAAGGAGCCACAGAGGCGCCTCTTGGGCCCCAAAACGGCTCAAAGTACTGTAAAAACGGCTCAACAAATGGCTCAAAGTACTGTAAAAATGGCTCTGGGCCCACCTATATGCTTTTCTGGTATCGTGTGATGACTGTGCAGTGGCTGCTGCACATGGGCCAGGCGTGGACTTGAAGTTTCCGAGATTCGAATCCGCTCTCGGTGAATTGCTCTGCTTGCCTTTTGGACTTTTTCACGCGCTTGCATTCTTTAGGAAAGATAATAAAGAGAGAATTATATTTATTTTTTAAAAAAAGCAAGGAATATTTTTTTTAAAATTGTTTCAAGATTTTTATAGATGTTAAAAATATTTTTCTAAAAAATATTTTTAAAAAAAATAAAAAAATATTTTTTAGAAAAATATTTTTAACATCAATACATGAAAATAATCTAAAAACACATAAAGAAAATTAATTTGAAATAAAAATAAAATTAAAAAATTAAAATATATTTTTTTAGAAAAATAGTTTTAAAACAAAATGACAAACACAAATTAAATACAACAAGTACTGGGCAGATTGCTATGTGTCGTTGCCCCCTAAACTAACAAATGAGAGTAAAAGTCTTTAAAATTTGAGGGTTTTTAAAATAGTTATGTTAGGTTGATCAAAATCTAAATTTTATTTTTGCTTAAAATTATTTTTTTTATATATTTGCTTTATTGTTTTAATGTGATAATATCAAAATTATTTTTTTAAAATAAAAAAATATTTAAATCATTTATGAGTGAAAAGTATTTGAAGCTACCACGCTTCTAAACATCCTAATTCAAAGTACCATTATGGGATGCTCATTCTTCATTTTTTTTATTTAGTTTCTTAGAAAATAAAAGTAAATACTCAAAATAAAATAAAAATTCCGGATCAAATCCAATATTTATTCATTTAAAAAATTTTGCTTTTTTACTTTTTAAACTTATACCAAGTTTAGAAAACATATTTTAGAGGTTCTTCACAGTTTTTCAATACAAGTTTTTCAAATAAAAAAACAGAAATAATATAATATTTTGTATTCAAGTATTTTTCTTAGTAATATAAAATATTAAAATTATTTTTATTTAATTAGTGTCATAAATTTAATAAAAATATTTTTCAGTTAATAATATATTTTTCTCTTAATAACTTTTTAATTGGAATGACTAGGAATTAAATATTAAGATTAAATTTATAAATTATGATTTGAGGATAAAATAGTTATAGTCTTAGTTTATATCTTATTTTTTCAATGGAAAAACTCATTTTTATTTTCAACAAATAAATATTTTTTTAGTTATTGAAAAAATGAAAAGTGAAAAAGATAAAAGAAAATTGCAAATAAAAAAAGAAAGATTGTTTTTTTATTACTCGACACGCCATATGTTTTGACATACAAGGAAGTAGTTAAAATTAACACATCTTACTTGTTTGTTATCTAACTCGATATGGCTTAAGTAACTCTTGAGACTATGGTTGAAGTTGTTTTTTAAAGTGTTTTTTTTATTTAGCAATATATTAAAATAATATATTTTTTTATTTTTTAAATATTATTTTTGATATCAGCACATGAAAATAATCTAAAAACACCAAAAAAATTAATTTTAGGTAAAAAAATTCATTTTTTTAAAAATATTTTTAAAACACAGTGTCAAACACCCTCTAACAAGGTTACCCGCTGATCCAGAAACGGACCAATATCAAGTTTCATGTTAAACCTAATTAAAAATTAATTCGATCAAATCTAGTTAGTCTAGTTAAAATTCAAGCGGCCAGTTTAACTTTTTTAAATAATATTATTTCAACTTCTTAAAAAAATAAAATGACAGTACTGTTTTTAATTAAATTGCATATAAATACTAATTCAAGATAGAAAAAAACATAAGCTATAATAATTTTTAAGGAATTACATAATTATTTATTGAGTAAATGTTAAAATTCGAGATTTTGTAAAAAAAAAAAAACATTGTTTTATCCAAAATATCTTTGAGACCCAATTTTTTACCTTCCAATTTAACAAAAAAAATGCCAAAAAAATGAGTATATATATATATATATATATAGTAATGTTAAAAATTATTTATAAGATTTTTTTTGTTTAATACTAATGTTATGTAATACAATTTTATAGAAATAAGATAAAAAAAAAATTAAAGACAACTGCACTAGCAGATTTATGAGCAGATAATCGATAAAATCCATTAAAGATGAGTTATTTGCTTTTCTGCAGTAAACTGATTGATTGTTAAGTAACAAACTTTAACTGCTTTAACTTTAACAAAAGAACAAAAAAAAATATATTGAGAAAATAAATTATAAAAAATAGTATTATTATCATTTGAATATAATTACTATAATCTTTTGGATTATAATAAAATTATTAAATTATTCTGAAGAATAAAAAATTATGACGGAAGAGCAAATAAGAAAATAATTATAAAAAAACATAGTAACTAAGATTATTATTATTATTATTATAGTACAAACAATGAAAATCCTAAAATTATCTTGAAAAATAAAACAAAAACCAAAAACCTTTAATAAAAGAGCAAATAAAAACAACCAAAATAAATCACAAAACCTAAAATGAAAACTAAAAGTATAGTTACATAAATATGAAAAAACATATAGTGACTAATAAGGAAAAAAAATAATAATTAAAAGAATGAAGTGCAAAATGAATAACATAATATATGGTCAATTTCAATTGAATGACAAAATTAAAACTAATCAAAACCTTGGGATCAAAAAAATTATAATAATTAAAGTCAAATAAAAATCAAAAGAACAAAAACCGAATAAAACATAACATATATGATTAATTTCAATTGAATGTCAAAATTGAATGAAAGAAACACTAAAAAAATTCATTTTTAAGATTTGAAGGATGCTAGTTAAATGCAAGACTTTGAGGTTTCCATCGTTGTCCTTTTCTGTCTATTTGAAAGTATGGTTGAGGTTGCTTCTAAAAATACTTTTTTATTTAAAAATGCATCAAAATAATTTATTATTATTATTTTTAAAAATCAATTTTGATATCAAAACATTGAAATAATATAAAAATGTCTAAAAAAATAATTTAAAATAAAAATATATATTTTTTATTTTTTTAAAAAATATTTTTAAAACACAATGTTAAATAGAGTCTTTATCATATCTCTCCCTCTCTCTTATTCGCTCCATAAATATTTATTCCTTCATCATTTTATCAGGAAACTAATTCTAGGGCTCGATGTCTACAAACAATTAGTTTGGGGTAATTAAATTAATAAATAAAAAAGTCAAGGTTTATTGCTCCGACTTGACTTTCAACTGCAAGCTCAGGGATTAATACGTTTTACTCTTAATTATGAATGCATGGTTTTAATTAGCGGTGAGAGAAAATTAAGAAAATTAAGGATAATTATACAACTCATAATTTCTATCAAGGAGCGCTTGACACCAAATCATAATTTATTAGTGATTCAAATTTTTGATATTATAGTGTCCTTTATATATATATATATATATATATATATATATATATATATATATATATATATAGTACAAGATATGGTAAAAAAAATCACAATGGTAAGCTTCAAGGTTATTATAGTGTTTGATTTTGGATTAATGATTGTTTTTTAAAGTGTTTTTTTAAATTTAAAAATATTAAAATAATATTTTTTTTGATATTAAAAAATCAATTGAATTTCTTTATTAAAAACAATTTATTTTCAAAAATACGGTTTGATACTACCTTAAATTATTCACAAGTCAATTTAGATCTTGATGAGAACATGTTTAAAAGCAGTGTTTGTTAATATTTATTTAAAATTAGTTTTTATAAATATTTTTAAATTGTTTTAATATGTTGATGTTAAAAATATTTTTTATTTAAAATAAAAACATATTATTTTGATATATTTTCAAGTAATAAATACTTTCAAAAAATAATCTATATCACTCTCTCAAACACCCTTTAAATAAAAAAAATAATGATTACATTAATTACATGCATAGTAATTAATAATAAAAATTGTTTTTTGTCACTCTTTTATTTCCCAACTTAGAAAATAAATAATTGGAATCTAACAGGAGTCCTTTCCCTATTTATTTTATATTTAATTCATCCAATTTGTTCGTGTAACCAATTCTGGGTCAAGTACAGCTTTTATTTTATTTTTTTGCCACGTTTTCCTTATATTTAGCATTCTAATCTCAAGACTCACTTTCCTTTTATACTAATTAATAATTATTATAAAAATTGTGACCAGTAATTCTGAGAAAAAAGGTAAACTTGAAAAAAATATTGGTTAAATACCATCAAGAACACCTTTCCCAAGGAGCCAATTAGTAGCCTACAATTTTGAGAAAATGCCACCAGTTTTTATTTATTTATTTTGTTTGGCAGTGTAGTTGAGATTATTTTTTAAAGTATTTTTCAATAAAAAAAATACATCAAAATAATGTTTTTTTAATTTTTTTTAAAAAATAATTTTTTCATCAGCACTTAAAAATGATCTAAAAACACCATTTTTTTTAATTTAAAGTAAAAAATAAAAATATTTAATTTTTTCAAAAATATTTTTAAAACATAGTGTCAAACAAAAAAAAAGGTTATTGCAACCCTAATTTCGAAAAAAAAAGAGGTTACTGCACCAACTCATTCAGTATCTTTTTTAGCATCTCAAATAAGCTGAAATAGTTTTTGAAGGATATTATGCCCGTAATTTAGTTTATAAGCTAAAATAGTTTTTTTTCTTAAAAAAATAAGAAGAGCATAATTTATTTATTTTTTCTTGTTGTTCGTGTTTGGTAGCAAGTAACAATTGATCAATAAAATATAAAAAAGCAAGAAAATGAAAAAAAAACAAGAAATTAAAGATATTAATCAAGAAATTACAAATATATAAAAACAAAATCCAAATCCAACTCATTAGATTTAATAATAACTTAGTTATTAAACCTAATTAAGTGGTTGAATATAAAAATCAAATCAAGCGAGTTGACATAGATAATAATAAAAAGTTAAAGAAATATTATTTTATTTTAATAAAAAAAACAATGACTTTTAACAAAGTAGAAATAATTACTTATTTTTTTCTTCATAAATAAAATAATAAATCTAGATAGGATTTCTTTCTTATAAATTCAAAACACACCACACCAAGTGCTTGAGATTATTATAATGATTGTTTTTTAAAATGTTTTTTTCTATATATTTTAAAATAATATTAGAACATCAAACTATTTGAAAGCATAATTTTAAACAATTTATTTTTTAAATTTTAATAAAAACAAATTAAACCTCGAAACCAAACACGCCCTAGCCTACCTGTCATGAAGTAAGACTACAAATCCTCTCTAGTCTAGATCCAAAATGTTTGTGGTTGACTCTCTTCACTCCAAGATCTGGAAGTAGCAAAAAGGAGTGGAAATAACATATTTTTTGGGAAGTTTAAACTGTGGCACCGTCCCGCTCACACAGCTAGCAGCCTCCTCTTTATAATATCATCAACTCAAAGAAGCACAAAAACCTCACTCTTCAAAAAAAAAAAAAAAACTCACTCACTCTCTCTTTACAGAGAGGGAGCTCTCAAGAGACCATCGCTTTACTAGTAGGTCTTGTTGGAGCTTTCAAGCACACTGTAAGCTCGCTTCTCCTTCGTCTCCTCTCTCTCGTTTTTTAGCTCTAGAAACCATCGGTGATTGATTTTTGTTTGTGTCACGTCGCTGCTGGATCGATAAGAGCTATACATTTTGTTTCTCCGAAATGACAAGTCGTTTCGTGTTTGCTTCTATAGATCTGCGAAGCAGACTCCAATTCTCATCATTTTCGCGTTTTGTGTTTCGATTCTTCTTATTCAGCGTCGTTTCTAAATTCTGTTTTGAAATTTTGTGGATTTTTGAAGCGCTTTGTCTCTTTTTTTGGCTGTGTGTGTGTGTTCTGCGATTGCGATTTCCTCGTTTTTTGAGCCAGGAATTTGTGTATAGAGGAGAAGATGATTTGAGGTTTGAAGCATTTGATGATGAAATGGGTTAGTAATTTAGTAGGATTAGGGTTTCCCCCCCATTTTTGAAGTAATTTGGTTTTAATAACTGCCTTTTGTGTTGTTAATGCTCAGATCTTTTAATTAACGTTAGGTCTTAGCTCGCTATTTTCAAAAGTGTTCTGTTTAGTTACTGTAAAAATGTTTCAATAAGAAAATTTCTTATTTATTCGGTTTTTACAGCCACAAAATAGAGGTTAAAACTGTAGCATAATTTTTTACTCGTTCCTTTTTATAAGATAGTGAAAGGTAACTTTTTGAGATAATGTTAAATATTTTTAACCCGATTGAATTTGCCTGCTCAATAAGCTTTAGAATAATGCTATTCATGCTGGAATATTCATCTGTTGTTAGTTTCCTCGATAATACAGTATCGTGTTTGTAATTAAAAATATTTTTTTAAAAAATATTTTTTTTATTTTTATTTTAAATTTTATTTTGATATTTTTTTTAGATATTTTAAATTTGTTGATTTTTAGAAATGTTTTTTAGATATTTTAATATATTTTTAATTATTTTAAAAATTATCCTCACTCCCAAACAATCAATAACAATCAATAGGTGTCTTGTAGGCCTTATCAGTTGAATCCGACCCTATCAAATGGTTAATATTATATTCAGGAAACTAATTTGGGATGAATATTTTGAGATGAATAACATTCACCCAAGTCACGAAGATCAGTTCGAAAGATGGGGTTTTACCTGAATATTAATTATTGTATCGGTGTGAAAATTCTCAATGCGTAACAGTACAGAGACATGGATTTCTTTATCACTACACTGCGAAATTTTCGAGAGAGCGTGACTTGGAAGAGCTTTTTGGTTGATTTTAGTTGCCTGAAACTAGCCCTAAGTCGGTTCTTACTTCATTGATCTAGAAGCGGGGGGGTTCCTTTTCAGTTTATCAGAGATTGGCTTTTATAAGTAGATATTTTTATACAAGAACTTTTGTCAACTTGAAAAGAAACTATTTACTGGGTGCACAGCGAGGTTTGCAACAGTAATATTTCCTGTGGATAACGCACCTAAGCCTGAATGTACAGTCTGTATAATCTCAATTAAGCATGATTTTGTTCCATATTTGGTGTCTTTGGATATTTCAGTATTCCTGGTTGAGCTGAAAGTGATTTGCAAGTGGACCTGTTCTACGAACATGAGCATGTACAAGTTCCACAAGTTTTTTTCTTAGTAGCTCAAATCATAGTAGATTAACATGTTTATATTTCATTCCTTGGCATTTACTATATTGTTGTGGACCCTTTTTTTTGTGACGTTGAAGCTTAGTTTTTATTTTTTAAGCAAAAATATTTTTATAATTGGCTATTAAATCTGGGGCCTTCTGCTATGATTTCGTAAGTTCAACTTAAAAATTTGGTGTTATATTGATCATTGTGCTCTCTTTTATTTTTTACCTGCTTTAAAATTTGCTTCTTTATCCTGATATCTGACACAGAAACTGGTATTGAAATTTCAGGTTCAATGAATAGCATTTCAGTTTAAATCACGCACTGCTCTTCCACGAGGCAAGCAAAGATGAATAAAGAAAATGCAACTGCTGCCAAATTTGAAGAGCCCACTACTCGAATTACACGGGCACGTGCTAAAGCTTCAGGGACTTCTGTAGGATTATTTCCTGCCACGAAACCCTCCTTTAAACAGGATCAGAAGCATCTTCTTAGAGCAAAGACCAAAAGAGCAGCATCAGATGAGAACAAATCTTGTTCGACCTCAGTTGCTGGTCTTAAGCACAAGAGAAGGGCAGTGCTTAAAGATGTGACCAACATCCTTTGCGAGAATTCTCATCTGAACTGCAACATTGCAACAAAACAACACGTATGAAATTTTCTTGCTTGTATCCCATCTTCAAAATTTGTAATTATAGCATAATTTACTTTATATTGACATTTGTCTTGGGGATTTACTTTTATCTACAGTCACCAATAGTTATTCACTAGTTGCGAATTTTTCTTCTTCTCTAAACTCACTAAATGAGAGACTATTGACAGACTAGCAAACAAAGCTAGAAAATGTCCTCGGAATAAGAATGCAGTGGTGGCTACTCTTATCTCTATGGAAATTTCACCAGCTCAGCAGGATGTAAAAGAAAAGTTAGCTGAAGAGTTGTCAAAAATAAGAATGGGGAGAAGCACAAGATCTTTACTTCACCAGCAAAGTTAGAAGACAAACAGCAAAGCGATTGTTATGGCACAGGAGGAGGTGTTGCAGATCCAAGGCTTCTAATACCTCTTTCCACAAAAACTTCAGGAGTTGAAAGGTCTCTAAAGAAAGGTTTGTGTTGTACTATGATTCAGGTGTAAGCATTGTCCTCAATCATGTACCGAATAAAATCTAACCAGCTCTGTGGCATTGATGGTTTAGTTAACAAAATAGGGACCTGAGAATTTTCATTTCATTAATATGGATCTGAGTTTATTTTTCAGATGCAATTATTGATGTTTAAAAGTGACTGAATAGCTTGAATTTGCATCAATAAAGCCGCCTGTTATTCATGAAGAACTTCTCTGACATTGCTGTCCTAATACTTATTAGACTACCTATGTTTACAGATTTTTTGTTGAATTTGTGCAGAAGAAAGAGAAATTTCCGAGAAAATGGACACCTCAGTTGGTGTGAGCGTAGTGGATATTGATTCAAACATAAAAGACCCTCAGCTCTGCAGCTTCTACGCCCCTGATATATATAACATTATATGTGCTAAGGAGGTTTGTGCTGCAGTCTCTTGAACCTTTTTGCAATCATTTATCATCCCCTTTTAAGTCCAGAACCTGCTATCTCACATCTCAATCATAGCTGTGATATCATTACCATATTTAGTGCTCACTTTTTTATATTTCTTGCACCTCAGCTTGACCGAAAGGCCTTCAATTGATTACATGGAGAAGTTGCAGCGTGATATTAGTCCTAGCATGCGAGGAATTCTGATTGACTGGCTTGTGGAGGTTAGTGTAATCAGTTATATAGGTACAAAGGCAGGAGCTGCCTCAAAGTCCAACATACTTACTTTTTTCAAAAGCTTTTGAAAAGAAATGCCTCTATTCTATCTTTTGAAAAGAAATGCCACTATTCCTAGAAAGTGTTACTATATTAAATTCCAATCATTCTTCGCTATTGCTTTTTTTTAACTCTGTTAATTTGGATGGTATATTGTTAATTTTGATGGTGTCACTTTGCCTCGATGATTATCCCTTCAACTAATAAAGCAGATCTTCATCTTTGCCCAGAAGATCACCAGTTTCCTTTTTCACTCATTGTTTAAGCTTCCATGTAGTTCATCCACTCCTGCAGAAATCATAAATCAAAACAAAATGGTTTGATGATTTACTTTTTTTTTCTTTCTCCATGTTTCCATCTCTGTTCTGTCAGTTGTTTCCAAACTTCATGTTCTTTTTTACCCAAGTATAGGACCAAAGACTAAAAGTTGAATAGGGGATACAGGCTTGTTGTGGGAAAACACCTGAAGTTTTCTCATTTAAGATATGTTTCTCTATGAATACCTTATGTATTTTTCAGCTTCCATATTCATATGCGATGTACATTCATTTTGCATTTATTTTTGCTGGACATAGAGTTCCTAAACAATTACAACTTGATTTGTTCAGCTTTTACACAAACAGAATTTTGATCTTGAAAAATGACCAGAAGTTGAAAATTTATCATCCCAGTTGCTGGACTTCTTAAGAACGCTTTAATACATCAGTAATATTTAGGTCCGTTTTTATTTCAATCAGATGTTGAACAGGTATGAGATTGATAATCTATAACTCTTTCAGGTTTCTGAAGAATATACGTTGGTTCCAGATACACTTTACCTCACTGTCAATCTCATTGATCGATTCCTCTCACAGAACTATATTGAAAAACAAAGACTCCAACTGCTTGGTGTTGCTTGCATGTTGATTGCATCGTAAGTTTAATGTTCTCTTGGTATTTAGACATGATATGCTGTTTTTGGTCAAGTGATGGGCTCAAATTATGAGTAGAACAAGTCTTTATGGTTTAAAGAGTGATGATAGATACTGGATAGACTTAATCCTTGGAGCTTAAAAAATTAAATTCACATATTACGCCACATTTCATAGGTTTTTATTCCTACAATTGGGCCCAAATGCAGACAAGTGCTTTATGATTGCAAGAGTGATGATGGACAATCCTTGAAGCTTGAATAAGTAAATTCACATATTATACCGCATAATTCATCATGGTTTTGATTTTATTCTTACTAACATTTGAAGAAATACTACTTGGCTGCTATATGATGATGCTCTGTTTGATGCATTAGATATGCTCTCCATATGTGCATATGTGCACAATTGCAAGGAACGAATTACAACGTTTTCTTTCCTTTGCATGACCATCACATGTTTCTTAACACAGAGTATACACCAAGGTTTATGTATTTGGCAGTGTGGATACGATTGCATGTCATGTATAATTTTCTACATTAATCCTTGACATTATGCACTTCTTTTCATTTTTGATGGCAGAAAGTATGAAGAAATTTGTGCGCCAAGAGTGGAAGACTTTTGCCTCATCACTGACAATACTTACACAAGAGGAGAGGTACGCCCTAGGAATCTTGGCAACTTTAGGCTTCATATTTTTATGCTTCATCATTCACTTGAACCTGCTGACCTGACCCAAAAATTGAGGTTACAGTTATTTTCTTCATTAATGTAAAGTTAGACATTAATTTACAAAAACAAATCTTATTGGTGTCTAAATATAAACTACAAGATGGGGTCAATTATTTAATTTACCTAAATTTTTTTCATATTCTTGGGAAATTTTGTTTATACTTGACTTGAACTCTTCGTATCATTATGGAAGTTATTGATAATTTCCTCCAAAAGCACTTGCCACAAAATTAACCACAACGGGTGCAGTGCAAATATTATTGTTTGAGGTCTTTCTATAAGCAAATTTGTGTCTCAATTCTAATTCTCGAGGCTTTACTTAGCACAAGGTGTGTGTTGTATTCTGAAAACTTTGCTGGATTCTCCCTTGAAATAGTATCTCACTTGCTGTGCTGGTATACAAGACTTCTAACTCAATACTATGGCAGGTTCTGAAAATGGAGAGTCAAGTCCTGAATTTCTTGCACTTTCAGTTATCAGTTCCCACCACGAAATCATTTCTGAGGTGTAATATTGAGCATCTTTTACCTATATGTTGCTGGTATGATGCCATCAGTACTGAAGTTACTCTTCTTTTCTATTCCAATTTTTGTTTCTCAGGAGATTCATCCAAGCAGCACAAGCTTCTAGCAAGGTATTTTACAATGTTGGCCATTGTCGGTCTTTACATATTTTCTTGGAATTTAACTATGCAGGAACTTATCTGATCAGAGGCCTGTGATTGCTTTACTATATAGGTTCCTCGTGTTGAGCTGGAGTTCTTGGCAAATTATTTAGCAGAGTTGACTCTTGTTGAGTACAACTTCCTGAAGTTATTACCTTCCCTCGTAGCTGCATCTGCCGTTTTTCTTGCCCGATGGACACTCGATCAATCAGACCACCCATGGGTCTGCCCTTTTCTGCCTCTTTTTGTGTGATCTGAGTATTATTCTCTTTTTTTCTTCCTGTTCATTCATTATAGAAATAATTAAAGAGGATGCTTCTGTTCCTTTATTTCAGAACTCAACTCTAGAGCACTACACTAGTTACACATCATCAGAACTTAAAACTACAGTACTTGCTCTGGAAGACCTGCAGCTGAACACTAATGGTTGTTGCCTAAATGCTATACGAGACAAATATAGACAACAGAAGGTAAATACCTCGGAGATATTGTTGCTTGTCCTTTCAATTCCTAATTAGGGGGTGTTTGTGAGTGTGTTTGGAAAGTATTTTTGGAAAAAAAATGATTTTATTTTTTTTTTTTTTTATTTTAAATTAAATTTTTTTGGTGTTCTTATATCATTTTAATGTGCTGATGTCAAAAATAATTTTTTAAAAATAAAAAAATATCATTTTAATGTATTTTGAACGAAAAAACTTTCAATTCAAAAACAACCTCAATCATACTCCTCAAAAAACACTAATCTCTAGGCATGTAAAGACAATGGTTCAGTATTCTCATCAGCTGTGAATCGAACCAAACTATGAGCTTTGTTTTTTTCTCTGTACGGAGGCACTTTTTATGATTCATAGATAGGCTGCATGCGAGCTTCTGGGCTTCCCCTTTTATGTCATTCTCACAGATGTTCATCATTGTGGCAGTTCAAATCTGTAGCAACTTGGACCTCCGTACAACGAGTTTCATCACTTTTCTGAGGACGAAGGAAAACGGGCCCTGCATTAACAAGCAAACGACTCTTACTGCGGCACTTTGAGGGTGATATCGGTTCTAATCATAGAATTTAATTCGATTAAAAGTTTGCATTATTTCTTATTTAACCTCTGTCCGCCATTGTTGTAACATCTAATCTTGTTCTGGTGCTTCCAGAACAAAGTCAATGGAATCAGTGATCAGTAGCGTAACACACCCGAGGAGGTAATTTATATGCCTTCAGTGGAATAATGTCAGAACTTCCCTTGTCTATAGGAAGTTCTAACCTGGGCTAGGTTATTCGGTAGGTTGCTAATTTAGCAATGAGAATTGTAGCTATTCGGACATTACCTTTGTATTTAAACCTTGTGAATCATAGGGGAAAAAAAGAAAAGAAAAAAAATATTCTCATACTGGAGTTCTGCACATCGTAGCGTGTGTTTGCATGTATTAATTATTGAATGATTTTTCACCGTGAACTTTCTTGTTGATCTCGGAAAGCGGTGCTGTCTTTTTTGAATACCGATGACGATATGTTATAGGACATTGGTAAGGGGCGCAATGGCACCTTGGTGGAGGTAACAGAGAAGTCATTGGTTCAAGTGAGCTTGAAAATGGAGCTTTAATTAAAAGGCGGTTTTAAACAGTGTTTGATGCGTCTTACTGTATTTAGATGCTTTATTCTCTCTTTTGCTTTGTTTTTTCTTTTAATAATGAATGGGTGTTAATATCAAATGTCTTTTTTACTTGGAAAACACACAAACATGATGAGTTTCTAAATGTTTTTTTTGACTAGACTAGATTTTAGATTGATTTGTCTAGTCAAGACTAGTGTTTTGAATAAAATATAGAATTAAAATTATTTTTTTAAATTTAAAAAAATAGCATTGCTTTTCCATTTACATCATTAGTGTCTAGTCATTGATAGATGTCATTTTGTTTTCAAAACAATAACAATGATTTTCATACTTGTCCACCTTCAATTATTGTGGGATTAATTATTTTTTTAATTGATCGAAGTTATTGCTGTTTTTTTATTTTTGTAAAGTTAAATTGCTATGATGCGTATAAATAATTTTCATCTTACATAGAATTTGGTCTTTTATTTAATATTAATAATAAAAAAAACATGTTTATTTTTTTCACTTGATTTTCATCTATCAATGTTTAATTAGTTGGAAAGCAGACTTTCCGAATGATTTTTTTTCTACTTAGTTTAAAGTTATTAAAGTATTAAATAAACATCTATTTTATGATCGATTCGATGCTTGATTATGCAATCATTTAATTCTATAATGTAATTAAATAAAAGTTATTTTTATAAAATTATTAAACCAAATAAATTCATGAATCGAGTCGCGCATAGCTAGAGTCATCTAATGTCTTCGCCTTAATATTGTTTTTTGATGAAAAAAAATCTTTTGTTATTCTTTATAAGTTGATATATACCTTTTCCAGCCATCTAGATTTCATTTGAACTTATTAAATCAAACAATTCATATTGTATTAGCTCTTATAAGAATCGGTTGAAAACTTAAGCCATGTAAGAAGTCAAGTCAAGGAATTTCAAGATATTTTCTGTTTACCGTGGTTTAAAATATCCCCTATGTTCATAGTGCTTTTTTTTCTACATTTTAAAAAAAATATGGTCCAATGAGGTCAGTGAAATAGTTACAAAAAAAAGCTATAAAAGCATTATTCTTTTACCCTTGTTTGGGAGTGCGGTTGCGGTTGTTTTTTGAAAGTATTTTTTTCATTTAGAAATACATCAAAATGATATTTTTTATTTAAAAAAAAATTATTTTTGACATCAGCACATCAAATTAAACACTATTTATTTTAATAGGTTTTTTCTAAATATATATTTCTTTCCTTAATTTCATACTTAAACATTATGTTTATTGGAGATTGAGCCTCAAATTTATTATAGTTTGCTTTATATGTAGTTAGCTTGGGGTCATAACCTATGTCACAAGTTTAGGGGGATTAAATGAGTTGATTCAAGATTTTTTTTCTATTTTTTAATTGATATTTTTTTCAATCTCATTCTTCAATATTTGGTTGAAAAAAAATTAAGTTTCATGATTTATTTTGATGTGTTTTCTATGAGGTTATTTTGATCTCGTCTCTTGAAACACAAGTTTTGTAGGTTAACTTAGTTGACTTGAGACTTTTTTTTTGTCTTTTTTAATTGGGATTTTTCAATTTTATCATAGGGAATTGGATTGATTATGAATTAGGTTTCATAATTTACTTTGATTTGATTTATAGGAGATTATTTTGGTCTTATAACTCAAGTCATGTGTTTTGTGTTAACCTGTGTAGTTTGAAGTCGTTTTATTGTGTCTTGTCTTTTATTGTGTGTTTATTGAAATTTAAACTTCATAATTTATTTTGATTTATATTTTATAGGGTTATCACAATGTTATGACCTTAGTTGAGAGTTTGATAAGTTGATTCAAGTTATTTTTTTGTTTATTTTTTTAAGGGATTATCCTGATCTCATGACCTAGGTGATTAGTTTATGAGTTTTGTATGTTAACTCATGTTTTTTTTAACCCTTTCAATATTTGGTTGATGTGGAATTAGGCTTCATAATTTTATTTTGTTTTTTGTTATTTATAAAGTTATTCCAATCTCATTACACAAGTCATAAGTTTAACAAGTTAACTTGAGTTTATTCGGGTTATATTTTTTAATGTTTTTAATTCCATCTGTCAAAATTGAGATGGTTTATCTTGAGTTTTGAGTTAACTCTGTTTTTTGTTCTTTTTTAGTTTTTATTTTCAATTTCATCCTTCAATATTTAGTTGATTTTAAATTAAGCTTTATTATTATTATTATTACTATTATTGACGTTCTATGAAGTTATATCAATCTCATCATTTGGGTCATGAGTTTGGATGATTAACCCATGTCAACTCAAGTTGTTTTTTTTTTTTTATCTTTTTTCAATTAATATTTTTTTTTCAATTTTTATTCTTTATCATTGAATTTCTTGAAAATTGAACTTCATAATTTGTTTGCATTGAACTGAGAGCTAATTGGCAAGACAAATGAAAAGAAAAAGGGGAGACCCTAGGAAAGGCCATGGTTGGCCATTTATGACAGTAATTAGAAGGGAAAAATTATGTGTCTTACAAAATAATTATAAATTATATGTTTTACAAAATAATTATAAATTATATGTTTTACAAAATAATTATTGTATATGTTATGGTGGATGTTAATGTTGGTGTAATGAATGAATTTGTTTGCTATATAGAGTTATCCTAATCACACGATCTAGGTTACAACTTTGACATGTTTACTCGAATTGACTTGAGTTGTTTGTTTTTTGATCATTTTTCTTAATTAATTTTTTGTTTTAATTTTATCTTTTAACATTGGTCTAATTGGAAGTTGAGTATCATATTTGGTTTTGATTTGTTTTCTACACGGTTATCTTGGTTTCATTATCCATATTGCAGATTTGACAGGTTGACTCCTTCAATATGTTTTTGTTTGTTTTTTAATTTAGTTGAACAATACTTTTTTATGATATTCCAGGTTGTATTTATATTATCAAGTTGACTTAAATTAACCCTCAAATGTCTGTAACACCTGGATATTTTTTATATTAAAAAATTAATATGATGTGTAACTTGACGCTAACAAGGATCGTTGTAGTCTCTAATTACTGAATGGGAAGAAGATCTGATCCTGATTAAAACACTCAGCCAGAAACTGGGCGGTTGATTTTCATCAGATCATTGCTTGAACCTTTCATAATCTTCATTAAATCTGTCCTCTGCATCGAACAGATTAGAGACTTGCCATTCTATGTTTAGTGTTTTATCAATTTTTAAAAACATTTCACCCACTGCGGGGAGTAGTTTTACAGCAATTTTTAAACAAGTCAATCTGCTGCTAAGTGCTGATTTGCTTTTTCTTGCCGGTTATGGGGGGGAGTAGAACGAGATGCATGTAAATTAGCCGACAGAAAATTGTATAATCCACTGCATGGTCCTTCCTTCATAACCTTACCAAGGAAGCAATAATTAATATTTCCATACAGTAGCAAGAGAAAATACAGGATAAACACACGTTACAACAACTGGCTGTCACAGGACTATCCAAAAAAAAAAATCCTACAACCCAAACCCACCAGAGCAGCAATTTCTTTCCCAGGCTTTTGCAACAACTCCATCGAAGGAGAGAAGGAGAGAGCAGTGACACAGGATAACACCAATGGAGTTAACAGGCAATTGAGGTCGCCAAAGGAGTTACCAAAACAGCCGTGTTTCCGGTTACTGGCTTGAGACTGGCGGCATACTCCAACCGCTGCCACGCTTCCTTCCGCTGCTCGGCCAATAAGCTTTGCTTTTCTTCATCCTCCTTAAACTGATCAAGGCAGGCAAGGTACAATGCTTCATCCATGTCTGAGAACATCTTTCTGATGTTTAGAGTTAAATTGAGCACCCCTTGGTTCCAATGGTTATGAGCATTCTTTTCTAATGCTGGAAATATGATAGGCAGAATCACAAGCCTATTATGAGCAATCAAGTTGACAATTTGGTCATTGTTCCATAAGAAGAGGGCTCTTTCAGCCACCTGAAACAAAACACATGGTCAAAGATAAAACTGGTAATTTATTTCAGCATGGCTGATGGTCACAACTCAAGAGGGTTGTATTCCATGGTTCAAAGTCAGAGGTTGTAATCCACGGCTCAAAAGTCAGATACAAGTCTGCAAAGTTGACAGGGCATTATAGGACTATCCCATGCATAGTTGTAAAATCCGTTCCGGGTACCGTTCCGGTTTTTTGTTTGGAACGGAACGTTCCGGTGCATTCCGGCCTGGTTTTGTACTGTTCATATATAATTAATTATATATATGAAAAAAATATATTTTAACAAATATAATTAAAAATAAATTAACTTTAAATTATACAATACAAACACAAAATCAAACAAACATAATCTCAAAATTAGAAACATCTCTAAAATTCCAACAATAAAATTATTTTTAAAAAATAAAAATAAAAAATGAATTTAATTATAATTAAAAGATCCAAAATATTTGAAATTTAAGCTACTTATTGTATGTTTTTCAAGTAATTCTATGTTTTTTTATGGTTGTTGTATTTGAATTTTAAAATTAATTAATGTTACTTATTGTTTTTGATGTTAGAAAAACTTAAAAAAACAAAATAAACACATTAAGAAATAATCAATAAGTTCAAACATAATTAATTAAAATACATTCCATTACAAATAATTCAATCAAATTAATACCCCTATTTTTTATGTTAACTATTATTATATAATAATTAATTATTATATAATAATTAGTATAAAAACCAATAATTAGTATAAAATATTAAAATCCAGCCCACCCCGTTTGTACTTTGTCCCCTTCATTTCAATACATAAAAGTATAAATTATAAAACCCTACCCATCCTTTCTTCTTCTCTAGCCGCCGCCCAACCCTACCCATCCTTTCTTCTTCGTCCTCATCTTCCTCTTCACTTCCATCACTTGTGTCCACATCGTCTTCTTCCTCATCTTCATCCTCATGGACAATTTCTTCCATGGTAAAATCAGGAGGAGGAGGTGAGGGTCTTTGTCTTTGGAAAGCTTGGCCCTTCTCCATCTTCGAGTGAGAATTTTGCCATCTCTCTCTGCAAAGTTGAGGTTTAAGAAACGAAATTGATTTGGGAATTGTGGAATCGAGGTCGTTTCTGTGTGTTTTGTAAAGGGACATGAAACGGCATCGTTTTGATGAACCCGAAACGGAACCGAGGCGTTCCGGCCGGAATCGGGCCGGGATTTTTACCGGGACAAAAACGTCGCCGTTTTGTCCCAGATTTTGAAGTGGAACGGGTTGTTCCGGCCGGAACGGAACGGGATTCACAACTTTGATCCCATGGAAGAATAAAGGCACTGAAACAAACCGACACCATCAAGAATTCAATCAAAGAGGATTAGGTGGGAGTCAACAACATGCTTAGCAGTAATCAAAGTTACGTCTGCTTTAGAGAAAAGAGGTGTCCAACTACATATTTTGCATTTCATTGCAAATGGATTTGGTGGGGCCACTCAGCAGTAAAAACTCATCAAAGAGAGTGAGACGGCTAAGAGCAAAGTTGTGAATCCCGTTCTGTTCCGGCCAGAACGGCCCGTTCCACTTCAAAATCCGGGACAAAACGGCGACATTTTTGTCCCGGTAAAAATCCCGGCCCGATCTGGCAAATCCGGCCGGAACGCCTCGGTTCCGTTCCGGGTTCATCAAAACGACGCCGTTTCATGTCCCCTTACAAAACACACAGAAACGACCCCCGATTCCACAATTCCCAAATCAATTTCGTTTCTTAAACCTCAACCTTGCAGAGAGAGATGGCAAAATTCTCACTCGAAGATGGAGAAGGGCCAAGCTTTCCAAGGCCAAAAAGACAAAGATCCTCTTCTCCCTCTCCTCCTCCTCCTCCTCCTCCTCCTCCTCCTCCTCCTGATTTTACCATGGAAGAAATTGTCCGTGAGGATGAAGAATCTGATGAAGATGAGGAAGAAGACGATGTGGACACAAGTGATGGAAGTGAAGAGGAAGATGAGGAAGAGGAAGAGGAAGAGGAAGATGAGGACGAAGAAGAAAGGATGGGTAGGGTTGGACAGCGGCTAGAGAAGAAGAAAGGATGGGTAGGGTTGGATAGGTAGGGTTTTATAATTTATACTTTTATGTATTGAAATGAAGGGGACAAAGTACAAACGGGATGGGCTGGATTTTAATATTTTATACTAATTATTGGTTTTTATACTAATTATTATATAATAATTAATTATTATATAATAATAGTTAACATAAAAAATAGGGGTATTAATTTGATTGAATTATTTGTAATGGAATGTATTTTAATTAATTATGTTTGAACTTATTGATTATTTCTTAATGTGTTTATTTTGTTTTTTTAAGTTTTTCTAACATCAAAAACAATAAGTAACATTAATTAATTTTAAAATTCAAATACAACAACCATAAAAAAACATAGAATTACTTGAAAAACATACAATAAGTAGCTTAAATTTCAAATATTTTGGATCTTTTAATTATAATTAAATTCATTTTTTATTTTTATTTTTTAAAAATAATTTTATTGTTGGAATTTTAGAGATGTTTCTAATTTTGAGATTATGTTTGTTTGATTTTGTGTTTGTATTGTATAATTTAAAGTTAATTTATCTTGAATTTTAATTATATTTGTTAATTTTTTTTTCTTCATATATATATATATATATATATATGAACAGTACAAAACCGGAACGGAACGCCGGAATGCACCGAAACCGGAACGTTCTGTTCCAAACAAAAAACCAAAACGGTACCCGGAACGGATTTTACAACTATGGCTAAGAGTACTAGTTCTCTGGCCTCCTGAAAGACAAACTAAATCCTCAGAACATGATATTTCCACTTCTAAGCATTCCCAACCAAAAATACAGAGCTTAACTTTAGACCTGATGCACTAGCTAAAGAGCAAGGATAGGAAAAGGCGGAATGTCTTTGGCCTAAATTTAAATTCCATTAGAGATGTCCCAAAAAAGCCATATGACTACAGTTCTTTCACTAATAAATTTGTATTTATGGATATACTCATTTCTAATTAGTTTGAACTCAACTAGAAAACATGAAGATATCCACTCTTGTCTATCTAGTAAATGAACCTTTGTCCCATGCCCTGAACTTAGCCAAACAAACTTCCTCCAAAATAGCTGGATTCTCTCGCCCTTTCAATTATCTATTAAACATCACTACAAAATCCTCACAACTTAAGACATAATATCATATTGGAAGAGGATGCATGTTTGTACTTTCTCTTCCCAGAAGTCTGAAGCTCTTGATTAAGCCTTGGTGAGAAATTAAGAGCATCAATGAAGCTAGTTACTAGTCTTATAATGTATATTCGAAAGTTATATGATACCAATCAAAATAACAGGAGGAATGACCGTTGTACCAAAATGAAAAGGTCCATTGTTATGGAATATTGTGGAAGGAATGGCTTTGACATTTCAACACTTTTGCTTTGTATTGGGGAGTTCAAAGGAAATGCTGGGAATGAAAGGTGAGAAAAGGAGTATCCTTCCTTGTCTTTGGGGTGAAAAATGGGAGGACTGAAAAGAGGAAAACTGATTTCTTAGTTGAAATGAGGAAGCAGGAATGGAAAATGATGGAGGTATAATTACTATAATGTCCTTCATTTTTCATCATGTCAAAGTATTTGTCAACTCATTCCTTGAACAAAATTTTCTACTCATCTTCAAGAAACTTTAGAATGCTCGAGAAATATTGATATTTACTGCATATATGAGAGAAAGATATGGCGAGGAGAAAAACAAGAGATAGAAAGAAAAAGATCTGAACCTAGGTGTGAATATTCTTATTACTTATGATGGATACAAATATGATTCTCTCTCTTTTCCTTGTGTTTGTTTCTCTCGTCAAAGTGAGACCATAGGGTAACTATTTGTAAGTTACTCCTTGAGTACTCTAAAATTTCTCCTCATCCTCTCCCTAAATTGGGTGAGCATAGGTTTTATGAGCCTAAAGTGAATTTCTTCTCATGTACATTATCTCCATTTTCTTCCATCTACCAAACAAAGGAGCAAGACTATTACCCCGCCCCATTTCCTCGCTCTCAAAACACAAGAAAAAGGAGAACAAGGAGAAGAAAACTACACGAGGTATTTTCCCTTGTTTAGGGATGAGATAGACAATATGGGCAAATGATTATGAGAAATTTTTCCATCATGGCACACAAAACATGTTTTTTTTCCAAAAGAGAGAAGGTGGATGGAAATTTTGAATTGAAAAGTAAATTAATCACTTCAATCTTGACTACAAATTGCTAGTAGCATTTAACACGATGAACATAATTGTAATTTTACTATACACAATATATCATATTTCTATAGTTACCAAGCAAGAAAAATATACTTTCCTTCCATTTTACTTTCCCTTTTATTTTCACATCATACAAATAAGAGAGAAAATACAATTATCTTCCTTTTGCTTCCCACCTCCTCACTTTCTCTCCTCCCCTATTCTGCCCCCCATACATGGCGTTAGAAACATAGCCTTAGTCCATGGCATGCATTTCAAGAAAATTTTCAATGACAAGGAATTCATGGAAGACGCAGAATATGTAATTTCTTATAAAGTGAATGACATTGAAGCCCTAAAGGAGAGAAAATACTAGCACTCCATCTCTTTACAGTAGCACTCTACTGTTATAGAGAAAGATAAAAATGAATGGAGAGAAAATGAGCGCTATTGTAAATAGGAGTCCTAATATCACACCTGAAGTATTGCCTCATCTCACAAAAGAGCCCCAAGGTGTTGAAGGTTTTGGTCATTTCAGTTTCATGCATAGCACAAACCCAATTCTAAAGATTCCATGACTAGGATTTAATCAAATAAATATAAGTTCCATATAAAAAACAGATCCATTTAGTAACTGAGCTTCAAAGAAATACTTCAACAAGTCAAGTACCATCCCCTGCTAACGTAGTCTAACATGAAATGGCTAAGTCTATCATAATATGTAATACAATATACATAAGCTGTTTATAAATAAATGAAATGGAATGGTGGAAAACACCAAACCACCATCCAGACCATCAAATTCCAAGTCATATATCCACAGGGCTCCAAGCACTCGTAAGAACATGATAAAGTGCAAATTACATCCATCATCCTATGAGCAAAACTCCTAATGTAGCATAACAACCATACATACAAACACTATGACATAAACAAGGCAATGGTTCTAACTGAATTTCAAATAAACAAACATAATATTAGTAATCAATGCCAACTCAGAAAACACCTTGTGAAGCTTAGCATTAGTCTCCACATCATGAGTCTAGTTCTGTTCTAACATATTATGAAAATTCAAAGCCATTATATCACAGGAAAAAAAAAAACAATAAACCAAACTAAAACTCAAGAAAGTGGTAGGTACCTGGAAGTGGAAACTATTGATGCAGCATCCAATCCGCCAGAACAACGGAACCATGATCTTTTGAAACTCCACCATGCTAATTGCTTCCAAAATCTCTTCCAACTCACCCAGGAACATTACCTCCTTCTGGCTATTAGTTATTGGCCAATATTTCAGTATCCCCTTCATCACCATGCTAGCCAACCTGGGCTCCTTCTCAATAAATTGTATCACACAATATGACAACTGCTGAAAGTATACTCCCACGGACTTTGGCTTATGCAGAGGAATCAAAACCCTCCACAAGAAAATCTTGTGCTCCTCTTTCAAAGGCATGGCAAACCCGCTAATTATACTCCCAAAAATCTCCAACAACTCTGCAATCCCGTTATGCTTCTCAGTCTCAAACACAAATCTATAGAATATATTGCTCAGTGACTTTCGAATAAATGGCCTGTGCACCATAAACTTCCCATAAACCCTATGCAATATAGTCTTTAAGCACTCCCTTTCTCTTGGATCCTCTGTGTCAAACAAATCAAGCAGCCGCAATATAAACGAATGGTCTATGTACTTCTTTGCAACTTTCGCATCTAAGCACGTAGAATTGATGAATCTAAGCAGCAAATCATACACAATTTGCAGATGAGGCCACGCAGGATCGAACATTGGGTCATCATTCTCATCATTCTCGCCAATACTACTCGAATTAGACCTGTAATTCGGCGGAAACACCCTAAACAAATTAACAGCGCACATTCTACACATAGCTAAAATGGCAGGTTCACTAAATCTCATAGACCCAGCAGCCACGAAATCAACAAGTTCAAGCAAAGTCTGTCTCTTTACATCCTTTTCAAGTGTATTCTTACTTGAGTCACTGAAATCAAAAGTTACGCAACAAAGGCTTACTTTGCTCACAAAGAGATTCATCCTCTCTGCATTCGGCACATCTTTGAAGGGCACAAGTGGTTCGATCCCAGCAACCACACTAGCTGGAAATACAACAGATGTTCTTTTAGGACCATTGGATGACTTCCCCAAACCTGCACTTGAGCCATTGGATATCTGCTGTGTTACTGGTGACTCAGGCCGGGCTGACTCAGCTGAGTCAGTTTTTGAAGATTTTCTTGGGAGCTTACTCAAGATTTGCCTCAACATCATGAGAAGGCTCAAACTTTAAGCCACAGAACACGGTAATCTAACCAAATGGCTACCAGAGCATGGCCATTGAAGGTTATGTTTTGTTAATAAGTAGATTTACAAACAAGGGCTAATATTTCTGCTAGATTTTGGTCACGGATCAAAAGGGTTTCGAGAGAATGTGAGTAGATCCAATTCTAAACCTTTGAGGGTTGTTAGTAGGGGGTGGAAAGTTTGAAACTTTAAGGTACATTTTTGGTGAAAGGTCAGATCTTGGCAAAAAAAACCAAAAACAGAAAACTGGGTTTTTTAGTAAATCAAATAATGATAACATCCATTGATAATCTACCTCAATTTGAGAAAGATTCATATAATGATGATGACAGAAGACATCAAATGTGAGTTTTTAGTGGAGAGAGAGAGAGAGATCTACAGGAAGAAGGAATGAAGGGGCAACCTTGTGTTGGTTGATGATGTTAATGCCTGATCTTCTTTCTCTTTTTGCAAGTGAAAGCAAAACAAAAACAAGAGGCAATACAATATTGCAATTGTTTTTAATTATTTTGGTGGAGTGAAAAAAAGAAATTCTCGGTTGATGAGACAATTACGGCATTTTCTCCGAAAATGTAAGTACTTTAAAGAAATTTAATATTTGGATTTGGATGGATTTTTGCGCAGGATGGATCGGAAGCTTCATGTGATATTTGGACCGTTTGATTAACTGCAGTTATTAGGACATAGATTTGATTTGATTTATGTTTCTGTTTCAGTTTTTTGTTTTCCACCTCTGTAAACCACTAGCTAAGTTTTGGACCAATAACACAAGAATTTGTCGAATTCAGACATGGTTTAAACGATGACGTTTTGGTGCGACCCAGGAAAATCTTATAATGGCTGCTTAGGGAGATTCGTTTGTGATGTGAAGCAGTGGAAACGTCAAACATCTATCCGTTTGATAATACATTTTTTAAATATTTTTAAAACAATTTTTTTTTAAAAAAATATTTTTTATTTTTAGATTATTTTAATATGCTAATATCAAAAATAATTTTTAAAAAATAAATAAAATATATTATTTTAATGCATTTCTAAACGAAAAATATTTTCAAAAGCAATCTCAATTACACTTTCAAAGGCACATAATATTTCGGTCATTTATAGATATATATATATATATATATATATAAGTTTTAAATGTATTTTATTTATTTAAAAAAAAATAAATAAATAAATACAAAAACTTATATATGTATATAATTAAATATAAAAAATCAATAACAGTATTTAAAAATATAACTTAAATCACGATACATGTATAGATGAAGGTAATTAATCTTGAGATATAGGATATTTACCGGGTTTTGTTTCCTAAATTTATCTGTTAAAATAAATTCTCTTATTCAAGCAAATTATATATAGAAACACAAAGTAAATTGATTGAATAAAATAAAAGGAGAAAGAGATATCATACAAGGCTACACATATTAGAATATTATCTGAAAATAAAATAAAAAAAAAAATAGAGTTTATCTATATAAAAAAAATAAAATATATAGATGAATAAGAAAAACTCTTCAAATTTAAATGCATAACAAAAAAAAATAATTATCATTTAAAAGATACTTTCCAGATAAAACGAAAAAGGGAAATGGTACTAATCTAAATATAAATTAAGAAAATAGAGAGAAAAAATCATATACAAAATTATTAATTAGAAAAATAGAGAAAAAAAGAAGAAGAAGAAAGTAAAGTCTAGACATTGTTGGGCCTAGCAAGTTAGGCAAACCTATCTAACTCATTTTGTTAGGGCCTCTACACCTGCTTGTCTTAGCATGCTTACGTGACTAACCCTTGTTCATTTTGGTTGCAAGTGAGTTAGTGAAATGCCATCCGCCTTAATTGTTTTTGAAAAAAAAACTATTCTAAAATTACAAAAATTCAAAATAATAATGACAATAATAATTTAAATAGACACCTTAATTTCTCTATTTAATCATTCATTAGATGAAAAAAATTAGCAATTAATAATATTAAAAAATAATAATTCAAGTAATACCACGACGAAGAATAACATAAAGCTATCGTTAAATGATCCATTGATAACAGAAAAAAATGCAAACAGCACACAAAAAATGCATAAATACATCAAAAATTGTTAGTTAATAATCAATTAACACAAGAAAAAATTAATTAAAAATAATACAATAATCCCACACCAAAACCATTAATAACAAAAGAACAAATTATGTAAATATAATGCAATAGCCTCAATACCATTAACAACAAAGAAATGCAAAAAAAAACACAACAAAAGAGAAGAGAAGAAAAAAAGAAATCTTAGCTTAAATTCATTTTAATTGAAGCTATGAGGAGAAAAAAAATAACAAATGACAAATAAAAATTTAAAAGCAATAATTACAAAACAAATTAAAAAATAAAAGAAGATGAGAAGAGGAAGAAAGACATATCTAGGACAAATAGGAAAGCATAAAATATAAATAAGGAGATAAGCAAAAATTCAAAAGGGTGGTACGTGTGTTAGATAGAGAGAGAAGGAAAAAATGAAGAATAAGATGATGAAATGCTTCTGTGTGCTAGTTTTAGTTTTTTAAACTACATTTATCAACATAATTACTGACAAACAATAAAATATTAATATTTTTAATTGTTATGTCGGTGACATAAATTTAAATTTCTCACTTTTTACAAAATAACAAAAAGACCTCAAAATATTACTTATAACATTTCACTGCGCACTGGAATACCAATGGTAAAAATAACAAAAGCCCGACAAAATTATTCCATTGGTAATACTGTGTGTGATGTGTTAAATAAGCCAGTGTTATGGAGAAGAGAAACAATTCTCGTGTCTACTGGAAAATACCGACATAATTACTTTGTCGGCAATACCGTCCGTAATATTTCTAACAAATAGTTGCATGGAAAGAGGAAACAATTCTTGTGTATACTATAACATATCGACAAAATGTGCAATGTTTTCCAGTGATGTTGAACAATTTTGTTCTGCAAGATTTTACTTGTATTCTCTATCTATTCATTCTGCAAATACTTAACATACTTGCACATGCAATGCAATAACATCAATAATAATATTGGTTAATATATTTCTTTCTTATTGAATAATAATTTTATATCATTGTCATTATATTAAAATTAATTTTACAATTGTATTTTTTTTCACATCCATTAATTAATTAAAATTGTACCCATCATGCTAAGACTTAACATAGTTGCACATACAACATAATAACATCTATCGCATGTCACCGCGCGACATCCTGAGAGGGTCTTGTCGGTATGGAGGAGTCACCATCTAGTTGTTTAGGGTTGCTAGGAAAACCCAGTTTCTACTTGTCTAATCAAAGATTCAAAGTTAGGGGATTGATTGTGTAAAATGAAGGTATTATCACTTCTAGTATATTTTACCTTAGGTGAGTTGCATTTTTGTGTTGTGACGTGATTTAAAACATTTCATAGGTATTATTTAATCATGTGAATAAATCTAGTTTTTAAAATTATACTATGGGCTCGTGTACCCAAATAAAATATATAAAAAAATCCATATAGATGCCCTAGAACAGATCATCTATCCTAAAAAGCGGATGATTTTTCCGCAATTGATGCGTCATAAGAACATATTTCGATTACAAATCGGTCACCGCTCATAATAATTTAGAGAATTTTTTTGTCGTTTATAGGTATTTAAATATTAGTCTACCTGTAGGTCTAACATTTATTATCTGAATTTTTTTCATTACTTTTTTTCATTGCATTTTACAAATAATAATTAAAAATAATAATAGTTTGAATAAACACAAACATCTAAAATTACACAAAGGACCCTAGGAACAATGCCAAAATTGTTTATTGTTGAGGGGGGGTCATTTTTCTTCTTTTTTTTCTCCCCCTCCTCTGTATGCCTTGAAACATTTATATATAGTAAAAATTATATTTTTCTGGTCACTTGCTTCTTGTCTTTTCACCTTTGGCCACTGCGTCATGATATTTTTTTTATTATTTTTTTTGTATATTTTTTTTCTTTTTGAAAATAAAATATCAACATCGAATCAATGCATAAAATCACAAAAATTTAAAAATAACATGTTAAAGCTTAACGCTTTTAACAAACATTAAATCTGAAACTTTTGAACGCTGCAAATATCGAAAATGATGTAACCACATCCAAAATATTTTTTTTTGTTCTTTTTCAAAAATACCTTAATCAAGGGGGTCAAAATTGGAAAGCAACAACACCAACAATAATATTGGTCAATATATTTCTTTGTTATGGAATAATAATTTTACATTATTTTCATTGCATTGAAATTAATTAATTAGAATTGTATTCTTCCATATCCATTGATTTGGCCCCATCCCCATCATAATATTTGATATTGATTTTGTTGCTATCATCGTCGTCGTCAAATTATATATGTTCGTTGGAGCTCAATATATAACTTAACTTCTCAACGTCAACATCAATAAAAATATTCTCGACGATGTGGAAATTTGATTTTTCTTTCAATTCGTTAGACGAAGAAACTCAGAATGGATCAATTAACTCAAATTGATAGACATTATCTCCCTTTATGAATTCATCGTTACCATCCTAAACAACCTCGACATGACCCTTGGGTTCTATTTTCACTAAGGATAATCAATGAACTATTGAATGGTCCTTGAAAAAAATGATTGTATATGTAATAAACTTGTTGGCATTACTTGGCAAAAATAAAGATATCATTGACATTGCAAAGTCTAACAATTGAATTAATTTTGACGACACCATGATGAGGGTTTACTTTTCTGTCAGTTGTGTCATACTAATAACATTTAAATAAAAAACACTTTATTATGCTCGTATAATATTGCAATCCAATGACCTTTTCTTACTCCCCATAATAGGCAACCTCAAACTCATTGAAAGTAAATCCATTAACACAAAGCTCATTCTAATATGTCCTTTTACTATGTCCATATTCTCCAGTATAAAACACATGTCCATTGATGAAATATCCATTGCAACACTTAACATTTTGCTCACGACCAGACTTGGCAAAGACAAGGTATCATTAACATTTCCTTTCAGTTTATGAACCTGATACATGAAATACACACATAGATAGTTAAGGAGAAATGTGTTATGAACTTAAGTATTTCGAGAAAAAAATATTACAAAATACTAACATGTGTTGTAAATCACGTGGAAAATTGTTCATCTTCTCATAAAACGATTTGAGATTCAATTAGCTATAGGTTTGGGGGAAATAAAAATTGGCAATATTGTCTATGAGAAATTCAACAATGTATCAATATATGATATTTGTAAGACAATAATTGTTTGGAAATAACATATACTTACAGGATAAAAGGTCTTACTTCATCGCAGTTAAAAAACACATAATTATATACTTGTTTGAATTTTATTTATGATAAATATTTTGTCTTGATAGCATTTTTTTTTTAGAATTAGTCCTATAGAATATTATAATATTGACAAGTTTCTACTCAGGGACATTTCCCCATCATCGTCATGTCTTGGAATTTGGTTGATTCGTGTTGTCAATGGAAGCTTGAAATAGAACGAGATAAATATTGTGATCTCTTTGACAATATATGCCTCGCATATTGAAGCGTCGACGTGCACCTTGTTCTTAACATTTTTCTTAAGGTTGAACAAGTATCTTCATGGAATTAATTGAATATTTTGATTTATGAATAAAAGATTATATATGTAATTATTATGCATGTATAATCCCTAACCTCTCAAATAAATATATCTATCTATATTAGACCGAACTTCTAACTTTTACCCCGTATAATAAATATATGGGTAAATGTTCTATTGAGTCAAAAGATGAGGAAGGGAATATCATCTCAAGTTTGTAGTTTGTTTATATGATATTCGTTTCAAGCTTCTTCAAGTGTCGTGTTTGTAACTTGTTGGAGCAGATATCTCTAAAAAAATAATAGATCTTTGTGAGTGCATCTCATATCCCTTTTAGCAATAAATCCCGAAACGATTGAATCATAGAGAACACTATGAGTTTTTTGTATTACTTATTTGATATTTTGGTAGCGGTTTCTTTTAAAATATTTTTGTTTTGAAAATACATCGAAATAATTTTTTCTTATAAAAAATAGATTTTTAACATCAACACGTCATAAAATATTAAAATACAAAACAATTAATTTAAAACAAAGTTTTTTTTAAAGCATTTTTTAAATATAAAAAATAAATATATTCTTAATTAATTCACTAGTATGTATATAGATATAAATAATTTACTTCAAAACTGTTGATAGACTTATTTTTCTCTCGTGAAATTGGCCTACGAATATATTTACTAATAAAAACCTAAAAGATATTTTGTATTTAAGTTTATTTCAAGAAAACCCATATTATACTTTAATGACATAATATCAATTATTTTTTAATCTCTCTAAAGTTTCTTCTTATTTGATATCCATCAATAATTTTTAATAATTAAGAAAAATAAAAATAAAATAAAAATCACATAAATAAATCACAACCAATCAACTACACACACTCCCATGATCCAATAGCATATGACTCCTTCATATAGATATTAACTTTTTAGTTCAACTCAAAGTCATAAAGATACACGAAGCTCTAAAAACAGGTTTTTATATAAATAAAAAAAATTAATTATAAAAATGAAGATTTTGCTCTAAACATATAAACACATCAATAAATGTTACATTTCAAAAATGTTTTTATATAAATTTTTCTAAATTACATTATTTTAATTTATTAATATCAAAAATAAAAATTTTAAAATAAAAAATATATTATTTAAATATATTTTAAATAAAAAATATTTTAAAAAATAACCGGTTTTTTGGGATCTTCATATGCAAGTGTACCTTTCAGCGATAAGTAATTATTTTAAAAACTTATGGGTTTAAGTGTTTTGTTTTGGGAGTTTGATTTAAATTATTTCTGAAAGTATTTTTTGTTTAAAAATATATTAAAATAATATTTTTTAATTTTTTTAAAATTATTTTAAATATCAGTACATTAATATAATCTAAAATCATCATTTTTTAATTAAAAAATAATAAAATAAAATATTTATTTTTTTCAAAAAAAACTTTAAAAAGGCCAATATCAAACACCCAAAACACGAAACATTTAGTTTACTCAATTGGAAGTTTCCTATTTCTTACATCATTGACTAGACATATATCCTTTTAAAAAGGAAAGGAACAAAAAAGAAGAAAAGAAAAGAAGAAATTCCTTAGCTCGTAAAACACACACACACACACACACACACACATATAAAAAATATAAATATTCTCTGATCAGGTAAGGAAGCAATGGAGGTTCGAAGCGACAAGCTTTCTTTCACTCTTTACGCCAAAGCGATACCGTTTTCGTCTTTCTTCTCCTCTTTAGCTCCAATTCAATCTTGTACGTTCGGTCTTCTCTCTCTTCCTCCAAAAAGCGACGTCGTTTCAAATCTACTTGATCGCTCCTCTTAGATTATTAGGGTTTTTCTTTTGTCTTTTTTGGGGAATTCGAATCATTTGTTTGGAAACGGTAAAATTTGTCTTGTTTTGGAGTAATTAGTGGTTAATGATATTGACTAATTTGTTTGGTTACAGAGAAAATTGTGTGATTACTTAAATAAACCGAATTGATTGAAAAGTTACTTATCTTTTTGTTAAAATAATGATTAAATCTAGCTGAATTTTTTATTTTGTTAAATGCAGGGTTGATGTTTGTTTTGTGTCCTTGAGTTGATAAGTGATCGAAAGTCTTGATTTTTCATTTCATGGAAGAGGAGGATCGGCATTGTTTTTTTGGTGGTCTAATAAAGCACAAGTTTTTGATATTTAATATTTTGGGTTTTGAAGAAAGCCCGTGAAAATAGAAGTTTAGAATTTTGCGTATTTTTTGTCTTTTGATTTTTCAAGGTGTTCAGCTGAGCCAAATGGTTTTATCACTGTATTTGGCGGCGTTTTCAGATTGTTGAGTGATGAAATGACTACACCTTCTCTGTGACAAATTTGTCCTTGCATCTTGTGCTTTTCTCTTTTAACAGAATTGGGATTGTTCTACTGCTTGTGGTGTCTGGGAATTTAAGTTTTTGTGGGACGGACATCTCAGAGAAATCTTGGGACGAAGTGGACATTGAAGCTATGATCTTGTTCCGGTGATTCTATGCTTTCGTCATCTTTGGTTGTGTTGTTGGACTTAAATGGATGTTGCCTCAACGGAATTACATTCTGAAAGTCAGACTGACACTTTCCCATTGTTAATGGAACGGCCAGAGAATCTTAACAGTTGTGAGCATATTATTGACATAGGTAATGAGGTCTCTGTATCATCATCTCATGATAGAAATTTCAAGTGGTTTGGAAGCATCATCGCATGAGGACAGACCTTTGACTAGTCTGAGAGCACCCAGTTCTCAGCCTCCAACATCTTTGTCTAATGGGACAAACTCTCGGAGCTCCTCATTAATAAGGAGAGGGGAAGCTCATCGACGCAGGAGTCCTTTGAACTCTACTTTATGGATTTCTGTTGAATTGGTTCTCACGTTGAGCCAGATTATTGCATCTATTGTTGTTTTGTCTGTGTCAAGGAATGAACATCCACGTGCACCATTGTTTGCATGGATTGTTGGTTATGCATCAGGATGTGTGGCAATCCTCCCTCTTCTTTACTGTCGTTATTGTCATCGTAACCAGGCTTTGGACCAAGACTCAGCTCAAAATCTTCAGGGTTCTGCACATATTAACGCTACTGCAGGACCGTTTTCTCTTTCAGTAAGTAGGAATTCAGAAGGGGAGGATCGCCGCTCTGCTACTACATCACCTAGAGGTGGCCAAAATGCAAGGTATGACTGTATGACTTTTGGTTCTAATTGTCATTTTTCTCTTCTAAACATAAATTGCTCATATATTCTTTGTTGTTTTCGTCATATAAATGAATATATCCTGTCCAATTGCATGTACGAAGGTCATCCAATTTGTTTGGTTTAATGCTATTTTCTTTACTACTTAAAAGTAGAAGCTTTGTGAAAATCCAGGATATAGCTGCATTACACGGGCTGGAAGTAGATACTAGGTTCTTTATTTCATTGAAGAGGTAACGAGATTATTTGGTATCAAAGCTAACTTAATGTTTGGATGCCTATCGAATGCTTTGGATATGGTGAAGTTGATTTTGATCCCATTCCTACTGGCCTACCCCTAGATGATACTTCTAAGATAATGAGAAGTATCTGGTTATGGACTTATGGTTGCACCAAAGTGGGTCTTAGGAAAGAGATTATAGAGACAGAGTCATCCTCTAGCATTTACCCTTATAAAATAGACACAAGTATATGAAATATCTTCCCAAATCTCTTCTTGATCTCACTCCATTTTTTCCCCATTTAATGGGTTATATTATGCAGCTCATGGAGGTAGAATCGCCTTTTCATTGTTTTTAGATGGTGCTAGGGTTGATACTTTTATTTCGAAATTGTTAAAATTTAAGATTGAGAAATTATAGCATGAAGTTTTTATGTCAATTTGTCAAAAGCAGCTACGTTTGGGGCTGGCAGTGAATTCATATTTGGCGCGTGTGTGTTACGACCTTTTGGGGGCTCTATTCACGGAGTGTAGATTAGGAGCTCAGCTGTGTTGAAATTTTGACTGGGGAATGTGCATTTCAATTTATTTTTTTTTACTGCTCTGATTTTCATGTACTTCTTTGATGACTGATTTTTGGTTTGTATTTAAAATGATTACCCTTTTCAGGTTGAACTTTAATTTGTCTTTTATTTTGTGTCGCCCACTATTTAAGAAGTGGGTTTTGAATTGCTTGTGTTCACATGATATGCATGGTTTCTCTTGGCATTCGTATTTTTTTTAGCCATTGAAATCTGTCAAATAAAAAAGCAAATTTCTTTAATTATTTTGAACATAAATATCTGGTTCCAATATTATTGTTTTCATGCGCAGGCTCAAGGTTTTGGTGGAATACTTCAAAATGGCTTTGGATTGCTTTTTCGCAGTTTGGTTTGTGGTTGGCAATGTGTGGATATTTGGAAGCCACTCATCTGCTGAGGCTCCAAACTTGTACAGGTATTGCTATGTCGTATATATATCCATCGCACTGTTCCTTCCAGCACTTGCCATTTGAGAGAGTTCACCCTTAATTTACATCCTCTTACATTGCAGGTTATGTATAGTGTTTCTAACATTTAGCTGTATCGGATATGCTATGCCCTTTATTCTGTGTGCAACAATCTGTTGTTGCTTGCCTTGTATAATTTCTATTCTCGGGTTTAGAGAGGATCTGACACAGACAAGGGGAGCCACACCTGAATCAATCAATGGCTTGCCAACATACAAGTTTAAGCTGATTAAAAATAGAAATGGTGAGGATAGCAGCTCTGGTGCTGGTGATGGCGGGATCGTGGCTGCAGGGACAGAAAAGGAACGTGTGATTTCAGGAGAAGATGCAGTAAGTGCTTCCAGATTATGAGGTTCCTTGTCTTAAATCATTTGAGATACTTAGTTGTCATATATTCACGATGCATGGTCTCAGGTCTTGTTATTGACATTATTACTGATGATATAATGCTGTCACTGGTACAGGTCTGCTGCATTTGTTTGGCAAAATATGCAAACAATGATGAGCTGAGGGAGCTTCCATGTTATCATTTCTTCCATAAGGAGTGTGTAGACAAGTGGCTGAAGATCAACGCATCATGTCCTCTTTGCAAGAGTGAGGTCGGTGAAAGTATTTTAGGTTCACTCTCCGGGTTAAATTCTAGCTAGAGACGGGTTGAAAATGGGGTCGGCAATGGCATGGCCGCCACCATGTTTTGACCCTCTATACCATACAAAATAGTAATATCATACATAAATAATTACGATTTTGAGTATGCTGTATAAAGTATCTCATTCTTCTCCTTTTATGAATCCCATGGACCAATTTTTTCTTATAGAATTGGTGTAGTACTCTTCCGACTTGCCATCTCTCTCACCAAAAGAGTTGAAACAATTGTCATCGGGCATACTTACTACTGTTGCTTCTCCTTTTTCTTTTTTCCATCTTCCTTCCATGTCTTGGCTCTGACAATCTCTTAAATGGTATACGAGACAACTAAGCCACAGAAAGGCTCTGTCTCACTTGATCTGTTGCTTTGTGCTGTGTTTGTATATTATTGTGGTAGTAGATTTTCAAGCTAACAAGTGTGCGAGCTTGAAAAGGCTATGATATATCACTTGATCTGTTGCTTTGTGCTGTGTTTGTATATTATTGTGGTAGTAGATTTTCAAGCTAACAAGTGTGCGAGCTTGAAAAGGCTATGATATATCTCTACATGGAAAAACTATTGAAACGCCCTCGGCAAAAACAGAATGATGTTGGAACAGGGGGTATAATGATATTTTGCTTCCAGGTATTTTTGTTGTCGTCGTCGCATCCGAGGGTGTTTAGGTAAATTGATATTTTATTATTATTTCTTGTTGAGGTAACTGCAGGTGCGTCAGAAGGACGCATCGAATGTTTTCTCCCATACACGCAAGTCAGGAGACACGTACCATGTACGGAGGCTGCTGGAAATGCTCGGATGTCGTGCCATAGGATGCACTGTTATGTCTTCTTTTTCATGGTGGCGCGTGTCAACGATAGACTGGCGGTCCTGTGCTCGTGATCGGTTTTTTTCCACTCCTTTTCACTCTCCTGCAGCGACGAACTACAATCCGGTCCTTTGTGTTTTTGGGATTTGAATTTCAGTCCTGAGCTTTTTATTTTGTCTTTCTTCCCGATTTCTTTTATAGAAGTTTTGGTTTTTTTTTAATTGTTCTTTTCAATTGAAATTAATCATATATGCTTAATTTCATTTTAGCCCTTATTCTTTGGGTTTTTTGTTTGTTTTTTTTATTCCGTTAATGTTTTCAATCTGAATGTTTTGATTTGTTTCAATTTTATTCTTTAATTGAAATTGATCATATATGCTATTTTTCATTTCAGCTTTTATTATTTTAATTTTTTTTTAAAATCCATTAAATTTTTTCAACCTCATGGTATTGATTTGTTGCAGTTTTATCCTCCGATTGAAATTAATTCTATATTTTGTTTTTCATTTCAATTTTTATTCCTTTATTCTTAATTTGGTTTTAATGTTTTTGATTTTTTCGGTCTTTCTTGGACATTTTTTTATTTTTTGTTGGTATTTATGTGTCTATGCTTTTAATTTTGGTTTTGATTGTTTTCATTTCTTTAATTCAGTTTAGTCCATATATTTGATTAGAAACTCTCGCCCCATAGAAATTATGAGGTTATTTGCCCGTGCGTTGTGCTGGACTTTATTCTATGTAGAAAACTAATTGTTTTTTTATGTGTTGTAATTAGTTATTTTAGATAATTTTCAAGACAATTTAATAATTCTCATTGTTTAATTAATAATGATAATGATAATAACAATAATAATTATTGTGCTTATAATATTACTAATTATGACTATGATGCTAATAATAACAATAACTCATAAAATAATAACAATAATAACAAATTTTATTATAATAATATTTTTTGTTATGATATTTTCATTTGTTCTCATTTATAATATGATATTTTTTAGTTACTTCACAAAATTTTATATGTAGCAATAATTAAATTTTAAAGACAAAAGACTAAAAGCATAGGTGCATAAATACAGATAAAAAATATACATTATCCAAGAAGAACCGAAAAAACAAAAGGAATTAGTACAAAAAGATAATCATTCAAAGAATAAGGGTTGAATGAAATTAAAACAAATTAAAACCTGTATGCTCGAAAAAATTAAAAGAACCAAAAACAAATCAAAAATCAAAAGAATATGGACTAAACTGAAAACTAACATATATAATCAATTTCAATTCAAGGGCACAATTGGACAAAATCAAAATTTCAATTGAAGAAATCAGGAATAAAAACGAAATCAAACAATCAGGGACTAAAATAGAACAATAACAAACATGAAGGATTTATATGTACTTTCTGGCTCAGGAGAGAGAAAAGGGAAAAAATAAAAATTGTTCCCCATCGATTCATCGACCACATTTAATTGACACACGCTGCACCGGAGAAAGAGGACATAGCGGGGTACCAGGTGATATGGCAGAAGGACAGTTTACACTATCACTCAACGCCGCACGCACTGCCTGAATAGCGCGTGCACGTGAAACACTACTGGCGCGTCTGTACTAAGTGCATGCAGTGTTTCAGAAAAAAGATAATAAAAAATGATAAATTACCTATATACCCCTTGACCCAGCGATAACCATAAAAAACAGGGGTATCTCAATACCCCCGGTTCCTAGGCTTATTTTGTCTTTTTTGGAGGTTATTTTAGTATTTTTAATGTGCATGAAATTGTGAAAAACCAAAAACACCTACTGTTTCGCATCATTTTCTCAACACCAAGAGTAAAATAATAGTTTTATTGTGCAAAGAAATCAAAAAATACTATCCATGTTCCCTGAAAATGTCTAAACTGACCCCGATCCCGGGGGCTTAATGTTTTCAGCACTGGAATAAAATAATAATTTGACTGTTTGAATATACAGCAATCTGTGTCTATATACACATGAAAATTATCTACAGGAAAAATGTCATGTATTTTATATTTTAGTTAATAATTTTTAATATATGATAAATGTTTTTATTTTCTGTAAAAAAAATCAAAATAAAATTCGCGAGTATATAAAAAGTAAACAGACGTGGGTCCTTATCACGTGACTAAGGAGGTCCCACATCACGAAGAAAAAAATCTCCCACGTGTCAGCCCTAGCATTTTCTAGTAAATACGAGAGAAACCTCCCTGCAGAACTCATGCCTTCGATACCTAGCTTTCTAAATTTTCTATTCGTCTCTCTCTCTGTCTCGCCAAAAGCTTTCCCTCTCTAGCGCCGCTCCTCGCTTTATCTTTATTTGACTCACCGAGTTCGCTCGATTTTCTTCATCAGGTACAACCCACCGTTATATTACTATAACCGAAACTGGATAGCCTTTTTGCATCGTCTTGTGCTTCGCGAGAGTCGAATCGATGCCTTTTGATGTGAAATTAGGGTTTTGTGTTTATAGTAGAAGTGTATTGTTAGCTTAATTTGAGTTTGATTGCATGCCTTTGTGGATGCGTGAATTTAATCAGGGCTTACGAATCGGACTTGTTTATGATTACATTTCTTTTATGTGATTTGAAGTTTTGAGACGGTTGATTTTTATTTATTTTTTCTGGTTTTGTGAATTGGAATTTTGCTGTATAATTGTTTAATCATAGATGAAATACTGGTTCTAGGGTATTTCGATATAATTAGGGTTTAGTCAAGTTTCTCTCGTTGTAATTTATTGGCAAATCATTTTCGTAGTCGGATTTTCTGGTGCTAATTTCGTTGGTTTTTTTTAATTATTATTACATGAGACTGGTTTTGTAGTGTAACGGAAACATATGTATTGCAAGCTATCTTAGAACTTGTGGGTGGCATCTTCTTTTCAAAGAAATTACCCTAAACATTCCCGTTTTCTGGTAAATTTTCATCGTTTTTCTTGATTGGTAAAATGCTGTTTTGTTCCTGTTATGTTTGTATGATATAGGAATCTTTGCGTGGTGCAGTGATAAAAGCATTGGGATGCCAATTCTAAGTGTCGCGTTCATGGGTGACGTCTTGAGAGCAGCCACTTCATGCAAAAGTGCTGAAGTATGAGACTGTATCAAGAACACCCTCTTGGAACCCTGCTTAGATGGGATTTGCACCTGGTGATGGCGTGTCATTTTGTATGCCTCCATCTGTATTTCAAGAATTTTCTTGGGGGGGTTGCGGTTTTCTCTCTCAATAGATTATTGATTGTAAAAATTTGGAGGTCAATAAGTGGGTTTGCGCATGTGACTAGATAAGTTTTGATTGTGTGTCCAATATATCCTGGAATCATCAACTAGTACTAGAAAAGTACTCTACAAAGACTGTCAACCGCTACGCATCAGGTGCATGCACTCAGTAGCTTTGATATGAATGAATGGACAAGCTAAGCGTGGTGATCAAAAGATGAAATTTTTGTCACCTGTTGTTTAAAATGAAATCATATAGCATTAAGTTGCACTTCAGCATTGTGGATGGATTCGTCAAATAAATTCAGAAAGAAGCTGATTAGGCTGCATTTTACTTTAATTTCTTGTGCTATTTCTAAGGTCACAGTGACTCTATATAAGCATCTTAATGCATCTGATCTATCATGATGTTTGAATTATTAATTCTTTAAAACCAGCCGGTGCTTTGTGCCATGGCAAGAATATACAGTATAAAAAATGGCATGCGTAAAAAAATCATCAGTTATTGCCGATTACCTTGGCCTTCAAATAAGGAAATCGTATCGTTATAGCTGACAGACCTCCTGTGCAATATTTGTTTCATGCAAGTGTAGTGTTATGCGAAGGCTAAGATAATTTCATCAGAATAAAAAGTCGAATGAAGTCGAGGGTTCATTCAGACAATAAATCTTGGTAAAATATGTAAAATTGTCAGCACTGATTTTAGAGATGGCAATGCCTTTTAAGATTAAAAGTTGGTTCTTAAGTGAGAAGGTATTTTGGTACGCGCATATTTAAAATACTGATTCTTTTAAGAGATTATCTTCAAAAAAATTGTTTCTCATGTGAGAATATGCAGTAATCTTCAAACATAAAACCATCATTTTTTCTGTTGTATACCATCTGATTCTCGGTGTCTTGTACTCTTCATGGTCGGAGTAATTATCTGCTGATTGCATTTCACTGGCAAGTGATGAAAACACACCTGAAGATTCTTTACAGCTCCTCTTATGGTTGCCACCATAAACAATTCATGAGATTTTGGTAGTCGTGCCTGTTAGTGACATTTTATTTTATTAGAAGATATGGATGTAACCTGGTCATGTGTGATTTTTTTCCTTCGAATTTTGATGTCACTATGCTTGCAACCTTGACTTTTCAGTCTTAAGTTGAGGAACTAATAAAGAATGTTTTTTTTTTGTAGTGGCTTTTGCATTCCTTTTATGTTGAGTGCCCAGCATGTCCAACAATCTTGTATCACACCAATCATTAGTGCAGAGCATCAAATTGGGTCAGTCCGAAGACATTTCAAACAAGGTGAACTCGTCGATGCAAATGGGTTTGATGGAACCTGGAACCCATGATCCTGCATTACAACAGATGCCCATGTCGAACATGCAAATGGGACAGATGGGACCTATTTCAAGTTCAACTGATGCTTTATCTCAGCAGATGTCGATTCCAAACATCCAAGTGCAGTTGTCAGAACCTGTGCCTAATTATCATGTTTTACAGAATTTCTCAGTATCAAATATACAGACAGGACAGATGGAACCACGTGCATACAATATGGTTCCAGAGAAATTCTTATCCAATAGGCAACTGGGAGACATGGAAACTGTGTTTCATAATACTGGATTTACAGCAGTCATCACTATTGAACAAGCGAAAGGCCCCAGAGGAAGCTTCATCCAACAATTCTTTCTCACGGATGTTATCAATGTCTCACAATCAGGTTGCGCAAATGGAACATAGGCCATGGCTACAGCCAACTTTGACACCAAATAAACTACCTGTACAGATCCAGTCTATTTTAAATATGTCAGGATCAAATCGTCCACAAGCACCATCTAAGAGGTCAGCTTCTAGTAAAACTGGACTGCAGCAATCATCAGTTCAGAAAAATCAGACTGGACAGATGCAGCCATCTTCAAAGGCTAACAGTGGGTCTGATTCTGTGAGGTCCAAGCTAAGACAATCACTGGCAGATGCGCTGGCTTTGGTTTCCCTGTCACACAATAAAACCTCAAGTTCTGGAAAGAACCCCGAAGATGAGGATGCAAAGTGTTCAGATGCAAAAACACAAAGAGACTCAACCTATGGAACAAACTTCTGGTGCAGCTGGTTCTCACCATTTGTCTGAGGAGCCCAAGGAATCCTTGTCCACCAAGGACAATTGTTTTAACCAAAATCATTCTGACAGCCATAAGACATCCCTGGAAACTTCCAACACTCGTGGAAATGCTTATGCAACAGAGACATCAAACAATGACGGGAAGGAATTACCATCCAGTAATATTTTCCGTGATGAGGATGTTTCATTCAGTGACAGTTTTTTTGTAAAAGATGAACTGTTGCAGGGTAATGGACTGTCCTGGATATTGGAACCTGATGCAGAGATAGCAGAGAAGGAGATTGAAACTTCCCAAACACCACATGGCCAGGAGCATATTGATGAAGATGTTGGAAAACAAGTAGTCCGGGATCCGCAAGTTTTGGCCTCTGAAATTGAAGCAGAACTCTTCAAATTATTTGGAGGGGTAAACAAGAAGTACAAGGAGAAGGGCAGGTCTCTTTTGTTCAATTTGAAAGATCGAAATAATCCTGAACTAAGAGAAAAGGTTATGTCTGGTGAGATCCCCCCAGGGCGATTCTGCTCCATGACTGCAGAGGAACTTGCATCTAAGGAGCTTTCGGAATGGCGGATGGCAAAAGCCGAGGAACTTGCTCAAATGGTGGTTTTGCCTGATTCGGATGTTGATATCAGACGTTTGGTGAAGAAAACTCACAAGGGTGAGGTTCAAGTTGAAGTTGAACAGGATAGTGTAGCGATGGAGGTTTCTTCTGGGCTGAATTCATTCACCACACGACCAAAATCAGATGAGAAGGAAGGCTCTCTGGGTTCTAAACCTGATCAAATGAAAGGCAAAGTGAATGCTACTGATGACAAGAGTAATTCAGAAGACAAGGTGGCTTCTTATACACTTATGATTCCTTCAAGTGAAGGAAATGATTTGATGCAAGGACTCATGATGGAAGATGAATTGAAAGATGCAGAATTTCTTCCTCCAATTGTCTCTCTGGATGAATTCATGGAGTCCCTTGATTCAGAACCACCATTTGAAAATTTACCAGAGGATGCTGGAAAAACATCACCCACCCTTGACAAGGATGATTCACAGGTTGGGTCAGAAGCCAAGTCTCACGTGGTAGCTACAAAAGATGCTGTTGGTAGCATCCTAGAAAAACCTGAAAAAGTTGAGGAAACTAGCACATCATCTGAAGCTGATGGGAGATATGCCGCCATTCATGTAGAATCCAAAACGACACCCTCCACTGGTGCATCCAAGGGGTGAACATGTCTGGGAAGGCATACTTCAGCTGAGTGTTTCCACCATGACCTCAGTTATTGGCATCTTTAAAAGGTATGTGTTTTTGTAACCTAACATTAAAAGCATATAGTGCTGTCAAATAGTTTTTCTGCTCGGGAAACAGATAGCATTGTACCTGTCTTTCATCTGATGTTTTATAGGGTCTCTTGCTTACGAATTAGAACCTTTAGTTGCTTGCCATCCAAGCATACATTGCACTGGCTGAGCAGTGTTCAACAGTTTCCCAATTCGTTTATGATGAATTAGGTGGATGTCACTCTGAAACTTGCTATTTTTTGCTAATCTGTTTTTCTTGCTGCAGTGGTGACAAAACGTCTGCAAAAGAGTGGTCTGGCGTTGTTGAAGTCAAAGGGAGAGTAAGACTTGATGCGTTTGAGAAGTTTCTCCAGGGGCTCTTGATGTCCCGAAGCCGAGCTGTTATGGTATCTCAAGTTTATTATTGCTGTACTAAATTTCAGTTATGCTACTTTTGTCCAGAAAAGGGGGATAATTTACTATCCCTGCTTATCATTCCCACTCTACTGCTGCTGCTGCATAGGGTCTTGCTATTTGCGGTTAATGACATCTTAATAAACATTTGTTTGAATGAATGGCTTGATAAAAGTTCATATAAAGGAAAAACAGTATTTGGCCTCCAATGATTTGATCTCTTAGTTGCCGAGGGAAATTTAATTACTGAGAGGAATAAAACGTGCCAGGAATTTGTTGCAGAATCTGTAAAACACCACGTGCTGTTTGAATCTTGGAAAGATACCAATGGAAAGAGGTGTTCAAAGATACTAAATCAGCCTGGAATATTTATTTAACGGATGCCACTGTTTGGGTGGGATGTCTTCCCAGAAATCTGAGCAGATTCACAGTACTCGCGTGCCCAGAAATATATTGATGGAAAGAATAAAATATCTTAATTTTATATATAGCCACAGCATGGTTGAATCTTGCCAGTCTCGGCCTCTTTCCCCCCATAAAATCTGATGTGCCATTAGGAGGATGTACACCGTTTTTTCTATCAATCATAACTTGAAAAGGCCCCGTTTGCTTTCCATGATGCTAAAGAAGTTGACTTTTTCTTTTGCAGGTGGTCCACTTTGTTTGCAAGGAGGGGTCCACAGAGAGTGAGAGGTCAAGTCTTAGAGGGGTAAGAAACATGAAAAACTCTGCTGCTTTTCATCATCACTCTCTCTAGGCTCTGTCAGTTTTCTTTGTCAGCTGTGACTGAAATGCCTGCTTTTTGCAGGTTTCCGATTCCTATGTTTCGGATGATAGGGTGGGTTTTGCCGAGCCTGCCCGTGGAGTGGAACTTTATTTATGCCCATCCCATTCAAAGACGCGTGAAATGCTCATCAAGGTCCTCCCAAAGGACCAACTTGAGATTGAAAATGGTCTAATTGGTGTTATTGTATGGAGAAAAGCTCAAGTAACGCCGATAATATCACCCGCCGCCGCATCACACCATAACCTCAACTCAAAAAAGCAACACCACCTTACTTCTAGGAGACACCATGACAAGGACACTAATATGAATGTGAATATTGCATCAAAACATCCGTCGCCACCACCACCTCGTAGTGGAGCTTCCCCCTATCCCAACCCCCAACCCCATGAAGATGACGACGGCGACGACGACGTGCCTCCTGGGTTTGGCCCACCAGCTGGTCGGGATGAGGATGACTTGCCTGAGTTCAATTTTTCAAGCGGCTCTACTGCATCGAGATCAGAGTTTTCCAACCAAAACCCTACTAGGAGACAGGGAATGGCCCCTCCCAATCCATATCCCCAAATCCCATCTCGTCCTCTAGATTTGAGAGAACTTGTACACAGATACGGGCAACCTAAAACCGATGTTCTACCAGTGCAGCCATGGAATGACGACGACGACGACGACATGCCAGAGTGGCACCCAGAAGAAACCCCAAAGCAGCGCACTCATCCTCTTCCAGTGCACGTGCATGGTGTAAAGCAGCCTATTCTAAGTGCCCACATGGTGCAGCAAAGAGTACACCAGGCAAGGGCACCATTAGGAAGATATCCAGCCATGGCCCAAGTGAATGAGACACGTGGTCAACAAAACGCTGCCGCTTCTTGGCAGCAAGGCACTCTGGGCAGCTCCTCCGCCTGGACCCCATGGCTATCCTGCTTATCAATCCGGCGGAGGGCAAGCCTACAGCTCGCCCGGGCAGCAGGGCATGGCTTGGCGGAGAGATGCCCCTAGAAGTAGTAGTGGCTTTTGATTCCTTGTAAATGCTATGCTAGTTTTCTCTCTGTTTTCCATCTTTATGGATCTGTAACCATAATTATTTTCATTTTCTTTTTACTGTAATTAGATTTTCTAGAGGAAATCAAAAGTTAGAATACTAGTCATGCAAAAGATTGGCCGTGAACTAGATTAAGGGAAGAAGGATGCATTCCGGCTCGTTTTGCACCATCTAAACTGGTGTTTCAGTCTTCTTCTGGTCATAAAATATACCCAGACTCCATTTTCCGACCAGTACTTTTTAGGTTAAGTGAACTCCTCTCTCTCAAAATTAGACAAACTGTACTCGAGAAATGGTTATTTTAGGCATGAATTTGCTAGTCTTCTTGTGTATGTTCTATCCATCTTGTGCGAAAAATTGTTTCTTGGCTATGCAATAATGTAAATCTTGAGAACCCACGAAAACCCAGTATGAGAAGATTAGTTAGATTTCTTGTGGGGTCCCTGGGAAGTGAACTGTTAGTAGATGTTGATTGAAAAGGTGATCATCTTCCGTAATTCTCCCTAATCATTCATAGCTTAATTTGGTTTATGCTGACACAAGGTTATCAGTGCACATGAAGGATTATCCAGCATGTGCACGATAGCTTCAAGAGAGTGATGGTGGTGCAGAGGCATCACACATGCTTCTTAAAGAATTGGGAAAATAAACGAAGGGACAACAGTGAAACTGCTGGCCTGCTTGGAAAGCTTAAGAAGATACCAATAGTTTTTCCAACATTTAAAATTAAACCATAAAACCAACATTGCATTCTGCGTGCTAGAATAGATGTCAATTTCATTCCGTTGTAACCTAAATATCTGAAATATTTCATGCTAGTTAAGAAAACAAAACAAAACAAAACAACGTTGTTTTTACCTTAGTTTAAATTCTAGCCCGTTTCAGATTTTTTAGCTAAATATTGGCCGAAACATATCGGTTTCATTCCGCCCGTTCTATTTCGACCAAATATTTTTTTAACTAATGAATAATTTTATAATATCAATCATATCTCTTAATCCGACCATTAGATTAAAATGAAATTTTACAAGGAGTCTCTTGATATATTTATATATATTATGTTAAAATTTCAGAGCAGTCAGAGAATATAATGACCTTGCGAGATTGATAATGATATTCTCGTAATATTATACATGTTCATAATTTTGTTCAGAAAAATCATTTTGTTGTGTCTTTTTTTTAGATTAAATTGCACAATTCTAAATAATTTTATTTTTGGATTTCAACTAATTTTTTTTGAATTAATATATTTATATATATATAAAAACAATATAACTCCAAAATGATATTCCAAAACGGGAACATTCTATTTTAATTGAAAAAACAAAATATCAACCGAACAAAATATATAACACGCCAGGGAATCATCGAGGCAAAACTGCAAAAGAAAAATACAAGATGGAGTCGCCCAGCAAAGGGAGAAACAATATGATGTATGCCCTATCCTAAAGAAGAAGAAAAAAAATGAAAATCTCCATGAAACCAGCCAGTAATGACCGAGAGGGTGTATAATAAATACAGTACTCTTACAAGGTTCCTACACGTGTTGGTTTAAAAGGTATATATATATATTTCAAGAACAGCAAAAGACAACCTTTGCAAATTGAAAGAATGCCTTACATTGAATTCAATCATTAACATATAACAATCTGATCAATCCTTAACCCCCTAATGCACGCTTGAGCCCTGCTCGCTGGTCTGGTGTCAATCTTGTTGGGAACTTCACTTCAAATGTGATCCTCAAATTGCCCCTGTTACCTGGCTCCTTTGTTATTGGCATGCCCTCCATGGCAACGACAAGCTCGTAACCAGGGCTCACTATATCGTGCACCGGAATTGATAGATTCCGGCCGTCGAGTGTGGTGAGATTCACGGTTGCTCCTCCCTAGTGCTTCAGCTAGTGTCACCTTGTGGCTGATGATAAGGTCGTTTCCATCCCTCTTGTATGTGGTATGGGGCTTCTCATCAATGATAAACACAAGGTCTGCTGGAAGCTGATTCTGCTGCTCATTTCCTTTATCTGGGAATGTAATCTTTGTTCCCTTCTTCCACCCTGGCTTCACATCAATGGTTAATATTTCTGTTTCTTGTATTTGTCGCCTGCATAGTTTCATGTTCAATCACAGTTAAAAAAAAAGGGAGTGCTGTTTTTTCTAGCTCTATAATGGGGATTGATACATGAAAAAAAGCCACCCTCTAATTTATACATCAGCAGCACATGCAAAGACGAGGCGGCCTGAGCATGAACCGAACGACGGCGACATTCGACATTTAGAAGAATCCGATGAGGCATTGTTCTCATGAATTCAAGGAGGATTATGACAATGTATTTCACAGTACAAGAATTTGCATATAATTGTATGTAAACGATGATCAAAAGGGTTCGGCAAGGCTCCTGCGAATTCAAATGATCGATTGGAAGACCATCTACTGCTAATTAGCACACAAGAAATGGTAGTTTTTCTTGCAGCATTGATTTTGAACAACACTATCAAGACAGCATAAGAAGGGGGGAAACTGAATAAACTTTGAGAAATAAATAAACATACCCATGTGCATCAATTACAGTTCTAGATATCTTCATCTTCCTTGTTGATCCAGAGTATAGTTCCTCGAGGCTACAAGGCAATTTGCTTTCTACAGGTGGTGGTTTCCTTAGGGTGGTTCCCTCGCTATAGGTTCGGAAAAGATTATCAGTACCGCCAAACGAACCTCCATCTGATTGGAACCTCGATGATCTACCAGCTGCTGTTGATCCAAATCCAAAAGGGCTGCTCCCGAAAGAACTCTGCAAAGATATCCTCTGCATTCCTAGGATTGAAACCATTTGACCCGCTAACATTGCCAAAAGGGAAGCCGCCGCCGCCACTGCTAGACGGCGGCGCTTCTTTCAATCCTTCTTCACCATACTGATCATAAATTGCTCTTTTTTGTGGATCACTCAAGACCTGAATTCACAGAATAGATCAAAATCCCAGGCAATGTAACCACAGCAATTTTACCAGTAGAAAAGAAATTCACTGCGAGCAACAAAAACAACAATTTTACCTCCATCTTACAAAATTCCTGGCTTTTCAATGCTATAATTCTCGAAGTAAATGGAGCTGTTAAGTTCTTTGTATATTTCATAGAGCCTAATTTCTTCACCAGAATTTGCAACACGCAAATGCATATTATACAAAGCTCAAAATCAATATCCACACACATGTAATTCCTCTTCTACATTTAAAATATTCAGCGAGTCTAATTTCTTTGCATTATCGTAAGGAATAGCAATAAAATGCATAATTGCAAATCTCATAAGATTAGCTTTACACACACCTCCATTTCACGACTGTAACCATGAGTCCAAAGCATCACAATGTATATATTCCAGATTTGTTTTCCTGGGTACAATTGTATATTCCAGGTTTTTTTTTAAAAAAAAAAAGAAGCAAAAAGATACCAGAAATGAAAAAAAAAAACTGCAGAATATATAGAAAAGAGTGAAATTTCTCAAGGGAAAGCAAATAAAACATGCCTCATATGCCTCAGAGATCTCCTTGAATTTGGCTTCAGCTTCTTTCTTGTTAGCGGGATTCTTATCAGGATGCCATTTCATAGCAAATCTTCTATACGACTTCTTTAGATCACCATCTGTTGCATTCCTGTTCACCTTCAATATGTTATAGTAATCAGCCCCCATCTTCTTATTTTAATAACCCAACAATCTTTTCTCAAAAGCAATCCAAAAATCTACCTATATGTCCTACTAGATCTAATTACCAATCTTTTCTCTCCAAACCCAGATCATCAAAACCTTTCCTTTTAATCAACTATCCATCTAAGTTTCAAAAAAAAAAAAAAAACTTTCGTCTTTAAACTATATTACCAAAACATTGGCAAAAGAACCCTGTAATTATTTGCTTGTGAAAAATCATTTAGCAGAATTTTAGATTTGTGTCTTTGTGGATACAAAGACGAAGAAGCTGAATCTGTCTGAGAATGGTCTAAAACAACATGTCGTGTGTCTGATGGTTATCGAAGATTTTAATACCGAAAATAACGGAATTTATGTAATAAAAGGCGGTCGTGTTGTGTTTGGTCTTCGAATTATCTACTTACCTTTTTTATTTTTATTTTTATTTATAGTTAATGAGTTAGTCTATTTTTGTGTTTGTAGCTTATTTTTTTTTTAAAAAATAATAGTTATATTTTTAGTATTTATAGATTGTTTTGATGGGCTAATATTAAAAATAAAAAATATATTAAGGTTGTCATTTTATAATATTATTATATGTGCAATGTATGAATTAGGGAGTTCATGTGCTAAACTCCTATCAAAGAGATAAATTTTCTTCACAAAAAGTTAATTACAAGCAGCCTTCCAAAGTTGATTTTTCTTCCATCCAAGGAACCCTTTCTTTCTTTCCTCGTGTCATGCCATGCCATGCCATGCCATGCCCTGCCCTTTGACACCTTCATCTCGGCAATTCTTTTTTAAAATATTTTTTTATTAATATATAACTTTAAAGTAATTTTACAAGTTGAAAGTAATACGAAAAGCTTGGCAACCAAATACTCGAAACTGATTTTCATTAATCTCAAACTCAACCACAATTTTAACCAAACACTTTAAAAATTATTTTGAATCACAACTAAATTGCTTTTCATAAAACTGTTTTTTTTAAACCTTAATCACAAAAACAAAAACAATATCAAACACACCCTTAGTCTTCTATCTTTCAAATACATCATTCCTCAACAATTTTAACTAAATTATCCTCCAATTAGACCTCTAAAAGGTAAAATTAAAAAAATTAAAAAGGAGGACAAAATAAAAACACACAAGGACACAATGAATCCACAGTAAGCGTGAATCTACAGTAACAATATTTTCCTTTATTGTTTTGTATAATAATAATAATAATAATAATATTGTAGATTTTCTCTCTCTCTCAAACTTGCTGATTCCATCATCCTGTCAATTATTTTAAGAAAGAATTTGCTTCATGTTAATTATTTTTGTTGGCATTTTTTTCAACCAAAGGGTATGAATCTCTCTTGAAGAATTGCAATGTCAACAATTTCAATAGGAGCTAAAGAAAAGAGAGGGAAAGGGAGAGAGGGAAACAGGGATCATAAATAGCAGAACTTTTCACTGTGTACCATAATCCGCAACCATCATATATCTATATATCCTAGCTTTACATGTTTCCCCCAAACCATTTTCACATCACGATGATCTTTACACCATAAAAAACTAATTGAAAATAAAAGGTACTGTCAAGAAGCAAATTATCATTTCCATCTCAGAAACCTGCAATTTGTGAAACAGCTCAAAGGGCTTTTGATTTATAGCAGAACCCAGAGTAAAAAAGGCGGAATATTTGGAAGAAGCAGGACCTGAGGACTGTACACCCGCAGAAAAGCCACTTACAATAAATGCATATATCTCCAAACTCAAAAGAAAGATACCCTAATCGTATCTTCCCTTTCAGAAAACTGGACAAAAAAAAAAGAGAGGTCAAAGCAAAACAACTGAACAGATCACAAGTCAATCAGGTGACAATCACTGTGTCCGGGGCTGAGGGGCCAGATAAGGTGCTGGCTTCACCCACAACAGTCTTCAGTTTCATGGATGAAGACTCAGCTGAAGGCCTAGATTCAGAAACATCCCCAATGTCCAAGGTATCAGGAAGATTTCCAGAAGACTCAACAGTGTCAAACTGCATAAGAGAACCAACATACTAGGATGACCCAGAGTGGAAGATGAAATGATGTCGGAATCAAATTTTAAAAACAAAAATATTGATCCACAATGCAATTTCTTCTCTGTTCTTTTTCAGCATAAATAATTCAGACTACAAAGAGGTGGGCATTGGGACAAATACTGTCATGTAGTTCACCACTTGCTCTCAATGATCATAACAGCACATCATCATCGGAGCTGTCCAAAATAAATTAGAGGGACAGCTCCTCAAGTTAATGAACATTCCGACTAGACATTTTTGCAATCAGGCAACGACATTGGAATATATGAGGGTGGAAAAACGGGAAAGAAGTTTGGAATGTACCAAGTAAATAACGGAACACGAGAAAGATAAGGTAAAGAAAGAGCAGCCACAAAAAAGAAGGGGCCAAAATAGAGCAACACATAATGGCTCATAGCACATACAAAATTAACACATTAAATTGGCCTTGTTCCATTCCTATACGAAATAAATCTATATTACACGAAACAGTTGTAAATTTTTTTTACCTCAAGTTGGTTTAACATATCGACAGCAGCTTCCAAGTCACCCTTGTTAGCCATATAAACATCAGTGAGGGACCCATCAGACATCCCAGGAAAATTGATCCGAAGATAGTCCAAATCCATTTCAAATTCTTCATCCACCATTTGCTTCCCTGTCACCTCATTCAGATTCTGTGACAACGAGCTATAAAAACCATACCCTGACTGAATCTTCTTTGTATACACTTCAGGAACAGAAATCGGTCCTTTATCATTTTGCCTGCTCTGTGCATTATGATCAGCGGACCCATACCACACACTCTGATTCCCACTCTGCATATTCCATCCCGGAGTTTCAATTCTATCAGCCAGACCCTTTTTTGAGAGCGGAGTATAGGAAGCTGCATAGGGGTTCAAAGAAGACACTCCTCCCGGCTTCATTTCCTCAGTTTAGTAAACAAATCACCTCTAATCAACTCAAAAAAAAAAATCTGAAAACCCACTAGTATCAAATCATGAAATCACTATTTGATCCAAAACCTAAAAGACAAAAAATATTTAACAAATTCTTTGCCATGGTAAATTGCAAAAGAAAAGAAAAGAAAAAATCAGTTCTTAAAATATTTCTAAAAAGAAAAAAAAAATCAAAGATCATAAAGATAATCAAAATAAATAAGCAATACAATCATACCTAATTAATCCGTCTTGAATATGCGAATTTCGTTTTTTTAATAAATCAAATAAAAAAAAAAACAGAAGGGTCAGTTATTTCATTAGCTACCATTAGAAATCAAAGAAATAAAAAAGGAAGGGAAATTCATCAAAACAGATATCGAATTGATAATCTTGATGCTAATCACAATAATCAGAGAGCGGAAACAGTGATTAAGGAGAGTAATTACAGATAATTACCTGAAATAACCAATCGCGGGAGAAAAAATCTTGAAGGGAAAGTAACCTAATCTTCTTCCTTTTCTTTTTGAAGATAAAAAAAGGGGGAGAAAATGGCTGAGAGAGAAGAAAGAGTTTGCAAGCTAGATTTTCAGAAAAGATCGTTAAAAACTAAAAATAGCCGTTTGGTGCTTCCGTTTTATTTGTAAATTGTTCAGCGGCGGAGGGGAAACTGGAAAGGGTGTCGTTTTATTGAGTAAATTGGCTAAATGAAGAGCGTTTTGACTGGTTAATTAGTAATTAACTGGACCCTCCGTATTAATTGTTTAATTTTGGGCTAAGTACATATTAGTCACCAAACTTATTTAAGTTTTCTCAATTGATCCCGGGAAATATATGGTTCTTCATAACTTGCATCGCCTTAAGAAAGCTTTCGTTTGGCAAGGCATAAAGCTCTCAACAAAAAAACTCTTCCATGCCTCACTTATCAAGGCTTTTAAGGCTAGTAGTAGCTTAAGATACTCCTTAATCTTAAGCAATCTCAATGAAATGAAGGGTTTTTTGTTATCAATTTTGATAAACAATGTTAATTGGTGATATTTTAAAATCTAATTATGCTTAGGAATAAAGTTTTTTGGTGGTTGGATTATAGGTTAATCAAGTGTTCATTCAATTAAAATTCATTCTCCATAGCAAAGGAATGTGATCTCTTGATGTAAAAATCTTAATACCTTCTTTAAAAGTCCTTTTTTATGGGTTTTAGGGATGAACAAATATTTAAGTCAGTATTTTTGTTGAGAAAAAGTGATAAATATGTGGAAAAAACATTAAATTCTAATAGCAAGGTCGATTGCTCTTGTTTTAGTATGAAAATGAATGTTTTGTAAAAAACAATGGAATGTGTATGTTGAGAATAATAAAGTGAACTTCTTACCTATATGATTCGTGCAATATAAATACCTCATAAACCTTGTTAGATTACTTGAATGGGAGGGTTGGAAAGTCATTATTTGCTTATACTATTAACAAGAAAAGATATTTTTTACACAAATATTAATAAATATCCTTAACTTAAACATTAATATGGGACAAACATATTTTATACATGCAGTAATGAGATGAAAATATGGTTATGGAAAACTCTTATACGCCTAAGAGTATTGATAAAATATCTCAATGAACTAGGTGTTTGGCTCAAACCATAAAGTTATACCTAAAAAACACTAGTTGTGCATTAGACCTAAACGTGTGGTTTATACCCGAGAGATGCTATTGCTAGGTGCACGCTTGGAGTTTAGACCCATGCCTAGTGTCTAGACCCACAAGGGGTAGGGATGCGCTTGTCTTTTGATCTATAGGTGTGTTCATAAAAATTATTTTGAAGACTCTTCAAAGTTTAGGCTATCATTAAATTAGTTCTTAGAACAATCAAAAAATATTTAGAAAAAAAATGATAAATGATGATTTTGATTAAGCAACATTTAGTTGAATGTTGTTAAAGATTATTATCCACCATGTATATATAGATATGTAAAAGATAAAGACAAAAAATAGTAAATTGTAGATAATGACACATCATCACCTCCAATAATAATAATAATAATAAAACATAGTTAAAAAGTATCTTAATATATACTTAAATTGTTATTTTTCTGGTATTTAAAAAAATAAGAAATCACCATATAATCATTAACTGAATTTAATTTTACATCAATTAAATTTAACTTTTCTAAACACTTTAGATCAACTTCCACTTTATGATAATAATTTATTCAATGATATATGAAATGAATTTTAGCCATAAACAAATTGAGAAATACTGTTTTACTTTCATAATTAGTCTATTATAAAAGCTTCAGATTTTATCTAATTTATTAACTTAACATTTCTCTTTATTGCCCTTTAAATAAATTATTCATTCTGAGTTTTATTTTTCCATTTTTTTTAAAACAAAATCTAATAGAACTCAAATAAATGGAACATCCGCACATATAACGCAGGATAAGAGTGAGAAACACACCATGGTAGATCATCAAAACAGGGGGAAATCACAAATGCCTCCCAAACGAAAAAAGAAAAGAATAAAAAGGAAGATGATGAATGGAAAAATGACATCAATGCACCACGTCAGCAGTACACATGCCATTGATTGACGTCAATTGTTTCGAGTCAGACACCCCAAAAACATATCATTCTTAGGAACGACAGTCATACTCAAGTTATGAATCATGAATCAGCAATGCAAGTTGTAAGTTTTACACTTGGGGATCTTGGCCTTCCCTTCCTCTGCACACAGTTTGAGCCAATCCGTGCACGCTTATCATTCCCGCGGTGCCTTACCTGTCCATTGAGCTTGCAGGGTGTTCAGTGAATCCGGGAATTAGTTGAGGTGCACGTAAGTAGACACGGGTGCCCCTCTGTGGACGCTTGTCATTCCCGCGGTGCCTTACCTGTCCACTAGACTTGCAGGATGTTCAGTGGATCCGGAGATTAGTTGAGGTGCACGTAAGCTGACCCGGACACTACGATTATAAAAAAAAAAAATTGCTACATTAAAAATTACCTTTGACCACTCAAAACAGATATAAGGATAATGCATCTGCTGAAAAAAGGTTTTCTGGAGATTGCTGTGACGACTGAAGCCAAATGCTCTTGTCCCACCAGCATAGCATGTATTTGTCAAGAATCTCGATCGTGGCTAAATTTGATTTCATTGATTTTCTATTAACTGTCTAACATATGAACAAGCTCATTCATTTCTGAGCAAAGAATAATGGCACACACCTACATCTACTTTAACATCTACATTTCAATCTGGTTCTCTTTTCAGCTACATTTAGGTATATTCAATATGGACAATCTATATGCTACAACTTTCATCAATGACAACCCTGCACTCCAGAGAATCGCTTCATCTGCTCCAAAGAAAAACAGCAAACAAAAAATATGACAGTGAATCAATCCTGTGATGTAGCAGAATATTCAAAAAGGAGCCGTTTCGAGGGAGCAGATTGTAGGAGCACTCGCAAACGGCTTGTGAGCTGGTAGATCAAGGTCCATTGCATAGCCATTTCTGAGTCCTTCATCTGCTTTACAATGGAGGCCTGAAAACAGTGGAATGAAAAAAATAGATGCTTTAGATGACTATTAGATTTTAGATGACCATTTAACAAAGGATCATGACAACAGTCTTCAAAATAAGGACCAAGCTGGAGCATCTTCAAACCACATCTAAATGAACAGCTAACCCTTTTCAGCCCTCTTTCATTCTCATCATCACTTGCTTTATCCAAAGAGATTTGAAAAGCTTAAAAAAAAATTTATTATGGGGGTATGTGAAGGACTGAGATAACCTGAAGACGTTTCCCAAGCTGGACCTCGACCTCCGTGCCACATGAAATATTATTGGCAAGAGATTTTAGAGGATCAATTGTAGGATCGACAGAAAGCAAACTAGGAATCTGTGGAGAGTAGACTAGTCTCCATCTAGCATGCAAAAACTCTCCCTTCCCTTCTAATCTTGGCATCAATTGTCCAAGTGTTGCAGTTGCAAGCTTTTTAAATGCAAGCTGGCCATCACCCTCCAATATGGACTCTGCCAATTGACTCTCAAATACTCTAGCAGCCTGCGTGAAAGGAAAATTGAAACAGGATTGCCTTGAGAAGATATGTTGATCCAAAATTAGCAACAACAAACAAGACCCTGAATCACAAACATGATGCATGCGCATGCATGCACAGATAACATAAAAAAATGCTTGATATCCTTGATCTCTTCCTACCTTGCTATATAAAAATACATGAATAATAAAATGGAGAACATGTGCTGTACTGTATGCATATCTATTCACAGCTACAGTACCCAGACCTCTCAACCATGAGACATTCTGATACATTAAAGCTCATCTCTAGTAGTTGACAGGGTGGATGAGAAAATTCCATGTTACCTCAGTTGGAGAGAGGGCATCTTGTTCCACAGAGCTTGAGGTTACCACCAGTTTGTCCTGCCAATTGCTGGCACGGCTTTGAATCTTAAATTGCCACTCCGATCCAACCAAAACTAAGTCTAACATGGGATCTAGTCCATGCTCAGGCTCAAATTTTGCTATATTTAAATGCTCTCGCTTAAGTCTCACCTGAATTTGGAAAGATTTAAACTCAAATAAAACAAAGAGCAAAAGTTCTGCACAAAAAAAATATTTAACTAGAAGGTAATTACTCACTTGAGTTGCAACAAGATTCACATCACCATTTTCAAATGTGAGAACACCTTTTGGTTTTATCCATTTGGGGTGAGCCAAGCCATTGAGCTCAATCTCTCCACTAACACCAAAATTGAGAATCAAAGGATAAACTACCCTCAACTCTGGCCCTAAAACAAGCTTCAGATCACTAAGACGTATATCTATGTTTGGTTTAATGTTTACTCGTTCCAAATCCTTTTCAACTTTATTTGATTTAACTGCATGTGCATAAAATAAACATCAGAAAACAAGTTCAAAGAATTTCTAACAAAAGAGCCCTAAAAATGTAACAGCTTTAGATGCAAGGGATTTTGTATGTGAGGATCCCTTTCATGTCAGCTTGAAGGTTGATCAGGGTCCTTCATTTAAAGTTTTAAACAAATATTTCAAAGAGTTGATATTTAATTTCTTTTCATTTCTCAAGCATATTTAGAACCCCAATTTATAAGAAACCAGAAATTTAACATGTTACCAGCAGGTTGAGGGAACTTGGTATTTGTAGCAGCAGGTTCTGAACTGAAAAACCGTGAAACATATCTTGATGCAACTGTTTGGTTGACATCCCCAGCTGGAAGCCTGGACTGATTGGATGACAACATATTGAAAGGAGCAGCTCCACTACCTCTATCATGTGGTAGATATGCCTCTCCGTGGCTCAATTTAATATTCCCTGATATGTTTGGTTGTAATATTGAACCAGTTATTTGCATCTGGGTGTCAACCTGACCACTGATTTGGGTAAGACATTAGTCCTCTAGAAACTAAGAATGATCATGCATTCAGCAACATAATTATCAATGTATAAAATTTCAAAAGAAATGTACCACATGGAACCAAATTTTAAATGGAAAATATATTCTCAACAAGCCAAGGCGCATATTTATAAAAAACTGCATGTGTTAAAAACTGCATGGCATACCTCAGTATATTTTTTGCCCGCACTTCCAGAACTTCACATTTCAAATCAATTTTATCACCAAGAGACGCTTCACTTGTTCTGAGAGGCAGATTGCCTTTTATGAGCAGCTTACCCCTTCTGCTTACCCGGCTCTCCAATGAAGTGATGCATAGCCTATTTGATTTTACATGGACAGTACCACCAACGTTTGTGAGTGGTTTTCGGAGTACTGGTGATAATACAGAAGCCCTGTGGAATGTCGCAAACCCATCAAGCACAGGTTGCTCAACAGTACCTCTGACCTGTTTGATTAGAAAGAAAATTCCAATAAAAATCCCAAATCACGGAATTGAGGATTTCAGAGAAAATTTACATACATAAGATTGAGAGAACCCATAAGTACTATATCTTGACTAGCTTACCTGAAGCATAATGTCAGCATTGCCATGAAGCCAGTTGACATAAGGAGATAAAGCTGTCAATAGCATCATTCCCCCATCCTTGATATCAGCATCAACCCTAACTTCTCCTACATCTAAAAAGTTCCAGTTCAAAACTTTGAGACTTTCAGCTAGTTGAGTATTCCGACCATCTTCAACCCTCTCTCTATAAACCTTCTCCCTGGCTTCATCAGCATATCCTTTATCCCTTTCCTTCTCCCAGCCAGGCACCCATTTTGCTCTACTTTTATCTGTTTCTTGATCTTCTTCCTCCAATGAAGTATTTTGGACAAAATTAATAGGAACACTACCTTGTATGTGTACATGGCCATTTTGGATGATTGGTTCAAACCTGGCATTAAATAGAAAACGACTGGTCGAGGTTAAGGGAAGCAACAACTTCAGCTCGTCCAAGATCAATGCCCCCGATAGCACCATCCAAGAGCCTTACTTGAACATCACATTCTGGTTTTGCAAGACTTCCTCTAAGATCACCTTCCATGTGTAATATGCCCCGAATTGGGGCTAACAGTTGTCGCAAAGAATGAACAATGTCAGCAGCTGAAGATTCAATAACCTGAACTACCGTAGGAACTAGACTAATAGGAAAATTCAGAACAGCAAAATGAAGATTGGTTTTGGGCCCTAACAAAGTTCCATCGGCATGTATCGTGGCATTATCCTTTTGAATAAAGATCCTCTCAAGCCGCAAACCATCATTGTTGCTGTACGCACCAACTGCTACAACACGCTGAGTTTTATAGGTGCCCCACTCCCAATCCTCCCCATGAAAGTCAAATTCAGCCTGGAAAAAAAAAAAACACAAGGGAAATAAAATGAGAAACGAGAAAGAACATCTAAAGGGAGGGGTCCAGATATTTTTAAGGAATCATGAAACAGTAATAAAAAAAAACCTATACCATTGTGTCCCCATTGCCTCCACCACTTGCATCAAGAGAGCCATGCCAGCGGCCTTTGAGTTCAGCTAAACCTGGAAGACTTATGTCTTCAAGAATAACTTCATTTGATGGTGTATAATGCCCTCGCATTACCTGACATTTTTTTAGAGCTGTTAAATCTACCAGACACATGAAATTGTTTGTTACTATGAATATGAAGCTTTTATTAAGTTATGAAGACATCAAAGATGTTGTAGTTTATCAACAAACTACCTCAAGCAAGTCTTGAGAACATTCTGGATACAATCCTACAGACTGCAAATTTTGCATGAAAAGATCCTGCAAAGAAGTGGCACACCTATCAGTGATCTCTAATTGAAAGATCTAAGTGCTGTAAACATCTTGAACTGTCAACTAATAAGAAATGATATGATTCAATCCACAGTAAGATGATTGTCACCATATATGGCCATTTCAATTACTTAAGTGAATACAACCTTTGATCTAGATCGAACAGCAGGATCTGTACTTCGAGAAAGAAGCCTTGCTAGCGGAAGCATCTCAGCAACCTCAGCTCGAGGAACTTCAAGTCTCATTCTCCATCTTCCCATAGAAGATATGACACTACCTAGATGTCCAGTCATTGCCATTTTGAACAGGCCACCATTTTCCTTTCCAGCAAGGTTTCTGTCCCGAGTGCCAGGCAACACATATTCACCTTGAAGCTCATAACAGCTATTGATTTGTTCCAGAACGGTTTTTTCAAGAGTGATCTAAACAATAGCATATCATTCAGTAACAAAATCATTAAAAATGCAGTAGCAAAAGGGAAAAAAGAATATCTATCAATCTATATAATCTCTCCACACATGTGAGCATGCATATCCATATGATAATTTCAGGTGAAAGCAATTGGAGCATAAGCTATATAAAGCAGTGATAATTGTGGCAATCAAGCTGCATTAGAACTTCTACTCTTAATCCAAAAACAGTTTTTTTCAGAAATGATTGGGTCACAGAACAGCCAGTTAATATTGTAAGCATCCCCATCTCCTCCTTGCCCAAAAAACCTCAAAAGTACCAATGTGATTACGTCACTATGGATAATATTTGAGAGATAATTGAAAACCAGAATTCACATCGAATGAGTGTATATTTGTAAATTTAGTTGATTTTTTGTTTTCAACTATAACGAGAAACACTAACAGGAAAACACAAGTTCCAGCAATAGAAAACCGATGAAGACATAATTGAGTACATCTCAACTTTCAACAGAGAAGAAAAGAAGAATGAGAATTGCATACATGTTCCAAACATGATTTTTTTTGTAAGAAAAAAATCCCTTTAGGCATGAAAAACACGCTTTACTTCAAGACATGATTAAAAATATACTTTTCATAAGATAGTTTTAAATTTTATTTTAGATGTTTGGTAAGCACACTCTAATTTGACCTGAATGTCAAATACTAAGTCATAAAAGAGCATCAACAGAAGCATGCAAGACACTGCTTGCTTCATTATCCACCCATGGAACCAATCAATCTTTAACACAAAATCAAAGAAGACATGCCAAAGATACAATTATTATTTTATTATAGTTCAATCAGTAGTATAAATAATTCCCAAAGGTATTAGACTGAGCATTTGTACCAACATCATCAACTTCATGGTATAAAAACTTTAGCTCAAGTACTCACAACATCGCCACTCCATCTAGCAGCCACATCTAGGGCTTCACCAAGCACACCACTAAATTTTGGACGAAGAACGGATAACACACCATGACCCCTTCTTTTCTGAAGATTGAGCTGAATTTCTGCCTGCAAGTAAACGAGCAGCCAAGGAGTAAGTAAAATTGTCAAGTCCAAAATGATAACGGATACATTCATCATCATGAAAAGTCTAGTGAATCACAGTTCCAATATCAGGAAATTATTTGATTTGTTTTCGTAAAAAAAAAAACATACGAGCATATAGAGCAGATACTTCTATCAGACTTCACAAAAATATTGATAAACTAAATTTCCGGCAAGAGATATATCAAAAGTGATTGAAATGGTCATCACATTTTCCTCAAATAACTACCATCAAGATTTAGGATTCTTCCAAAGAGAGAAGATTTTTGCCCCTATACCCAAACAAGATCCACCTCACTTATTATTTGGGATTCCCTTGCATGTTTTTGTCACATTTTTTTTATCTTTTCTTCATAAGCTTACTGTCTAGAGAAAGGCAGGATCACCTACTTCGTACTATCAGAAGTTACAGTGTGTCCTCGTAGTAAATTCAAGTAGCAGATCTTCTCATAAGAATGCCCACAATAAGGAAATTGCATGCACTTCCTAGATTATCACATGATACACTGGCCATGAACATTATTATAGGGAGTTGAAAGCTCAAAACACATTAATATCCTTTTAACAACTCAGAAAGACAGCATCCAGTGGTCAACTGATCTGGTAATTATAATTATCATAGAAATAAATGAAGGTCCATATCATTTGTTTGTTTAGGTAGACCTGTGAAGGGATTTCTACAGGCCATGATCAAGTTCAACATTTTTAATTGAGACATGTAAAACTGATTGCGGAACATTCCTGCTGAACTCTTTGAGGCTCTGATACTACATAGAATTTGATAGTTGATTTTGAGTTCCATCTAAAAGACCTAGATCTTGTTGTCAAGGTTTGAGCTCTAAGACCTTTGCTAGACCATTGTAACAAATAGGCTCCACAACCGTATTAAATTTCATAGTTGCGTTTAGGTTCAATCCTAAAGACTTCAATCTTGTGATGACTAGCTCATTCTCAATCTTTTATATTGTTTTGATTTCTTTTATTTATTAGACTACTTAGATTGTCCGCACTACATTGCGGGCTGAGTTAGCAATTTTTATAACTAATAGGGATTGAAGCAATTAATAAGTTTTGCTAGTTCAAAAATAAAATATAACATCTATACATGCAAGGTTTGATATAATAAAACACATCACACCCTATTATAACAACAGCAACATCGAAGCTTTAACTTTTAAAGATATCATTACTATTACTACTAAAACAATAAAAATTATTAAATTACCCCGAGAAAAAAAAACTCAAAAACATTAACAAAACAGGAAGCAAGAAAAAAAAACTCAAATTATTATTATTATTATTATTGTGTTAATAATGGGAACAAAATTAAATCAAAGAATAAAAAAGCCAAAAAACTTTAACAAAAGAGCAAACAAAAAAAATGATAAAACAAAAATGAAAATTATCAGCTTAAAAAAAATCATTTGACTTGAAAATAAAATAAAAACTAATAAAAAAACTAAAAGAAAGAACAAAGGGGAAAAAAATTAAGAAATATCAATTTTCAAATGATCATAACTAAAATTTAAGAACAATTTTTTTTCAAAAAAAACTACCTCAACAAAAGAGAAAATAATAAAAAATAAAAACTAAAGCTAAGAGGACATGTATATAAACATGGACAAAATAGGGACTATTTCATAAATAAAAATAAATAAAGGAATTAAAATAAAAAATTAAAAGTATAAGGACCAAAATGAAACCCAAATATATTATCAATTTTAATCAAACAACAAAATTGAAAAAATCAAACCTTCTGTGCTGAAAATATTAAGAGATTGAAAACCAAACCCAAAATTAAAAGAATAAGGACTGAAAGGGGTTATTTTACTGTGTAATGGAATGTGCAATTACCGTGACACCCCTCCAGTAACTCTTGTTTTTTTGTCTTATTTGAGAGTAGATTGGTTATTTTACTGTGCAAAGAAATATATATAAAAAAAAACGGTCCCAGACAGCCCAAAACCAACTGACCCAAACTCCGAACCAGCCCAAAACCATTATTACAATCCACAGTGAAAACACTCACGGTGAACAGTGAATCCCTGATCTCTTTTAGTATATAGTATATAATATTGGATAGTTTCATTTAACAAAATAAAAAATAGATAATGGGTCAACCACCACGAGGCTTAAGTTTTTTTTATGGAATCCGAACCCAACTATCAAGTTTTATATGGTATTAGAGCATCAAAAAGGCCCAATAGTCCAGTAACGATACTGGAGCCCACACCACTTGACAGACCCCAAACGATGGGCTGCAAATAAAGGGGGGTGTTGGTGGACATATCCCACATTGACTAAATACAAAAATATATAATAAAATAAAAACATGTTGAATGGACCAACTACCATAAGGTTTAAGTTTGGATGGGAATGAAATTCTACTATCAGATTTTAAATATTATTTAATGACCAAACAGTCATGAGTTCAACCCTCAACATTCCATTCTCTCAAATTAAAATTGATCACTCTCTAATTAAAAAAACAAAAAACTAAGTACAAGATAGTGGGGGCCCTATGCAAATTTTAAGTTCAAAAAGTTTCTCACTTGAGAGGGCATGTTAAAGAATATATAGAACCATTATGAGAACCTCACTTGAAAGCTTAAGTTTTTGGGCAGCAGGAGTTCTTTGACAGTACTAAAACCTAGATGATAAAACGGTCATCACAAGTTTTATTCTCACCATCCCCACTCTATATAAATTAAAAAACCAAACACAAGATATGATAGACCTATAAAAATTTCAAGCATAAAAGACTTTCACTTGAGGGAGGATTTGAGAGAAAATATAAAACCATTCTTGAAGTCTTACCAAATAGCTTATGTGTTTAGGTTGAGTGAATACATGCAAATTTCAAACTCAAAAGGCTTTTATTTTAAGGGATGTGTTAAAGAATATATAAAATCATTCGTAGAGTATAGCCTTTCAACTTAAACTTGGGTTGAAATGGTTCTTTGACAACGTCCATATCTTAGCAACAATTAAATCACAGGAATATATCAGGTTCAGCCATGAAGGTTGGCGTTTAAAATAAAAGAAGCCTAAGTAAGCAGCTGAAAGGCTGAAGAAAAACAAAACAAATTCATTCTTATTGATAACTGCATTCCAAGTTAACAGGATATATCAAAAAGGCTTACCCTTTGTATTGTTCCACGAAGAGAAGCCAACTCCAACTCATCCAGCGGCAAATTACGTACCTACAACAACCTCATAAAAGGCAGAAAAATCAATTATCCATGTTCTGCAAAAGAAAATCATTTTCAATATAACACAGAATGAATATAATTCTAAGTAAAGATGCAAAAAAATTCCTTCTCTTCTCTTTTTTCCCCAAATCATGGGACCTACAGATACCTCCAAAGTAGCTGAATGCTGAGGTTGGAAAGAGACATTAGCTCTTAGTTGTCCCTTCTGAAGGTTAAAAGACAAGAATTTTCTGTTTGGTGAGCTCTCATCATCACCAGGTTGTAGTGGGCCCAAAAGCTCCACAGCAAGACTTTCATCTGGCCTACCCATGGCATCCAACTGCGCCACCAAAGAGAGCTTCAGTTTTCAGAATAGATTGCCATGTACAACAAGATGAGGTAAAGGCAAGTGTAGGAAGATGATATTCACAATCTCAGTTTTCAAGCTCATTTTAACCATATTAAATATTAAGTATTCACATAACTCACAGATCAAAAAAGGATATCTCATGCAAAAACATTAACTCTGGCTCCTACATTAACAAAGCAATCCAGGTCTTACAACTTCCTCGAGGTGAATATAAGCACATAGAATGGCATATTTAGAAATAAATGCACAACATCAAAACACACGCACAGACATACACATACATTGAGGTGAAAGAAAGCCATTACCTTGATTCTATCACGTGAAATGCTCAACTGCCCAGCCAACTGAGGTGCAAGCATCAACTGATTTAGCCTAAGACCTGTGACCGAAACCTCACCAACAAGACTTTGTGTGCCTTGTGCAGTCCCTTCTACTTCCACATGTTGCATGTCCCTCCCAGAAGCAAGATCTTGCTCATTAACAATACTGGAAGGTTTAAGCATCCTTCCCTGAAATTTGATTTTTCCTGTTGCTTTCAAGTGTGTGGGTCTTGGAGAATCAAAAGGATAGAACGATACTAAGCTGAAAAACTCGAAACCACGCATTCGTAGATCCAACTCAACTCCTTCAACAGTAAATGGCATGGATCTCTTTCCATCAAACTCCTTTCTGTCTGGGAAGTATTCATCGGGATAAGATGTTTGAACTTTTGTGTCTAACTCAAAAGCAACAGATGAAGATTTAATTGTAATATAATCATGTGAGATCATGATATCTCCCCGAGCATCACTAAATGACCCCTCAGCTTTTGGTGCAATCCACTTGATGTCAAACCTCCTATGTCCAGAAATATTGTCAATCAACCAGAGTACAATGCAAGCAAACAAAATCATACAATGACCAACTAAAGCGCAATGACAAGGATAAGATTATGGAGCTCACGGTCTTAAAAGGGATCCAGAAAGTTTTGTTTCTCCAGTTAAGTCCCCTAATTTTACAGGCATCGACTGTAGGTACTCTGGAATATATCGGTGCATAATCTTATCAGAGGAAAAGTTTCCAGAAAAATTAACATCTATTGCTGCATCATCAACTTCACCCTGTGAGAAAGTGTTCTATATCAGAATGGAAATGGAAAAATAAAATAACTTCAGGGACAAGCATTCCATGCATCAATGTTCAGATGTCAAGAGCACCACCTTTTCTATTCCTATTCAAACCAATGATCAGGTAACATGGCAAATGGAAGACTTCGAAGATGACAGCCTACATGGTGGAAACTTAATTACATGCTCAATTCAGATCAGAAGTGCCAAGGAATCCATAAAATGCATGGCATAGTAGGATCATAAAAGACCATGAGCAACTTGCTAAGATAGAATTGTACTGGCAAAAGATGTGGAGTTTGAAAATCAAACGCTAACCATAGATCTGTTTTCTTTGCAAATGCCCTCTAGTGTTAATAGAAATGCTAGATCTTACATACACATGTTAAGATACGAATATGCTTGAGATCAATTGAATAAAAAAAACTCATGCATGCCAGCAGAAAACAGAAATTTTCAATTGTAACCAATCATCGGCTATGATTTCAAATCCAAGAAAAAGTCTAGAAATTATGCTACCCTGGATTTTCTTGTCTTTACTGATAAAAATATGGTTCAAAGGAAATGCTATTTTGGAGTTTTATCAGCACCTGTCTAGGCAAAGATCCAACTAGAAGAAAGTGCATAAGATAATCCAACTGTAATTGTATACTCTTCAGAGTGAAATTTGGTATAAAATATGAGACACGAGACACCACAGGAGAATCAAGAAAGCCCAATCCTAGTTTACAATGCAACAAAACATGTCAGCTCACCTCCTAGCTGACTGTGTGTCTGTGTGTGTCAGGAAAGACGGAGAAGGAGAGAGAGAGGTTATAGCAGAGAGGTTATAGCACAAGCAGTTTACCTCTGGGCAAATCCATGCATTCCCTGCTCCTCGTATTTCACCACCATCTACAAGGCTAGCTCTAATTCCATACAAGTCAGCAACCTATGTCATGAAAATATATATAGCACAATAATTAAATCTGTGCTGAAATTGGAAAAAAGTTGTCATTCTAGCTTAGGACTTGTGCGATCAAGTATTCATAACAAACTTACGCAGTTATCAGTGTTAAATGTGAAATTGGCTGATAAATATGAAAAGGGAACGCGATCAAAGGCTGCCACAGCACCAGCCTCTTTGCTTTTTAACATTGCTTCCAGGGCAACAGATGCAGGGACATCTGAAATTGAATGAGATATCTTCCTTGAAACCACTCCACTTCCCACAAATACAGGAGCATCCATTGGACCTTGACAGTTAAATACAGCAGTTACAGAACCAGCTAACTGAAGCCAATGGAGAAAGGAGATGGAGAAAAAATCAAAGTAGTCAGTATGAACTCATTCTTGCTTTGTTATTAAATACAGTGATTACCCAGATCCATTTGACAATATTTTAGGAATTAACTGCCAGGAAAGAAATTGAACTTTTAAGTGCATATTCAGTAAAGAGTTCGATGAAATCCAGACACACTTACCGGGAACAATAAAGGTCTCATCTTAAAAGTTTTCATCAGAGCATTTACTTCGACACAAGGGACCTATATCAATTGATAATGTACATATTAACAGTTTGAAAGGAAATAACATGACAAAATTAAAACAGGTAACAAGCCACTGCAACCTGCCAGTTCAAGGTCAAAGAAAAATTCCAACTGTAATAGTATTTTTTTGTGATAAAAATGTTCATATATATACCACATACATAATGTCTTCAACAGCTCGTTATTAGCAGGATTAAAAAGGTATTGGACTATAGAGTTTAGGTTCTTAGTATAAAACATACTGATTGGGTTGTAGCCAAACTTCTAACAGACTGCAGTTGTTTAAATGATCGATGTCACAACAGAGATTTTTTGTCATTTGAAATCACATTATCTAATGCGGACCATTGTTTAAGGATCATGTGCTTGCATTATAACAGACTTCATAACACCCTCCAAGTGAGGAGCCACTACTTTGCAGGTTAAACATTCTCCTTGATCAGTACCTCATCAGAACACAAGATAAAGAACCCCTTCTGTGAGAGATCAAGTAGGACTTCCATATGGATCTCTATTTTATTCTATGACCTTTTTTGCTGTTGGATTTTATGTTCTAAGGAAAATTTTGTAGGCAAGCAACTATATTTTCAATGTCATGACTGAACCATTCTCCATCATGAGAAGAATGTTGCATCGATTCTCCCAGGACATCTCTTATTGAATAAGATAACTCCCACAATGTAGCCATCAAAACATTCACTTTAGCATACATCAGAAGTATCAACCTTCCTGTCCCAACTAAATTGTCATATCACATTTGACAGGAAGGAGTGATGCCAAGGTCAAGAAATACACACATCCTCTCAAGTCTGAGGCAGTTGTATATGAGACCATACCTGACACATTAGATGAAATTCACCTTCCTCTGGATGAATTCCAAAATCTCCAGAAGCTTCTAAAGGGACATTGCCAAACCAGCCACTTGCATTATGCAAGAATATTCGTTGTCCACGGAAACATAAAGACGCTGAAATATCCTGTCAAATGCACATTTAATGTAAGATTTCCAGCCTACTGAAAAGAATTAGTTTCCTTGTTTTTTCTATATAAAAAAAAGATGAACAGTAGAAGATGATTTCAGCTTTTTCAGTATACGCCTGAAACAACACATAAGATAAGCGTGAATAAATTTTGCACATATTATTTTATTGTATCAATTATCCTCCTTGTTAAATTCTCTGACAAAAGATTTACTTTTCTGATCCATTTCTCAACTTTGCTCAATACAAAACAACTGTTAATGTCTCTACTTGTCTCCTTGAATGATTAGAGATAAAGACAAGAAATTTAGAGGTACTGGAAGAAAGAAACATTTGTTTTTGTTTTTCTTCCGCAACTTGACACTCAAAAGGGATTTAACTGGTGACCTCCACCTGACCCAATTCTTGATGGAGAAAGATGTCACCTAGCTCCTCCCTTAACTAAATGCACATGACAAGCATCAAAAGAACTTCCAAGGCATCATGCCATCTAAAACAAATCACAACATCATCAACAAATAACTCCTACTCACCTGGGCAGAAACCTATATATAGATCACAAAGAAGTGAAAATAAAGTAAAGAGATCTGTAAATGAGATACTCAGGCCATGAACAATATGCCAGACAAAATTAAATGTTTCTGCCAGCTACAACTTATCCTAAAATATGAAATATGCTGAAATAAAAATATCCATAATGAGAAGATAAAGAAAGCAAGCATTTAAGAACGTATGAAACAAGGACATACAGAAAACCATGATGGAGCATCATTTATCTGAAAGGACAGTCCTGTAACATCAAGTTGCCCGTGAAGATTAGGAAATGTTTCACCTCTAGACATACACACGTGAACCTGCAAAAGGAGAAGGATGCAAATGAAATTGTCTAGGATATATATATATATTCCTTTTAACAGCTTTTGAGAAAACAAAAATATGGAATCAAAAAGATTTCTGTGGAAATGAAACATTTAAATCTTTGTTTAATGGAAGTGCAGAGTCTCAAGAACCTTAAACAATGTTACTACTTGTCAAGGCAGACAATTCTGATGCCATACAGCTAAACTAGAAAATATCTGATGGTAGATGCAAACTCAAATAACAACGTAAATTGAAACAAGCAACTTGATGTGAGTGAATATATATATATATATTCCTTTTAACAGCTTTTGAGAAAACAGAAATATGGAATCAAAAAGATTCTGTGGAAATGAAACATTTAAATCTTTGTTTAATGGAAGTGCAGAGTCTCAAGAACCTTAAACAATGTTACTACTTGTCAAGGCAGACAATTCTGATGCCATGCAGCTAAACTAGAAAACATTTGATGGTAGATGCAAACTCAAATAACAACGTAAAAATTGAAACAAGCAACTTGATGTGAGTGAAGAGCAAAGCCAAATCCATTACCATATGAAATTATGCTTACAGCAGGAGATAAATATCTGCAGTTCATAACACGCATTTTGACCAGAAAAATCATCAAAAAGAGATTGGGAGCTGTTAAGAAATTTCTTGTGAAAATAACAAGAAAAATTTCCCTTTAATAACTATTAAATAAAAATAAAAGATTAAAAGGTAATATCAATGTGGACATGTCCAGTTGGTCGGAAATTGAGGAACATTCGTATATATTCAGGGCGAAGGATGCGATAAAAATAAAAATTGAATTGGAGTTAGAAAAGCACCTCACCAGTGGCTCTCCCTTTGGACCATGCGATTGGAATTTCTAAAATTCTTTCAAAAAGCTGCAAAGACGAGTTGATATGCAATTCAGTTACAATTTCTCTCACTCGGTTAGCAGATAAAAAGGTTCTTAACAATTTTCGAACATAAATACCAAATTCAGTGTGTACCTTACCGGAGCAAAGAGGTTGATGGTTTTTAAATTGGCATGCCATGTCTGCTCAACAATATCAACAAAAACATCTGCAGACAACCAGCCACCATCTTCAGATATTGCATCAGATCTCCACATCCTACAGTTGCCACTCAACTGAACATGCACACGGCCATAATGATTTTGAAACTTCACATGTCCATCTACATTTCCCATTTCCCTATCCACAGTGCAGAGAAAGCATAAATGGTATGCATAAATTAGTTGGTAAATAAATTAGCATCATGCACAGGAGAATGTGTCTTCATAAAAGAAGACTTCTATACCATGTTTCAGCAGAAACCACTTCATTTTTGGATTAATCCAGGATTACCAGAGAGCAAGAGAAGAAAGAGTTACATGGATGATAAAAATATCCTCTCAAAGGAAGAATAGGAAGAAAACACAATACTAAACAAACACGGCGTAACAAGGCAATCCAGTCTTTTTGAGGATCCCAGCAAAGACACTGCTGAATCAGTTATCCCTTAATAATAACCAGTCAATCTTAAACTTTATCAAAGATTTTATCTTTCGGACACTTCACTTGTTGAGATTAGCACACTGATCAATTTAAAAAAAAATGAAAATGTCAATGTTAGAATGCCAATTCTTCTAGTTTGATTCAAGGACCATCATTGCTTATTAGCATCAGAGGAGCACATGTACGTGTACAAACAAATCACACAAAAATCTTTGTCAAAACATCCATTACCATGAATTAGGACACTACGCAATAAAAAAAGAACAGCCAATTTAGACGCATGCACTCATATACATATACATATACATACGCATGCATATGTGTGTGCGCGCAGGCGTGTGCATGTGCGTGTGTGTGCATGTGTGTGTGGAGAGAGAGAGTTAAGCTTCCAAGTCTATTCTTTATATTGATGTTACGATAAGTTTTCAGATTTTAGAGTGCAATCACAGACTGCAGTTTTTAAGAATGATAAGAATGGGAAAGGTGAAAAATAATCCTACTGAGGAAAGCAGGTAGAACTATGCACTGTTCAATCCCACTTACACTGGCCAGGAGAATAAAAGTGCCTTATTATACAACTATTCGAGCAAATTATAACATGTAAGGGAAATCCATTGCAAGGCCATACTCTAAATGATATCTGTATTTTATAGAATCTTGCAACAATGAATGACTACTATTAATTTTTCTCATGTCAAAGACCAAAAGAACAGAAAAACTCGAATTTATCTTGACAGTAGTAACAAGAAAACCTCATTACTTATTGCTCCATGAATTGTAAGAAAAAGAAAATTAGAAACCAATAAGGCCACTTCTCTCCACATAAACAATGTAATAAATAAAACATGATTTTTTACAACTAATAAATAGGTGTAGAATAAAAAGGGCACTCACCTAGGCTCTCGGTCACCATATGCAAGCAGCATCAGTGTTCCACCTTTGAAATGCACAGAATCCAGTGAAACAGGAAGCACTCTCTCGATTTCTTCAGACTGCACTTCATCTACCCCATCAACAAGTTCTGCAACCATATCTTCAACTTTAGGGCCCACACCTGACTTAATCTCTTGAAATGGCCCAGCAAGGAGATGAGATAACAATTTGCTGAGACCTTTTGAAAAAGAAGATAAGCCAGATGTCAAACTCAAGGACCAACCAGGAACTGGAAGGTATGTTGCAGGACCACGCTCCAGATTTACAGAACTTAAAGTTTGAGATACATGGTGGCTTTGAGTGCCCGAGACACTAGCACCTATTTGTCTATTTACAGCATCAACTGCTAAATCCACATCGTTTATATTGTTTGGTTTAGCATCTCCTGATAGATTTCTCATGGACGGAAATTTTTCACTGACTTTTTGAACTTCAAAGAGATGAACAACAGTAGCAAGAAAGGTATCACATATAATACTAAACTTGTCAATATGACCGTCAACATTTTGACCCACTGTCAGTGGCTGGTTTACTGAGTCTTCATTCTGGTTTTTAGCTGTTGAGTCTTCATCAAGACCAGTTGCATCAATAGATATGCCCAGACTATAATCACGTCCACTTTGAGCTAAAAGGGAGTCAAGGTTTATAACATCAAAATCACTAGATGACTGAGAAGGCTCGTTAGACTTTTCACTGTATAAACCCTGGAAATATGCAACTGCTGCTGTAGCACTACGCTCAAGGATTCGTCTTTTGGCATTAATGCTGGCTGCTGAGATATCACTCCCATTAGCCTTCCTCTTAAATTTGTGCTTTTTGGGTCCTCTAATCACACTAGACCATAATTTAAGGCTTGAACCAGGAAATTTTACACCAAAAGATTTCTCCAAATGAGCGTGCCTCTTATCATAGTCAAGACCCGTGTCCATGCAATGATGGTCCTTCCAATGCATCTTGTCATCCATGAATGGGAAAAACTCATAGTTTGTTAGATCTGTCGAATGGGTTGCATCTTTCCTTGGAACATCATATCCAACTATATCAGGATCTCTTTCAGGAACAGTATAACCCTTCTCTGCAGCTTCCTTAGCATCACCATCTCTTTCTTTGTCCCAGCGAGCAGCTGATTCCTCCCGGGCAAGCCTCCTTGTTTTTGCACGATAATCAATCCCTTCTTCAGTAGACAAGTGCCTTGGTTGACCAACTTCAGATGAGGGTATCCCCAGCCAAGTATAATCCTTCTTTTGCACAACCACGACACTTGGTTGAGACAATATAGCATCAATCACAATCTTCCCCCTCCTCAAACTTGCAAAAGGACGAAGTTTAAGCTTCATTGTAGGCACCTCCCCACAAGAAAATTCCGCGCCATGAGGCCCAATTGAGCATGACTCCAAAGTAACACTTAAAGGCGACACACTCCTGACCTTACCAAAATCAATTTCCCGCTGAACATAATCACTAAGCACCGAACAAACAGAGGGCAAAAGCTTTGCCTCTATATAACCCTTAGCTCTGTTCTGCCCATACCAAACCAACAAACACACCCCAGATATCACAGCCCCAAAAACCGAACATCTCACTATCAACAACCCTTCTTGCAACACAGGAGCCAATGACCTCACAAGAGCCTTACTTTGCACGAGCGGATCTTTCACACATTCCACCCTCAACCCATTTCTCAATCCAATAGCATTCCTTAATAACTCCACATTCTTTCCAAAAAAATGAGAGAGCCTAATCGCTTGAGCAACCCAATCACTATGCTTTTTGACACACACGCATTTCCCAGAACCCCTTTTTGATAACTGCCCTCTTCCCGAACACAGAGAATGGGTCCGGTTTCGACCATTAACCGGAGTCCCAAGAAATGGGCTGTTCAGTTTTAAACTCATCATAATCCTTTACACAGTTTCTTAACACAACTGTAGCTCATTTGATGGGGACCAAGAAACTCCTCTCTTAATCCCCTAATAAAATTCACAATAGCGCAGTGTAACCAAGCATCCCAGTCCTAAAAATAAACCATAAAATCAAATCCCGCTTCTAGAAAATTAAAAAAAAAACAATCTCGAGCACTAAGTTATTCTGCTGTTATCACACAGAGATGAATATATAGATCATAACAGAGAGAATGACCTGAAGCGTATCAATCCAGCCATTCTTGAGAGAGATTGATGATTGGTTTCAGTTACGTAAAGAGAAGGATAGAGGTAGAGAGGAAGAATGTGGCTTGCTTGCTTGGCTTTGCTAGCAATTTCTGGCTGGTATTTTTGTCTGTTTAAGCGAGAGACGAGACGAGACGTGACGAGAAAGAGCGGAATCCTTATGGTAGCTTGACGAAAATGCTACTTGCCTAGGGGATTTTTTTAAATGCCGATAATAACCTTATCTTCATACCATGAAATACCATTTTTATTTATTTTTCTACTTTATTGTTATTTCAAAACCATGTCGTCCAGTCCAGTCGTTACTTAAATTTTTTAAAAAAAAAAAAAGAGAGAGAGAGAGAACTCTGTGTTTTCAATCGTCATTCCATTTTTCTTTTTCTTTTTCTTTTTTCAGATATTTAAACAAAATATGCTTGAGGTTTTAAAACAAAATTGTTGTGAAAGCATACAAAAAATTATTTATAAACTATTAATTAAATTCACTCATTGCATCATGTTCTTGTTTTATTTCTCCACCTAGAGTTGCTCTAAGAGTGTAACTTGTAATAATAAAAAGAGATTAAGAGAAGAGAAGAAAAAAAAAAGCTTGGTTGGGCTAGGCCCAACCAATTTTGATGTGGCACTTGATTTTTTATTTTATTTTTATTTTTATTGCCTAAGCTATGAATGGGATTTATATTGAATCTTATTTATTTATGGTAAATAAAAATGTGATTGCTATTTTATTTGTATGAATCGACTTAAAAAGGAATTAAACACAAGCTTTAAATAAAATTAATAGATTCATTATGTGTGAAAAACACCTTGATTTTAGATAACAATGAATCCAAAGTATATATAGATGCAACATAACAAAGAATTCAACATGGGTTTTAAAATTAATAGAATCATTGTGTATAATAAGATGTTTTTTCCACTCCAAAGCCTTAGATATGTTAGTTGTGTTGTATCATGGGTCGTGTAAAAAGTATTTTGATGTAAAAAATGTTAGTCTAAAAGCAATTCAAGACTTTAGTCATTGGTTTAAGTGATAATTTAAATAGTATAAAATAACAAAAAATAAACTAATGAAAAAAAGATATAAAAAAAAATCTTACTTGAGTTTATCTTGATCATCAAATAACTCAATGCTAACTTGATAGAGTGAAAACCATAAAAAAAAATAAAAAAGTAAGACTTCACACAAAAAAATCAAGAAAACTCAGGGAAACCTCTTTAACCTAATATAATCTTAAAAACATTCAAATTATTAAAGCATGGACTCAAGTTTAATCAAGAAGTTTAAATATCGATCAATTTAATTTTAAAAATGAATTTGTTGATGAAATATTAGTAAAAAAAAACTTGTAAAAGAAGAAAAAAAAATAAGAAAAACAAAAGGATTAAGGGTAAAATTTGAGAGAAAAACACCTAAGAAGGATGAATCTTTAAAAAAAAATATTAAACAGAATAAATAGCAATTAAAAGAATCAATACCAAGTTTGAAAGATTTAAAAATCATAGGGGAAGAAAATTGAAAAACATTTATAATCTGATAGATTATTTATAGATTAAAAAATAATTGAGGTGAAATTAAGAGAAAAACAAATAGAGAGAGAGTTAAATAAATAGAATCAAACCATAAGATATTAAAAAAAATATATAAACACATATTAAAAATAAGAAAAATAAGCTAAAAAAAAGGGGAAACATACAAAACTAGGTGAACCTTCTAAACTTATAACTTATGAAATTCAATACCTAAGTTCAATTAAGGAACATAACTCTTAGTAAATTCACTTTAAGGAGTAAAGTCACATAGAAAATGTTAGTAAAACAAAAGCTTGTAATAGGGGGAAACAACTAAAAGAATGGGATGAAGTATGAAAAAAAAACAAGGATGATGAAATCTGAAAGAAAATGAAAAATGATCTCAAATAAAATAAATTACAATTAGAAGATTGAGAGCCACATTTGAATGATTAAAAAATCATGGGGATAAAATTGAAAAACATCTATAATTTGATAGATTATTTTATAGATTGAAAAATAGTAGGGGTTAAAATAAGGTGTTGAAGGCTAAATGACGTAGCGGAAACCTGTATTCGGATTGTGAACAAAGAACACCGTCTTTATTCTACGTTGCTCGATTACTCAAGCAATACAAGAACTCGAATCCACGAGTAATTTAAGAACAATGATTCCAGAACAAGTCAATTCTTATTCAAGATGTTTTTTATCAAAAAGCAAGATGAAATCCTAGTGGTTTGGTTGCTTTACATTTATAAGCTACCAAACATTACTGTCATAATGAAATACGGAATTAAAATAGGAAAGAAACGAGGTAATAGACAATCCCCGTAAATAGAATTCTAATCAACAATAGAAATAAAGAATTAAATAAAGAAATAATTGAAATGGAAAGTAATTGCAGTTGATCTTCTCCTGCATGGAAGTGATCTGATCGTGATTCATTCCATAATGGACTCTTCATCGTGATCCTTCCATGATAAGCTCCTCATCTTGACTTATGCCTTGTTTGCCTCCTCTATGAGTTCATCTTCTGTAGCCAGCTGTCCTACATCAGTCCCCCTAGCTTGAAAAGAACTCGTCCTCGAGTTGCTGAGATTGGAAGGTGCTTCGTCAGGTGGGTGATACTCAAACAGGTCCGCTACGTTGAATGTTGGCGAGATTGTCATGTCTGTGGGTAGGTCCACTCGGTAGGCATTGTCGTTGATTTTCTGTAGAATTTGGTAAGGGCCATGTTTCTTGTCACTTAGCTTGTGAAGTGTTCCCCCTGGCACTCTCCCTTTTCGCAAATACACCATGACGAGGTCTCCTTCTTTGAACAATTTAAGGCGTCGTTTCTTGTCTGCTGCTGCCTTGTATTTCTCGTTGGAAGCCTCTAGGTTTTTACGCACTTCTTCCTGAATAGCTCTAACCCTGTCAGCCATATGCTCGGCTGCAATGTTCATACCTGGGAGTTTTGGCAGAGGTACCAAGTCCAACGCATGCTTAGGTGGTTGACAGTAAACCACTTGGAAGGGTGTTTTCCCGGTTGACCTGTTCAGCATGCTGTTGTATGCGAATTCAGCCTGGGCTAAGGTGAGGTCCCATTGTTTTGGTCTTTCCCCCGATAAACAGCGGATCAAGTTGCCTAGCGTGCGGTTGACCACCTCGGTTTGCCCATCGGTTTGGGGGTGGCTGGTACTGTTGAAGTTGAGTGTTGTATCAAACCTACGCCATAGGGTCCTCCAAAAATGACTCAAGAACTTAGTGTCCCGATCTGAGGTGATAGATTTGGGTACTCCGTGTAGGCGAACCACTTCCTTGAAGAACAAATTAGCAACATGCACAGCATCTAAAGTCTTCTTGCAGGCGATAAAGTGGGTCATCTTTGAGAATCTGTCCACCACTACGAATACGGAGTCAACTCCTCTTTGTGTTCGAGGAAGCCCCAGGATGAAGTCCATTGATAGATCCTCCCATGGACCTGCGGGTATGGGCAGTGGTAAATACAAACCCGTGTTCTGGGTTTGTCCCTTAGATGCTTGACAGGTTGGGCATCGTTTGACATGGTTCCCAATGTCGCGCTTCAGCTGCGGCCAGTAATAGCGTTCTTCTGCAAGTGCCACGGTCTTGTCTCTTCCGAGATGTCCCCCTAATCCTCCTCCATGTAGCTCATGGACTATTTGTTCTCTCAATGAGCTCCTGGGGATGCATAACTGGTTGCCCCGAAACAGGTAACCATCGTGTATGTGTATCCCCTCGTGCGATAATCCTTGCTGGCATTTGTCCCAAGTGTTGCCGAAATCCTCATCCCCTGCATATAAATCTTTGATGCACTCAAAGCCTATGACTTCGGCCTGTAAGGTGGTAAGCAGAGACACGTTTCTACTCAAGGCATCTGCTACCTTGTTCAGCTGTCCCGACTTATGCTTCAAGGTGAAGTTAAATCGCTGGATGAATGCAATCCAACGAGCATGCATTCTGTTCACATTTGTTTGGTTGTTGATGAACTTTAGTGCTTGGTGATCACTAAAAAGGATGAATTCCCTTTGTACCAAGTAGTGCTCCCAAACCTTCATAGCCCGGAATACTGCATATAATTCAAGTTCATATATGGACCATTTTCTCCGAGCCTCGCTAAGCTTCTCACTGTAGAATGCCACGGGCTTGTTCTCTTGTGAAAGTATAGCTCCAATGCCAATTATAGAGGCGTCACAGTCTATCTCAAACAGCTTGTCAAAATCGGGGAGAGCTAGTACAGGTGCTGAGGCTAATTTTTCTTTGATTAGTGCAAAGCTGAGTTCGGCTTCATATCCCCAGCAGAATTTTCCCTTCTTCATGCATTCTGTGATTGGCGCAACAATCCTACTAAAATCTTTGACGAATCTTCGATAAAATGTAGCCAGTCCATGGAAACTCCGGACTTCTCCAATATTCTTCGGAGTAGGCCAATCCCGAATGGCCCGCACCTTCTCCTCATCAACCTTAATCCCATCGGCACTCACAACAAAACCCAAAAAATACTAGACTGGAAGTCATGAACCTGCATTTGGCCAAATTAACAAATAACTTGTTATGTTGCAGAACTGAAAATACCTCCCTCAAGTGTCCAATATGGTCGGCTTCACTTCGACTATAAATCAATATGTCGTCGAAGTTACCACCACGAAGTTGCCCGTGAACGGTTTGAGTACTTGGTTCATTAACCTCATAAAAGTGCTTGGGGCATTGGATAACCCAAAGGGCATTACTAACCACTCGTATAATCCTTCTTTCGTCTTGAAAGCGGTTTTCCACTCATCTCCCGGCCTGATTCGAATCTGGTGGTATCCACTCCTTAGATCAATTTTTGAGAAGATTCTTGACCCGGCCAGCATATCAAGCATATCCTCTAGTCGCGGAATGGGAAAACGGTACTTGATAGTGATTTTGTTGATAGCTCTGCTGTCGATGCACATACGCCAGCTTCCGTCTTTCTTTGGTACTAGTAATGCTGGCACTGCACAAGGGCTCATGCTCTCCTGAACCAACCCCTTCTTGATTAGCTCTTCCACCTGCGCTTGCAAGATGGCACCTTCCCTTGGACTCATCCGGTAGTGAGGACGATTTGGAAGGCTAGCTCCGGGAATCAGGTCTATGTGGTGTTGTATGTCACGCATGGGTGGCAACCCTTCTGGTAAATCCTCGGGTATTATGGTCTGGAATTCTGCGAGTAAAGCTTGAAGTTTTTCTGGAATATTGGGGTTGTTGGCCTCAATCTCCCCCCCCCCCATTATGACAGCAAAAACTTCACTGTCTTTGTCGATATGTGCTAGGAATGTTCTCCCATCTACCAGCAGTATTGGCCGTTCTTGCACCCTCGGACCGATTGCAGCGAAATCCTCTTTGAGAGGACCCAGTACCACCTTCTGCCCTTTGCTCATGAAGATATAGACATTATCCTTTCCTTTGTAAGTGACATCCACGTCATATTGCCATGGCCTACCCAAGATTACGTGGCATGCATCCATCTCTACAACATCACAAACAATTTCATCCACATAATTCTTCCCAATAGAGAATTGAAAACGACATGTCTCCGTTACTTTAGTTTCGGACCCCTTCTTAATCCAACCAATTTTATAGGGTGCAAGGTGTTTCTCTGTTTTTAAACCAAGTTTTGCCACCATGGTTTTAGAGATAATATTCTCACTACTGCCACTGTCAATAATAACATCACATACCTTCCTATTTACGGTGCATCGTGTTCGGAAGATGTTGTTTCGCTGTGATGGGTTCTCTAGTTTTGGTGCCAGCATAATCCTTCTAACTATCAGTGCTTGTGAAAGCAACTCTCCTTCATCTCCTCCCGTGACTTCTTGTTCCCCGTAGGTGTAATCAAGTTCAGCCTCAGCACCTTCTTCTTCCACGTCCGACTCTTCTCCTTGTTCAATTAGGTTCACTACTCCACGCCTTGGACAATTGTGTGATCGATGTCCCTGTTGGCCACACCTGTAACATTTGTCAGTATTGGGTCTGGAATATGGATTCCTTGGTGCTTCGGGGGGTACTCCCACAGTGGGTGTTGTCTGGGACGCTTGTGTTCTACTGCTGCTTGGCCCCTTCGTGGGATATGACATGGAATGGTTGTGGGGGTTCAAGGGGAACTTCCCTTTGTGTGCCGAGTTCTGAGTGGGATCAAAAGGGGGTCTGGGCGTGTTTGTTGTCCTCGTCAACTGCGTTTCAGCCTTCGTGGCTAAATTGATGGCTTCCGTTAAAGAGTATATGGTGTGCATGGACACCCTGTCCTGTATATTCCAACGTAGCCCTCCCACAAATCTAGCGACTTGTTGAGCGTCTGTCTCCAGTAAGTTGTTGCGAGATGATAGCCTGTGGAATTCCTCCACATAAATTTGCACAGTCCGATTGCCCTGCTTGCAATTTTGATATTGCTGAAACAAAATCTGCTCATAATCAGGTGGTAAATACCTGTATCGTAGGAGGCGCCTCATTTTTGCCCAAGATTGGACCATTCCTTTCCTTTGCCTCAACCTAGTGAGCTGCAATTGTTCCCACCAGGCAGATGCTCCTCCCATCAGTCGATAGGCCACTAACTTCACCTTTTTATCTTCGGGGATCTCCATGTAGTCGAAGAACCTTTCCACTACAGCCAACCAATCAAGGAACCCCTCGATCTGGAGTTGCCCATTAAAACTGGGGAGATCCATCTTCATCCGGAATGCTTGTTGTTCTCTATCCCTCCCTTGATGGTAATCAGGTCGGTTGGGGCGTAACAAGCGTTCAGCATACTCTTCGTCATCACTCAGCTCTTCCTCAGGGGCTAACTGTCCCCGTGGAATTGGGTGGTGACCATGAATATGGTCGATTCTACCTCCATGGTGCTCTCGAATCCTCTCCTCTTCCCGTGGCTGATTAATCCAGTGTTCAGCCTAGCAAGTGTTGCTTGAATGGCTTGCAACACTTGCTGAGTTTCGTGCTGGAAAGTTCTAAACTCAGCGTGGGAAATTACATTGTTTTCCTGGACTCTGCCATTGAGGGCTTCTGGTTCCTCCCGTGGGTTTGCCATCGAGCAGACCTAGCTCTGATACCAACTGACGTAGCGGAAACCTGTATTCGGATTGTGAACAAAGAACACCGTCTTTATTCTACGTTGCTCGATTACTCAAGCAATACAAGAACTCGAATCCACGAGTAATTTAAGAACAATGATTCCAGAACAAGTCAATTCTTATTCAAGATGTTTTTTTATCAAAAAGCAAGATGAAATCCTAGTGGTTTGGTTGCTTTACATTTATAAGCTACCAAACATTACTGTCATAATGAAATACAGAATTAAAATAGGAAAGAAACGAGGTAATAGACAATCCCCGTAAATAGAATTCTAATCAACAATAGAAATAAAGAATTAAATAAAGAAATAATTGAAATGGAAAGTAATTGCAGTTGATCTTCTCCTGCATGGAAGTGATCTGATCGTGATTCATTCCATAATGGACTCTTCATCGTGATCCTTCCATGATAAGCTCCTCATCTTGACTTATGCCTTGTTTGCCTCTTCTATGAGTTCATCTTCTGTAGCCAGCTGTCCTACATCACTAAACCTAGGGGTTAAATAGAATTTATCATCACTCTAAGCAATTTTTCTTATCAATTTTAAGCTATGAGACAACTTAGCAGTTCAACTTCCATTATTCATGCATATGAACTCATTGGTTACCTAGTGTTATATGCATGTATTTTGTATTAGGATATTGCATAGTTAAAATTATGAGATCAAAATCAAGCTTATGAAAAATAGAATACCTTGTATTTGTTGAATTAACAAAAATATCAAACTATATAGTAAAATGATCAATATGCTCATCTTCCAGCTTCTTGCATAAAGAAAAATTGCTAATAATCATAATAAATAGAAATAGAAATTGATGTTGATAAAGAAAGGAACAATCTCTTAGGTGAGGAGTGAATTAAAAAAAAAACTTTTTTTCAAAACATATGGTCACGACCAAAAGATCAAAAAACTAATTAAGATTGGTCTGGTTCAAGAAATAAGTTTAAAAAGGAAGAGGAAAGAAGAGATTTCAAAAGGATGTCAAGGGAAAGAAAATGACAAAGGTAAATATACAATAAAGAATATTTTGAGTAAATTTTTAAACTTTAAGAGCTGTAAGATTTTAAAATTAAGTGAGCTTATTCAAATATTAGGAAGGGAATTTGGAATTGATTATAAAGTTTAGAAAAATCTAAAAGTGAGCTTATTCAAATAGTTTTTCAATCTAAAATGCTTCAGTTTATGTGATAAAATGGTTAATTATAACATTTTTATATAAATAGACTTATGACTAGATCAATATGGTTATGATGATTTTAATCAATGGTTAATTATAACATTTTCATGTAAATAAACTTATGACTACATCCATATGGTTATGATGATTTTAATCTCATTTGTTAACATCCAATTATTCATATAAAAGATGTTTTGAGTAGAATGACCAATACAATAACTTTCTTGATTCTAGTCTATTTCAACGATAACCTAAAAGAAATAATGATTGATGTATTCACCAAGACATTAAATTAAAGAGAACTATAAAAGTTATAGCATTTTCATTGTAGCAAAATGCTACTGAGTATTTAGGATTGAGGTGTGGTGAAAGAAATGATTGGTATTGCAATGTAATTATGCTTTGAATTTTTTTGATTTTATTAGTTTGGATTTAATTTTTTGTGTTTTTTATAGTTTCAATGTGTTGGTGTTAAAAATTATTTTTTAAGAAAATTATCTTAACGTATTTTTAAACAAAAAGTACTTTGAATTTTTTTTATCATACTCACAAATATGATTGATTTTTTTTATGGAAACCTAAAAACAAAAGGCATGTATTTTAGCTTTTAGGAATAAGTGATTTGTGCCTCGAGGGGATTATACCTAAAAGAAACTTCATCTCGCATTACCACACCTTATTCCCAAACACATATCAGTATATTATAGATTGATTGTGAACTCAATGTTATTTTATTTCCATCCATATTCTTTTTTTTATTTAGTTCTTAAGAAAATAATTGAAGGTCAAATAAATTTAAATTATAGTGGAATGTCAAATTTAAAAGATAAAGGTGAAACATATGACAACCTTAAAATTTGCAAAAAAAAAAAATAGTTTGGTCATTGCACTCTCTAATTTGTTTTTTTAGATCCATTTATTTTTTTCATTTTAATCCATTTATTTTTTTAAAAAAAGCAGTTTCATTTTATTTAATTTTTCTTATTTGTTTTAGTCATTGGTTTAGAGAGAAGAAAGAAAGTCATCAGACTTGGATAAAAGAGAGCGAAAGTCTAGATTGAAGCCAATTTAGGTCATGAGAAAAATCAATTATGGTGTCAATGAGTTTCATTTAATGAGCTCACCTGCGTGTCACACTGTCACTGGCCTTTCCTGAAAAAGAGGAAGAAAAGGCATGATACGTCATTGTCATCCTAACCCATGTAATAAAACAATAATATTATTATAATAAAATAATTTTAAAAATCCAAAAAAAAAGTCAAATGAGTATTTCAAAAATTTATGATTTACTCACATATTTTTTCAATAATTTTGCATAATATCGGGCTTTAAACTTGCATTATAAGTTACAAATCCACTATTAAAAATACTTGATTTCCTCTAAAACTTCAATAGGGTTATTCCAAATTATTTGTGATTTTATGACATGATTTTCTACCAATTTTATTCAATGTCAGGCCATAAAGTTACACTATAAGATATGAACTCGATACAAAAAATATAATTTTCTCTGAGATTTCCAAAAAAATATTTATCTCAAAAATATATTAAATTTTTTTTTTGTGCATATGGTAAAATTCTAAAATCTTCCAAGCATATTTTCATTAAAAAATTGCATTTTTTCTTTTATTCTAAAATACAAAAAATGAATATTGTAATGAATTTATGATTATCCGTTGAGATTTGACGAAAATATCAATAATCATTTACCAATCATATTAATCACTTTACATTTTGAGTGTCAGGGTTTAACTGTAAACTTTAATATTTGAGGGTGCAGAACTTCATTGTAAGTCACACCCTTGGGTATTACATATATAAAAATAAAAGTGATGCTAGATTTCGGGTGTTAAAATAGTTAGGTTTTGACTCAATATGATATAGACTCTCTTACGAAGAGAGATCTATATTAAATCTTATAAAAAACCAACAAATAGAAACTCAACCTAGAAAAAACAATCAAAACAATATAACTTACTTCAGATATGGTGCACTAAGGGGTGATGTGTTTTCTCTTTGCACAACTAGTTTATTACTCAAACGATTAGATTTCTTAGTGACCTTAATACTAGATAGCAACTCTTAAACCATATAATCATAATTTTATTATTATACTCACAAATTCTTTTTTCACACACTTATGGGAGACAAACTCGTTGTCCATGGCACAATGCGCATCACAATACCCTTGACAACTAGTTAAATAATTTATCTGAGAATGGTAAAATGAATATTTCATTATTCCAATTTACATTGAACCATGTCTTGGAGTAAAAGGTTTATCTGTACTAGTTTTTATTTTAAAGTCCATCAAAGTGTTTTGCATAAATAATAATAATAAATATAAATAGGTTCTTAATAAATGATTTTCAGTTGCTTCTTTCCAAAACATATTATTATAATTACAAAAAAACCTAAATGTTGTGAAAATTATTATAAACAAAGACATCGGGCATGCTCTCATTGGGCTATTTTTTTTATTTTGGTTATCAAAATTTTATTTTAGGCAATTTTATCTTTTTATAGCCAAATTAAAGGTCAATGCTTCAAATTTATTGAGGAAAGATAAAATCAAAAGAAGAAGAACTAAAGTGAAAAGGATGAAGAAAATAGATGGTTGTTTTGTAATTATGTCAAAACATTCACTTGACCTCCTACTTTTTCAAATTCAAAACCATCTAGTTCCTCATGTTTTAAAAATTTCCAATTATGGTTCAAAACTTTATTATTCTATTTTTTTAGTTCTAATTTAAAAGAGAGGAGAGAACGAGGACCGAGTTATGTGGTGAAGACGAGAGAGTTTAGTAGGCATCAATTTTAACAATGAAAAGTATGGATTTTAGTGTCAATAAATTTTATTCAACAAATAGAGTTTATTCTAAATCTTTATTTGCCCTCCACCTTGATAAATTTAAGTTCGAGAAGTTTTTTTGTTTCAAGATTTTATTTGTTTTTCTGAGTTATTTAAGGTCATGGATAGGTTTTGTCAAGGCGTGTTGGGTATTTTCTATGTACTTTGAGTCAAAATGGATTGGAAATCAATTTATTTGAAGAGAAAAACCTTTGTTCAATTTTCTAGCTACCTTTTAATCCTGTGAAACTAGGTCACTTTGCCACAACCTTATAGCGTGCTTGTTTTTTTTCTCAGAAACAAATTAGGTATGACCGCCCTTTAATAAACAAAAAATTAAAATTAACTCAAGTTCCCAACCTTGGCCTTTTTCACTCAAGCAAGACTTGATCACCTAGGTTTTTTTCCTATTATTTTTGGTCTCTTCATTTTTTTCTTGAGATTTCATCTTAGATGGGCAAAGTTTCTCTTCAATCATTGAAATCTTTTTCGTAATTAGGCCATGATTATCTTGCTAATAAGGTACGACCTTTCAAAATTTATGACATGCAATACCTGCATGAGGTACCTTGCTACTCACCTATGAAGCAACCGACAATGAATTACTATTCATATGTAATTTGTCCCAGAAAAAAACGCAATACGAATGGACCCGCAGCAAGGCAAAGGCCCTTTGTATTATGGGCGTCTTATTATGGCCTGTCAATTTTAGATGCTGGACGAAGCAAAGAAGAAACCATTAATGGGTTCAGTAAAGATCAAGTAGTTAGCAACTGTCCTGGGAAGAATTGCAATTAAAAAAAGGTGCCACAACTATGTTTTCCATGACAATCGACCAAAGATAAGATCAAGGGGGAAACTTTCTTTTTTTCAGTCCACAGCAATACAGCTAGAACGTCATCTTTCATGAAGCCAGAGGCCAGAGACCAGAGCCCACTATTTATTTTGCATGGTATATATGAACAAGAAGAAACACAGGTTCATACATGTGTGCCAAACGAAATGAGACTTTTTACCTTACTGGCTGCTGATTGTAATGATTCTTTTCTTTCTTCTTGGCTGCGGCAAGCCGAGCACTTCTTGCAGCAGCCTCTTGAGCAGCAGCTTTTGCGGCACCGTCCATCTCTTTACCAGACTTCTTTTTCTTTGCAGATGCCATCCTCCTTAGTCGCTCTTTAACGTCAACAGCAGAAGCATCCTCCTCTGCCTGTTCTGATCTAGCAGCTTCCCCTGGCCCATTATCAGCTTCTGAACTGGCGGGCTGATCTTGGGGCTCCTTTGCTGACTTTTCCTTCTTTTTCTTCTTCTTAGCACTTTTGGACTCCCCGACATTTTCCTTCTTATCTCCCTCTTCATTAATCTCCCCATCTTTCTTCTCCTGGGCAGCCTCTGCAGTCACAAGTAAAACACAGACTCTGGCTCAGATGAGATCCACCACCAGATGCATATATATATGATAGGGAACAATTGCACTTTACACTTCCACTGTCCTAGCAAAAACTGAATGAAACAACAAAATACCCCTTTTTATACCAATAAGGTCCAAGGAAACAATTTGGAGTCAAAAGTTAAGTATGAGGGAGCATAGAAACAGGTCAATGTGCGCGCGTGCGCGCGCCCTATCTGCTACTTTGCAACTAACCTGATGATGCACAAAATAGGTGAGCTTGCACATATATTATCTACTAATTTGCAAATAACCTGATGATGCACAAAATGGTTAGAATATACATTTTGACTCACCTCCAACATATATGATCCAATTATCCGAGTTTCAATTTCAATATGCATTGTTAAGTAATGAAGATTTTCGATGAATGAACAAAGTATAATGCTCAAACAATGAGAGTATTGAAAAAACAATTTTAGTATGCACACGATCAGAGACCCTGGAAGACGTTTCATATGCACTAGCCATGCCAGGTCATTGCTATTAAAAACTTGTCTAAACAAAGATGATGCTTTACCATTTTTAAGCCATGAGAATTATGCTTGTCCATAATTTGGGTCAATTTTAAGAAGCAAAATCTAGAAAGCACAGCAGATACACTTTCAGGCTTTTATCATATAACTGGAATTACCACGTGACTCATCCTGGCCATTGCTATCATTTTCGAGCAACTCCAAGATCAGCAAGAATGGCCTCTAGCTCTTCAAGTTCCTTCTTCTTTCTTTCCTTCTTTGAAAGTTGTCTTTCTGTCTCCTTAGGCAGCACAGGAACTTCCAGGGCCTTCTTCACCACTGGCTCAGGTTGCACCGGAGCCTCTGGTTCGTGGTCATTTTCTTCCTCTAGATCATCATCACCTTCATCCAAAATATCATCTTCACTATCACTTTCCTGCAACCCCACAGAAAAAAGAAAGCAATCAGTGAATGCCAGTGAACATTAAAGTCTTTATCAACCATTTCAAAGTTCTACCTGTCTGTCTGGGGTAGTGAAAGACAAATAAATATTAAGTCTCTAACACAAAAATTGTATATGCATGGAGCATGTAGGAAACAAACGTGCATAATAACTATTCATGATTATACAAGCACAGCAAAATCAAAATCTTTTATGACAATAATGCGCTGTCACGATAATTTTGCCTTCCCATAATTATCCAGAACTTCTCTTCAGCCTGAGGTTGAGCTTGTATTTTGGATATAATGATGCACAACTTATTTTTTTCTCTGTTGATGTACTTTCCTATTCATTTCAAGGATAAAAATTGTGAAATAGCATACCAACAATTTGGAAAGGCTATCCTAACAGCCCATATATATCACCATGTAATCACAGTATATACACAGGACACGGCCAAAAATCCAATTATTAAAAAGAGCCAGGACCAAAAACCTAGAGCATTGCACATGAAACTAAAACAAGAAAACACAAAAAAGTACAGCAAATCATATTGGATAAACAAAAAAAAATACTTATACCTAACAATTAACACATCAATCAATCACATATATAGCATATGCCAGCCATACATCACACTCCAAAACATAACAAAATCGTAATCCACGCCATAACAATCATCCATCAATTTTGAAGAACTCTCGAATCCGTTTCTATAAATACACTTATATTCTTTAATCGTTTAAATCAACCTCTCACCTCTGCATGGACAGATTTCTCCTCACTCTTTTGCTGCTCCGAGGCCCCCCAGACAGAGGGGGGCGGAGCCGTCGTTGCATAATAATCATCATCGTCATCGTCATCAACATCAGCCCAGGATTTAGCAGTAAGTTTTGCCGGAGCCCAAAAAACTTCCGGCTCAGGCTCCTTCGGCTGCTCTTTCCCACTCTTGGAACCCCCCTTTCCAATCTTGGAACACCCACGCTCCTTGTCAGATTTCTTCTTCTTCCTCAACGTCTCAAGCGCAGCAAATACGTTCGTGTTGTTAATCACCAACGATCCCTCATCTCTCCTTCGTCCTCCACCCACCATGATTACCAATTAAAGACAAAACTGTAATTTTAAGGAAATTCAATGACTAAATTCGAAATTCGTGGAAAATCCTATCGACAAACAACAACAAGAAGAAGCCCCTGGGATTTCAAGAAACGAAGATCAGAGTAATTACAGTTAGAAATATGAATTAAGACTCTAGAATACAGGATTATTAAGTGATAATTTTGTACTTTTTGACGAATCGATTAAACTTCTAGAGTTTCTCGATGATTTTTATACAAAAACGATGGTTTTTTGCGGTAAATTGAGAGTGATTAAGTTCCGATGAAAGACGGTGAAATGAGCGGCGGTGACTGGGAAAATTAGGGCTTTAATGGATATTTTTATTTTCTTTTGCCTTTTTAGCTGATATAAAAAGAGAGATAGAGAGGGGCAAGGCTTGCTTGTTGTTGTGGCGTTATTGGATAACGTATTGAGAGAGGAAGGAAATGTTCGAGAGAAAGAGTGGTATTTATAGGGGTTCGTTTATTTTTAATTTAACGCTTGCTCTTATTAAAAAAAATTAAACAGATTCAGCGAGGAAAAAATTGTTTATAAATTATTATTATTATTATTATATTTTTATTTTTATGGGGGGGGATGGTTGTGTTTATGAGCAATCAGTCATGTCAAAAGTTAGGATCATGATAGTTTTTTAAGAAAGCTTTAAAATTAGGAATATTTTTAAAAGGGTTAATACTTCGTTTTTTTCAGGCCATGTACATAAAATATGTATATAATCCTTGAAAAAAAAAATTAGGTGGCCACACTTGCCCCCTTTTGTTTTAAAAATTGTTTTATAATTAGAAATACATTAAATGATATTTTTTAAAATTTAATTTTGACACTATCACATGAAAATATATAAAAATATAAAAAAAATAATAATTTTAAAAAAATCAAAAATGTTTTGAAACACGGTACCACATATGATATTACTCTCATGTTTAAACTTTTAGTTTAGATTAAAGTGGAGTTTAATATTATTTTTTAAAAATGTATCAAAATGATATTTTTATTTTTTAAAAATTATTTTTAACATTAGTATATGAAAATAATCTAAAAATAACAAAAAAAATAATTTAAAATAAAAAATATTTTTTTAAAAAATATTTTTAAAACACAGTTACAAACATTAAAATCGGCAATGCATAAGCCATAAACAATAACGTGACAACATATTTATATATTTTCAGTAAAGTTGCTTTCATTTCAGTGTCCACGACGGCAGACACCATAATTGACATCATATAATCATTATAAATTTTCAAGAATTATTATTAAATAAAACAATAAAAAATTTGGAGGTGGTTATGATACTTCGAGTGTGTTTGGGAGTGAGGTGTGACCTGAGGTGTAAGAAAAATTGTTGTGTTTAGGTATTTGGTTAATGTAGATAAGTTGAAAAAATCATGTTTTTCAAAACAAGTGGAAAACAGAGTTTCACGAAAAGTCAAATTGTTGCTTTCTCGTGCGTTTTGTCTAGGAGAGGAGACTGGTAGTATTTTTTTAGTTTATTATTTATTATATTTTCTTATAAAAAATATTTTTTAATATTTAAAATAATCTAAAAATTAATTAAAATATAAATAAATATATTAGAAGGAGATCACAATATAATTTTTTTGTCTTGCAATTCTAATTTTGTTTCAGAAGATATTTTACTATATGTTGTTCCGGGATCGCATAGGCCTTTCACGTATGGATTTATAGTTCGTGATGAAATTACAAGTAGTTTGATGGGAAAATAAAATTAAGTGTCTAATTTACTTGAATTATTAATTACATTTTATTATTATAATTATTAAATATTTAAAAAACAATATATATAGACACACACACACACACACACTTTAAAGTAATTTCACAAGTTGAAAGCAATATGAAAAACTTGTTAACCAAACACTTGAAACTGTTTTTCATTAACCTCAAATGAACCACAGTTTTAACCAAACACTTTAAAAATTATTTTGAATCGCAGTTTAAAGTACTTTTCATGAAACTATTTTTTTTAAAACCTCAACCACTAAAAGTAAAAGTAATACCAAACACACCCTTCATTGATCATACGAGCTACTTTTTTTATATATTTTTTAATTTTAACCTCAAATAATTTTCATTTTATTATCTTATTTAATTATTTTGCAACATGAAACAAATAAGGTTTTAAATTATTGTAGAAATACAAATTAAGGAAAAGAGGACTACAATGTATTTACTCATAGAAAATTCATAGGCAAGTCTTAAAGTTTTTACAATTGTTATTTAGGTCTAACAGTCTATTTACTTTATTTTTCATTTAATATGTCTGAGAGATAAGAGAAAATCTCGCTAACAAATAATAAAAAAAGAGAAAAAATCATTAAAATGTCTTAATCTTTTAAATACTCGTTATTTTTACGTGTTTTATAGTGTCTCAAATATATTATTATAGTTTTTATATTTATATTTGTATAAATATAATTTATTTGCATGGTATATTTTAAAAAATAAAGAATATTTTTTTATAAAACAATAATAAAACAAAAAATCCATAAATTAACAAACAAATTGAGGGTTGTAATGTCTTTTACTTTTAGAATAAATATTATTTTTTCATTTAAGTATTCGACTTGCTTTGATTACAAGTGTCATGTAAATGTAGGATTGAAAGTAGTAAAATATTGATGAGTAGTAAAAACTTTTGAGATGAAAAATAATAGAATAATAATAATAATAATAATAATAATAACAATAAATGTGATGTATAATATAGGTGATGACCTCTATAAATTACTATAAAATAAAAGGCGTGGCCTTTTCCTTGTGCATTTTTTAATGTGTATATAGATACAAATTATTGTAGATTCAAACAGTAAAATTATTATTTTACTCTTAGAGTTGAAAAAAATTAACCCACAGAACTGTGGTCATTTCAGATATTTTTAGGGGATATGGATAATATTTCTGATTTTTTTACATAGTAAAACTACTATTTTACCTCTGTGGTGAGAAAATGACGCATAAAGTGGGGTGTATTTTTGTTTTTTTCACAAAATCGTGCATAGAAAGACTACAAAAATAACCCCTGAAAAAAACAAAAAAAAAGCCTGGAAACAGGGATAGTGTGATACTTTCACTCTTGGTTTTTTTGTGCTTATTGCTGGGTCCAAGGATGTATAAGTAATTTTTTGTTTTTTATTATTTCTTTTCGGTAAAACTACAGACGTGTCGCATGGATGCTCCCACAGGATTTCATGAGCACGCGTCTTTAAGGTGACGCGTGCTATGTCTTTCGGCAGTGGCAACAGACCGTCCGCCTTGTCACCTGGTGTGCCGACATGTTCTTTTCTCCCGGTGTCACACGTGTCGGCATCCAGTGGTGGTGTATCGCCGGTGAATGATTTTTAGTTTTTTTCCCCTTTTCTCTTTATTCTCTCCCAAAATTATAGGTAAGTCCTTCATGTTTCGATGGTTTTAATTTAGTTTATGTTCTTTTGATTTCAGTTTTATTCCTGATTTCTTCAATGGAAAAATTTTTTTTTTTTTCAATTTGCCCTTCAATTGAAATTGATTATATATGTTGGTTTTCATTTTAGTTCTTGTTCTTTTAATTTTTGATTTGTTTTTGGTTCCTTTAATTTTTCAGGACGCGAGTTTTAATGTTGTCCTCTAATTGAAAGTGGTCATGTATGAAACTTTTAATTTCAGTTCTTATTCTCTTTAATTTTTTAATAAAATTACATTGCATTTTTTTTTAAAAATACCTTTATTTGTTTTGGTCTCAGGGTTTTTATTTGTTTCAATTTTGTCATTCGATTGGAATTAATTATGTATTCTATCTTTTGTTTCGGCCCTTATTCTTTTGATTTTTTATTTGATATTAATACCTTTTGTATTGTCGGTCTTTCTTTAACAATGTTTATGTTTATCCGTATTTATGCACCTATACTTTTAGTTTTTGTTTTTAATTTTTGTCATTTTATTTTTATTGTAATTTTATTTTTATTTGGTTCAATCCTGAAATTTAGAGAAAATAAAAAATAACAAAACTAAAATAAATATTATTAGAAAAAAAAACATTTGATTTGAAGAATAAATAAAAATACAGGAAAAACAAAAAAAAATGAATAAAGAGAAAAAATAAGAAATATTAAATTTAGAATGATTATGAACACATATTAAAATTTTAGGATGAAATTAAATAAAAATAAACCCAACAAAAGAAAAGATAAAAAAAAACTAAGAGTATAATTACATAAATATGAAGAAGAAAAATAGTGACTACCCTAGAAGGAAAAAAAAGAATTAAAAAAATTAAAAAAATTAAAAGAATAATGGGCAAGATGAATAACATAATATAATGTCAATTTCAATTGAAGGACAAATTTAAAACTAATCAAAACCTTGGGACAAAAAAAATCACAATAATTAAAAACTAAACAAAAATCAAAAAGAATAATGATCAAAAGGAGAAATAATATACATGATCAATTTCAATTGAAGATCAAAATTACATCAAATAAACACCTAGGAATCGAAAAAATAACATGAATTCAAAACAAATCAAAAATCAAAAGAATAAGGGCTAAAATGAAAAATAAAATATATAATCAATTCCAATAGAAGGATAAAATTGAAACAAATTAGAACCTCAATACCATAATAATTATAGAAATGAAAAAAAAATGGACCTAAATGAAACATAATATTTCTGATCAATTTCAATTGAAGGACACAATTGAAAGATATAAAAACTTTTATAACATAGATCAGGATGACAAAGAAAAATGGAGACTAAAATAAATACAGCATAAACCAAGAGGAATGACCTGTATTTTCAGTTGTAGGAGATAAAAAAGGAAAACAAAAGATTAATCAAATACCAACGAGTCTCCGACCACATGGCGATGCCACACGCACCACCATAGGAAAAAAGGCATGACGACGCATCCGAGAAGATGGCAAATGAACTTTTTTTTAACACCGCATGACGCCGCACACATTTTCTAAAGGGCGCAGGCAGATGAAAATCGTCGGCACCTCAATGAGACTCGCCAATAGTTTTTTTTAAAAAACAAATAAAATATTAAACAATTACCAAAACACCCTCCAACGCTAACCTGCTATTTTTTCATTTTTGATGGCACATTAGTAGTTTTACTGTGCATCAAATGGTAAAAAACCATAAATACCCCTCACAGACAACTATAAAAAAATTATCTTATTTAAGACTAAGATAATTATTTTATTGTTTATTAGCAATGTGAGAAACCAAAACTACCTTTGTTAATTTAAAATTGTTTTGTCTGATAGGAGGAGTACAATCATAGTGTTGTTGTGCAAAAAAATGAAAAGATGTAAGTACCCCAAAGAATCATAAAATGTCGAACGGTCTCTCGTGAAAAGTAAAAAATGCCCCCAAAACCAAAAGTTAAATTTGAACACACTGAGAGGCATAATAATAATTATACTATTATAATTCACAATAATAATCCATATTTACCGCTACAACATTTTTATTCCACACGATATAACTCTATGGTTAATGGTCTCTTAACAATCCAATGTAGTTTGTTGTCTCTTCTAGTTTCTACCATGATTAACATACTCTATCCAATCACCATTGATTTACTTGTATCATTAGTAACATTTTAGTGGTGTAGTTGAGGTTAATTTTAAAAATATATTTTTTAGAATTAATCAAAATAATATATTTTTTTATTTTTTGAAAAATAATTTTAATATTAGCACATAAAAATAATCTAAAATCACCATTTTTTCAATTTAATATAAAAATAAAAATATTTTTAAAACACAACAACAAACACCAAACAACCATTTAGGCGCTTCACTCCATTAAAGCGAGTACATCACCACCTATTTTCTCAGTCGCGTTAGCTCTTCAGTGTCACTTTATGGCGCCTCTGAAATTAAAAGTCAGGTGGCAATCTCGATATTACTTGTATCATCAGGACCAATTACCCGAACGCAAAAAAGAAAAGAAAATCAGTACTTTTAATTTTCCCTTACGAAAATACACAAGTTTAGCAAAAATCGAGTCGCTTAACTACCATACATCTCTCTAACAACCTTTAAATCCCACACCTCCACGTGTTACCAAACTCATATCCACCGTTGATTGTATTCCTACATTCTACCAAAACTCTTGATTTTATTTATTAATCGGACGGCTGATAAATAACCCACCCCGCAAGTTTAATATCTGACGGCTTATAGTTTTCCACATAGTATAATCGAAAGTACCGGAAATATTTTCCTTATTTTCACAACTACTTTAATTTATTTTTGTTATTATTTTCGATCAAAACCCTTTTCTAGTGAAACCAAAAGAAACCCTAGCTCCTCCCCGTTTCCCACGTTTAATAAAAAAAACAATTCCTCAAATTACCGAAAAATTACCTACTAAAACCAACAATTGTTCTAGGGTTTTAATTCGCAATCCATAGATTCACATTCTGATCCACGTTTCATGCACGCGATCCTCATATTTCTCTCTAAAAATCGAATGCTAGCGGTATTTCAATCCAGGTACGTTTTGTACTTTGTCCCCTATGATGTCATTTGGTCAATCCAGGGTTAGGTTGTGATGGTTAGTGCTTGATTGTTTTGACCTGTGGGATAATCTGTGAATCTTGGTAATTTAGGGGTTAATTTTGGTGATTTGGAGTGGTTTTGGTGTTTTTCTAGATCTGAAAATGCACGATAGGGATTTGAAAATCAGGGGTTTTGGGTTTTGGTGTTTGGATTGATGGAAAATAGAGCAGGAAAGTCTCATGGAGTGGAAATTCCTAAAAAATCGAGATCCTTGGATCTTAAGAGTCTCTATGAATCTAAAAATCTTAAAGGGGATCAAAATAGTAATAATTTGAAGCGGAAGGGTGGTGGTGGTGCAGGTGATGATGACAAGGGACATGAGAAGAAGAAGAGTAGAAGAAAGGAGGTTTCTATTAGTAGTTTTAAGGATAAAAATGCTAACAGTAGCTACAGTAAGAGTTTAAAGGAAGTGTATAATAGGAGTTTGAGTCCAGTTTTGAAGGAATCGAAGTCTGGGTTGATCCAGAGATTGGCTGATAGTAATGGATTTAGTGGTGTGTCCTTACCTCTAGATGGTGGGGCTGTTAAAATCCCTAGGCGGAAACGGGGTTTCGTGGGTCGAAGGAAAGTGGATAATGGCAGTGAAGGCTCCAAGCTGACAAGAGGGTTTGGCAGGGAAGCTGGCAATGCCGATCAGGCTGTTAAGCTAGCTGGTGAAGATGAGGGCAAATGGGTTGAGAATGGTAGTCGAGAGTTGAATGCAGTGGGGATTTCTGGTGGCGAAGTGGATGATGTCAATCAGGCTAGTAAGTTAACGGCTGAAGACAAAGGCAAGCAGGTTGAACCTTTGATGGCTAAACAGAAGAAAGGTTCTGATGATTCAAAAGAAAATAGAAATGGTGAATTGAATGCAAGCAGAAAATTGGAGGAGGAAGATGGGCATGATGGCCATTTTATTGCAACAAAAAGAGATTCATTGTCAAAAAAGCCTCAAAATGGCCCTTCTGTTGATAACAATGATGATTTATCTTTGAAAAAGTCACTGAGGAAGGGGAGTAGGAAAAAGGACATGGTGGCCGATAAGAAAAGAACCAAGGAGGATGACCCATCAGCTGATACTTCTATGAAGACGAGTGGTGTTTTGCATGACGAGGAGGAGAATCTTGAAGAGAATGCAGCAATGATGCTATCATCACGTTTCAATCCAAGCTGCACAGGCTTTTCTTCAAACAGCAAAGCCTCAGCCTCGCCATCTAAAAATGATTTCCGAGAATTTGATGCTCATGGGTCTAGCTATCTCTCTGGATCTGAATCTTCATCCGTTGATACTGATGGTAGAGTATTACGACCCAGGAAACATAAAAAAGAGAAGGGGGGCACCAGGAAACGTCGCCATTATTATGAAGTTTTCTCTAGAGACGTGGATGCTCATTGGGTGTTGAACCGGAGAATCAAAGTCTTTTGGCCTCTGGACCAGAATTGGTATCATGGTCTTGTTGGTGACTATGACAAAGAGAGGAAGCTTCATCACATAAAATATGATGATCGGGATGAGGAATGGATTAATCTCCAAAATGAAAGATTTAAACTCTTGCTGCTCCCTAGTGAAGTTCCAGGTAAGACTCGAAGGAAAAGATCAGTTACAAGCAACAAGTGCTCTGATGGGTGGAAAGAAAAACTGACACCCAGAAAAGAAAAAAAGGACTTGATGACAGAGGATGATAGCTATGAAGGGGCATATATGGAGTCAGAACCTATCATCTCATGGTTGGCTCGATCAACTAATAGAGTCAAATCGTCTCCTCTTAATGCCATGAAGAAGCAGAAAACATCCTTTTTGTCTTCTACTTTGACACCATTGTCTTCCCTAAACAGAGATAAATGCAAGTTATCTATTAATTCTGCTTCATCAGACAGTGTAGCTACTGATGGAAGGAGTGCTTTGCCTGTGATGGAGAGCCCTGTTTTTCCCAAAGATAGCAAGCTCCCTATTGTTTACTACAGGAAGCGGTTTCGCAAGACAGGCAATGTGTCGTGTCATGAATCCAAGGGCATTTGTGTTTCTGCCAGTTTACCAGAAACTGATAGTTCTCTTGTGCCTCTTACTGTTGCTTTTTGGGCTTTGCAAGAGCATTATACTACTCATGGAAGATTAGATCGTGGCCTGGATTCAAATAGGCTGGATTCTTTTGACCCTTTATGGTCAACTGGTAATGCAGGGTTATTGAGATTAAATATTTCTGCCACAAAATTAAGATGGTTTAGGTTCAAGTTAAGCTTGCAATTGCCTTCTGTCTCGAATTACTACTCATTTGGCTCAGAAAATGTGTGGTTGATCCATGCTGTGCAACTGCTTCAATATGGTATGCTTATGACTACATGGCCAAGAATTCATCTGGAGATGCTTTTTGTTGATAATATGGTTGGATTGAGGTTTCTCCAGTTTGAAGGTTGCTTGATGCAGGCTGTAGCTTTTGTATTCCTGGTCTTAACTGTATTTCATCAACCTGGAGAGCAGGGGAAGTGTGCTGACTTCCAGTTGCCAATAACTTCAATCAGGTACAAATTCTCTTGCATTCGAGATCTGAGAAAGCACTTTGCCTTTTCATTCCACAACTTCTCTGAAGTGGAGAATTCAAAGTGGAAGTACTTGGACCATAAGCTCAAAAGGCATTGCCTAGTTTATAGACAACTGTCTCTGTCTGAATGCACTTATGATAACATTAAGGCATTGCAATGCGGAAAGAATCAACTTTTCAGTCCTTTGGTCTGCAGTGATGCTACCTTAAATAAGGTACTTTTACATTATATGGTTAAATATGCTTTTGAAAGTGACTTGTAGCTTTTAGTTTTGCTTCTAGATTTTTCCCTGGAAAAGAAATTCCTTTTCATAATGTTCTTCCCTCCTTTCTTCCTCTATTTATCCATATGTCCATCTGCTGGTTTCCATTTCTTAACACATACATTGTGTGGCTTTTATTTGTTTCCTGGCACATTATTTCTTCATTCGTGTTTTCTCATTGTAATTATTGAATTGATGAAACCAATAGCTGCAGAGTTACCCTTGTTTAGGACAATTGTGATGTCCTTTGCACCATAGTTCTCTGAATGGCTACACAATACTTTTTTAATGATTGTTATTAACTGCTGTGATATTTAATGTTAACCAGGTCCTGCATAGGAGATCAAGGCAGAGTGTTAGCCTCATGGGGTTCACCAGAGAATCTACCTGTGTTAATGGCATCCAGTCTTCTTTTAAGTCCGACAAGAATCACAGATATTTACCTTCATTTGCACTTTCTTTTACTGCTGCTCCCACTTACTTTTTTGGCTTGCATTTAAAGATGCTTGTGGAACATAGTGTGATGCATATTAACTCACCGGATCACAATTCAATAGAACATCCAGAAAAACCCAGTGGTTTAGTGGCTGATAGCTGCACTAGCATAGAGGATTGTTCCAAAGCATGTTTAGATTGCACACCTGGTAATGATTCCAAGGCTTTGACAAGGGGTGCTGACTATGATGGATGCATATCTTGTGCTAAACCAGAGTCACAAACTGTTGATGTCTCCATTTGCAGTGCTGGGGATTGGAAAGAGACCTTGTCAAATCAAAGTGGTGATGTAAATGTTGAAATATCTGCTAGCTTCAGAGATCTTGGAGAATCAGGAAGTGGTGCAATTGTCCCGTTGCAGAATTTGGAATGCAAGCATTCAGAGTCAAAACCCTGTGACTTGCTGTCAAGGCTGCCAGTTAACAAAGATGAGACTGATGCTGGGTCACATGCTCTTTCAAATGGTATCACGGTTGATATTCCATCATTTAATCAATTTGACCAGCATGTTAATAAGGAATTACAAGGTGGCCAGCAGTCTTCTGATTTGTCTTGGAATATGAATGGTGGTGCTATTCCAAGTCCAAACCGTACTGCCCGTAGAAGTACCTGGCATCGAAATAGAAGTAGTTTTTCTTCTTTTGGATGGTCTGATGAAAGGGCTGACTTTCTCCAAAACAATTTTGGTAATGGACCTAAGAAGCCACGCACACAGGTTTCTTATGCATTGCCTTTTGGAGGTTTTGATTACAGCCCAAGGAATAAAGGACATCAGCAGAAAGGGGTTCCACATAAACGAATCAGGACAGCCATTGAGAAGAGGACTTCATACATTTCCAGAGGTTCTGAAAGAAACTTAGAGTTGTTGTCCTGTGATGCAAATGTTTTGATTACAAATGGTGACAAAGGATGGAGAGAATGTGGGGTGCAGGTTGTACTAGAGCTTTTTGATCATAATGAGTGGAGGCTTGGTGTTAAGCTTTCTGGAACAACAAAGTATTCATACAAGGCACATCAGTTTCTGCAAACAGGATCAACAAATCGGTTTACACATGCTATGATGTGGAAAGGAGGAAAAGATTGGTCTCTGGAATTTCCTGATAGGAGTCAATGGGCTCTTTTTAAAGAGATCCATGAAGAATGCTATAATCGGAATATACGTGCTGCATCAGTTAAAAACATTCCGATTCCTGGGGTTCGCCTGATAGAGGAAAATGATGATAATGGAATAGAAGTACCATTTTTTCGGGGTTGTAAGTACTTTCAGCAGCTTGAATCAGATGTTGAGATGGCTTTGGATCCATCAAGGGTGCTATATGATATGGACAGTGATGATGAACAGTGGATGCTAAAAAATCAAAGTTCTACAGAAGTTAATGGCAATTCATGGCAGATTCCAGAAGAAATGTTTGAGAAGGCAATGGACAAATTTGAGAAGGCTGCGTATTCTCAACAGCGGGACCAGTTTACATTCAATGAAATGGTTGAGTTTATGACTGGAATTGAGCCCACAGAAGCCATCAAAAGCATCCATGAATATTGGCAGCACAAGAGGCAGAGGAAGAGAATGCCTTTAATCCGTCATCTCCAGGTACCTTCTGATATTTGCTCTGCTTATTTTACGTTGTTATATTGTGCTTGAGCTATTTTTGGTCTCCTGCGCAGCATAAGGTTATTGAGATTTGCCATTTTTCTTGGTAGAAATATTTGGTTTTGATGAAATAGTAATGATTTTGAGATTGTTAACAGTAAGGGATTGCATAAATTGAGTCATGAAGAAAAGTCATGCTTTTAAGGTTTAAAAGGTAGGAAGCAAGACAACGTTGCTCTAAAAGGAGCCTTTGGAGCTATAGTTGGTTGGTTTAATACTCATTGAAATAGATGACAAGTTTTTGATTAAATAATGCCAGTCAACAATTTTCAGTAGAAGTCAAGGTTAATTGGGGTACTTGTAGTGGAGGTGACATTTTATGAAATATAATAGGAGTCCTTTAAGAAGTTTAAACTGAGATTGTAATGGGCATGGTTTTTTCCTTCAGTGATTGTACAACTACTGCTTCAATTTCAATCTCCAATGTCTCTGGGCATGCTGACACAGGGGATTTCTAACTGAAAAGGATACTTTGAAAGATTAGTGCAAACAATGCATCATAGTTAAATAATATGTAAAATTGTACAACTATCGCATCATGACTATTTCCTTTAGTGATTGTACAACTATCGCTTCATGATTATTTCCTTCAGTGATTGTACAACTATCGCTTCAATTTCAATCTCCAATGTCTCTGGGCATGCCGGCATGTGGACTTCTTACTGAAAAGGATACTTTGATAAAATTAGTGCAAACAATGCATCATAGTTAAATAACCTATGTAAAATTCTCTTCTAGAATATACAAGGATGTGCTTCTGTTTGTTCTGTTGCTGGTCATCACACTGGTAAAAATGCTTGATGGTGGATGCGATGGTCATAATAATGATATCTGTTGATTCCCAGAATTGCAAACCACCCTTCTCTCAAACAGAAAAAGGAAAAAAAACACCAAGCTGATGCCATTCCATTAACATGGAAGTTTTGTCACTGGTTATGAATATTCTTTTGTTTCCCTATCCATAGTGAATATAATAAATTTCTTTGATATCCCTTCTATGTTTTGCAGTCATTTAAGCAACATGCATAAACAGAGTAGAGTTTCTTTAGATTTATGCTGTGATATTTGGTCTGCAAAATCACTGTGAGTAGCCATGGTTTCTGTTGAACCAAAATGAAGGGTGCAGGGAAACTATGGCACTGTTTTTACTGATGTAGCTTTTGTATGATTTATGCTATCACGAGTTTTCTGTTGAATTATTCATTGCTCATAAGTTGCATGACCACAATTCACATCTATATCAATGGAATAAAAGATCTATCATGATGCTTTAATTTGACCAGGCAGTTCTCCAATCTTTTGGCCCAACATGTAACTTCGTCAAACTTGGTGTATCTTTATATTATGTTTGTCTGTATATGTCATTTATACGCGGATTTGTTTTCTGTTAACATAGTTTTTGGTCTAACTTGATGTGCAATTATGGGTTATATGCAGCCGCCACTTTGGGAAAGGTATCAACAGCAACTGAGGGAGTGGGAGCAAGCAATGACAAGAAGTAACACAGGCATCCCTAATGGATGCCATGAGAAGTTTGCACCTGCTGACAAGCCACCCATGTGTGCTTTCTGTCTGAAACCAAGGGGTTTGGAAGTGCCTAACAAGGGATCAAAACAAAGGTCACATAAAAAATTTTCAGTTACTGGACAAAGCAATGGCTTAGCAGGAAATCATGATGGCTTGCATCCTTATGGTAATGTTTTTTACCCTTTGAGATTATAACCATGCTTTTTTTTCTTCTCTCTTTTCCTGCGCCCCCATGCCCCCACCCCTTTTCCCGCCTTGATATGCTTCTCAACTTTCAACTTAATCATATTATGTTTGTTTTCCTAGGAAGAAGAACAAATGGCTTTGCTTCCAGGGATGAAAAGACAATATACTCAGTACATAACAACGAATCTTTTGATGATTCCTCGTTGCCTCAGATATCACCCAGGGTGTTTTCACCACGAGAAGCTTGTGGCCATGGATATGTCTCCCTGAATGGTGATGGTTATGATAGGAATAGTTGCCAGAAACTTTGCAGGACCAAGTCAAAGAAACTTGGTACCTTTGTGTCTCCCTATGATGTTCAGATGGCTAGTTCATATAATCACAGAATGTTGGACCAGAGAAATGGATCTCGTCACTGGAATTTGGGTTTTTCTGACTGGCCTAGCCAGCGACATCACCAGACATATGGATACGTGAGGCATGGTCGTGAACAGTGGAATGATTCAGATCTTGATGAATTCAGGTTCTGTGATGCTTCCGGTGCGGCTAAGCATGCACTTAATATGGCTAAGCTCAAGAGAGATAGGGCACAGAGATTGCTTTACAGGGCAGATCTTGCAATTCACAAGGCCGTGGTTGCCCTAATGAATGCTGAGGCAATCAAAGCTTCTTCTGAGGACATAAATGGTGACGGGTAGGAAGAGAAAGACTACATATGAGATGGTAGGCATTTGCCAGGCCCTTTAGCTTGCATGTCTGCACCCAAAGAGAGTCCAATTATAGACTTTACATTGTTTTTTGCTGGAACAGTCAGGTGTTTCTATCATCAGTGGCTGTGGCCTTTTGCCGCTAGCCTTTCCAGCAGGTTTCTAACAGGTGTCGTGGCATTTAGAGGGGAGAAGAAGTTTTTTATTTTTTGCTCCGCCTCATTAATCTGCCACCAATCTGGCAGTTTTGGTTAGGACTTACCAGGGCTTATACCCACTTGGTTTTTTTTTGTTCTTGTTCTGGTAAGTGGTTCACCTGCACAGATCCTGCTGGTGAAGCTGCAGATCTTTGTACAGATTTTTGCTTCCTTTTCCTTTTTGTTTTCTCCCTCAACCATGATATGGAAGTAGCGGTTGGCCGAAATAATATGACTCCCCGGGATTCGACTTTCCCATCTGATCATTCAACACTGGAGCATTCACTAGATAGATGTGTAAATAATTTCTTATAATCTTCCATGGAGATTCGTTAGAATGTGTTTCTGGATCATTGTTTCATATCTTTGTCAATATTCTCTTATTAGATGTTCGAGAGAGTTGGAAAGTTTGTGGCCTTTGCCTCTCTGCTATCTTTTCATATTCTTGTCAGTATTAGTTATATGGGTTCTTCAGCTCTGCGATCTCTCTCTAATCACGCGCTTCTTTAATGTTACGGTTAAATTATGTTCTTGATTTTTCTAAAGTCTTGGATTATTATTTCTTTGATATTTTTAAATTATTTTGATGAGATGATATTAAAAATAAAAAAAATATTTTAATATATTCTCAAACAAAAATTATTTTAATACATTGTCAAATAAAAATTATTTAAAAAAAAATATTTACCTGCTTTGGCTTACATATATTTGAAAATACATATAAAAAACTCACTTTGTACATAAAATGTTTATTTTTAATTCTTTATAGCATTTTTCCTTACATTGCCTTAAAACAAATCCCCGAAATAAAAATTATTATGTGCAAAGTTATGTGCTAAGGCGTGCGTGTGTGTATTTGTTTTTTATTTAGCTAGACTGGTTTTAAAGTAATAAAACAAACGATTGTTTATTTTCCAGACCGGGCTAATTCCCATCCATGATGGGCCAAGAAGCCCACAACATGGTTTTTAAATTTGAATCAGCGAAAAAAAGAGACGAGCACAGCGTCTCTCTCGGCTATTTTCCCTCCATGAATCTCGCTCGAACTAGACATTGTTTTCCCACCAACTGTCTCCTATGTATTCCTATCCCCATTTTCGATTTCCAGGGTTTCTCTTCCTCAACTTCGATCTCCAGACCCTCAAATTCTTAGAACTCTGCGGTTTCAATCAATCAATCCTTCTTGTTGCCTCGTCATCCGGTGCATTTTACCGCCGGAAAAAATGACTAAGAAAGACAAAGAAGAGGAGAGAGTTGAGAAGATAATTCGCGGTCTTATAAAACTCCCTGAAAATCGTCGTTGCATTAATTGCAATAGCTTGGTAATTTTCCCCTCTCTTTGCTTTTATTTTTGTTTTTCTTTAAAATCTCATTTAATTATTTTTTTTGTAGGGACCACAATATGTTTGCACAACGTTCTTCACATTTGTTTGCACAAGCTGTAGTGGACTACAGTGAGTATTATATTTTTCTTATTATTTTGATTTTGATTTTTCTTATTGGTGGGCGAAGTTTATTTATTTTTTGTTGAATTTTCTGTTATTCAAGCATGAAAGATGAATTTAATTTTTGATGAATTTCTACAGTCGGGAATTTACGCATAGAGTTAAATCGGTTTCGATGGCGAAATTTAACACGGAAGAAGTTAGTGCTCTCCAAGCAGGAGGGAATGAGGTTGGGCATGGAATTGAATACTACTTCATAGCTAACAATGTCGGTATTTTTAATTGGAAATTTTTTCATTTTCTTTGTCTAAATTTTTTTGTTTTTATTTCTTAATAGAGAGCAAGACAGATTTATTTGAAAGGATTGGGATCCGCAGCGTAATCAGCTTCCTGATGGCAGGTGGTTCTATATGTTGATGTGCAATATGTTTATTTCTAAGAGAAATGTTAATCATGATTGCGACTTACAAGTGACATGATTGTTCGATTTGCGTTGTGTATGGGGATCACAAGATTGCACATTCGTGCATGCGACTGTGCTTGGAATTTTTTTTTTAATTGTGGGGATTTTGACTTATGTGTTCTGATATATATTTATATATGTATTTTTTTCTCTCTAGCAATCTACAAAAGCTTCGAGATTTTATCAAGCATGTTTACGTGGATAGAAGATACACTGGAGAGAAAAGTGAAGAGAAACTCTCAAGGCTGAGACTGGTAAATCCCTCCAAAGATAGATATGGTTACATACATAATATCTATGTTACGTTAAATTTTCGGCAACATTTATCAGGACGTAATATTGAAAATAATGAATTCAACGATTTGGACCACACGAATTGAAATCTTGGGAATAATGGGAAATCTGTTGAGTGTGCTCCAATTAAAGCTGTCAAAATATGTTAAAGGTTCTTGTGGCTGTTATGCAGACTGACAAGGAGGAGTCTAGTGAGAACAGGGGGCTTGTTTTATATTCTGGTGGATCTAGAACTCTGAACTATGAAGATAGACATGGACGAAGTGAAAGATGTGGTTTTAGTGGAAGAACTGATGACAAGACTTTCAGATATTATTATGATGAAAGAAGAAGTCCTCGTTATTCCCAAGAAAATACAAGATATGGAGGTTTTAGGAAAAGTCCTGCTCGCTTTGAGGTTGTTGATGACAGGTTTCGAGATGACAAAATTCAAAGTGTCAGGCAGACTGATGCCCACTCGTTTTCAGCGAGAGAGTCCAGGTCTGGGAACAGGTCATCTGACATTCAAAAGAATAATGCCCCCATTGGTTCGCTGTCTTAAAGATATTCTGGGGGAGAATCTTCCGCCTCTACAGGTTGTTGAGTATTCTAACGCCCCTAACGGGAAGGATGCATCTGTTCACAGTCAGGTGTGGTAATCTCTAAATTGATGCGGTAACAATAGAATGGTTGAGTATCTTTACTTTTTGTAATAAAATCTGTATCAAACCATCCCAGTCAATTCTAGTGAGGAGTCACGTGGCATAGAACATGCAAGCTTCACTGGCAGAACTTGCTGAGATGAAATAGCAGCACTGCAATTGTTGCTAGACTCTCATAATTTTACTTTCGTGGATTCTCTCACTTTCTGAATTGAATGTTTATTTCTAATGATAATGAATGCCGGTGGAATGATCTGAAATTCCATTCATCAGCTCTAGATACAATTTTGAATAAAAATTCGTGTGTAATTGTGATGTTTTACAAACTTGCATTTTGTAATTTTCTGCTAATCACAATTTGATATTTACTGTCAGTTCTTGTAGACTAGTTACTTTCTAGTCGTATGAAATTCTGTGTTCCTCACTGCAGATGCCTATTTCCTGCCCCATGGTTTCTGCTGATGGGAATTCTGTGCAGCAGAAAAATCATAATTCAGAAAGCTCAGCAGATTTAAATGCTGATTCCAAGTCCTCCAATGCCGCGGCAGCACCAGTGGCACTGGAGAATCTTCCTGCCAGTGAAGAAGGCAGCTGCTCACATGAGTCATCAGGAAAGGAGAACATACCTCTGGCCCCAAAACCCAATATTTTGGAATTTTTACTGATGGAGTTGTCAGTTCCCTCAGCTATTCCTTTTGATAATACATCTGAAATACCAACTAATGATAACCCTTCATCAGCTTCATCTGAAGAAAATATACTCATGAGTAGTGGTGCTTCAGCAGCTGGGCCTTCAGGGCAGATATTTGCATTACCAAGCAATGATGTTGACTCTAAAACTGTATCTGGAGACAACATGCCTACTGGCAGTGTTTCACTACCTGTGAAGCAGATGTTAACACTGCCCAGTAGCGCTGGTGCTTCCACAGCTATGTCTAGAGGCACCATGACTGTGGGAAGTGTTTCACTAGCTGCACCTGTGGTGCAGACGGGAACAGCAGCTGGGATCAGCTTGCCTGTAGGTGACCCTGTACTAGCCATACCAGTGGAGGAGACATTGACACTAATTGATGCTTTTGACGCATCCATAGCTCCTTCAAATACTTCTTTGGCAGCGCAACCTTCTAATGCAATTCCTCCACAAGCTGCACTTGATAACAATGGTGGCTCAACTTTCAAGGTTCTTGATGGGAAACAGATATCCACCATGCAAAAACAGTCTTCTGCACTGCCTGCCAATAGTAGCGCTACTGGACAACAGACTACTAATACACCAGCTGGAGGGGTAAATTATCAGGTTAGTTTTTGGACTTAGTTTGAGCTACAGGAGATTAAGGAATATCTAGAACCATGCCAAAGTCGTAGATTTTTAATAATTCTATGTTCTGGAGCATCCACAGAAGAACTTCCGTGTCTCAATTTTGTTTTTGGATTCAAGCAAACCCCACCTCCCTTTAGACACCCTTTGTGAGCCCCGTTAAGCGAGTAGAACCTTGACTGTCCCAAACTCTTACAAGGTGAGCACTTGACTTTAATCCGAAACCTACAATGCAGATCTCAAGTTTTTTATCACCTCGTGATGCCCCCCGGGGACTCCTTGTCTTAAATATGTGAATTGTAATATCACTTTTGTCCCTGCAGGCCACCCCTGATGATCATTTTCCAGATCCACTGTTTAATAAAATAACAACCCCAAAATTTGGCTCAGATAGTGATAATTAATACGAGTGGAATCCCTATGGTTACCATATTTTCTTTTCTTTTTTTGTCATTTTATTATAATCTTAAAAAAAATCCTTTGTTGTCTCACATGCATCATGCATCATGCATCCTATCAGGTAAATTTTTTTATAACTTTTGTGCTTGCTCTTCAAATTTGCAGCTCTGGACTACATCGAATGTTCCTAATGCTCAGGGAACTCCAGATTTCCTCGGGGAATACCCTTCTCAAGATGTCTCGACACCAGCCCAAGAATCCGATTCTGAAGACAAACCTAAGCTTCCTGCATCAGAAACAAAATCTAGTGGAAGAACGGAACTTCCATTGGTGATTGCCTTGCCTAACATGGTGTCTGCTGTTTCTCATATTGCTCTAATGGTATACATTCAATTTTCTGCAGGACCTTTTTACCACAACCTTTCCCACTCCAGGCCCAATTCCGGGCTGGCATATTTCTCCACCTTATGGCATGGGCTTCAACATGCAATATTATCCTAATGCAACGGTATGTTATTAACCAAATGATAATGGGAAGAAATTTGATTTTTCACTGGTGAAACATATAGATGCCGATGCATGTTTATTGGGTTCTTTTACAGCCTGTGCCAGCATATCCCAACCCAACAAAATCAACGAACCCGTTCGATCTTAATAGAGAATCCACTTCGGTACAAGCCCCATCTGTATGTACAACACTCGAGCTTATATTATCATGCACAAAACCTTTCTTATCCTGCCTATTTTCTTTTTCTGGTATGCTTATATTGAGCTCTTGACACATCTTTATAAGATCAAACTTTGGTCATGCTGTCCTGTACGAGTTCTTCAATCTCCATGACTTGGACATATCACGTGTCTTTGTACACCTTTTTGTTCTGTTTCTATCTTGCACCATGGCCGAGTAATGGTGTCCTTGAGTTTTTCTTAGATTGGCATTAAAACAAGTTTTCTGATTAAAAAATATGGTTCAAGAAGCCAGAAAAAACTCAAATAAATTCCATAAGATGCGATATATCCTAATATGACTTGTTTGATCATGCTGAATTCACCAATACTTAACATGCATAGGAAGCGATTTGCATGGAATAACCTTTATAGCCATGCCAATGACTTGGATGTGTTTTATCATAAACATATCAAGGTCTAGTGCAAGATTAGAAAGCATATCTACTGCAAGCAATATTTTTGTTCTTGTTCAGAGCTGTTGCAAGGCTTGTTTCTCTGGAATATTTTGTCTAATCTAGTCCTGTTTTGTAAATTTCTAAATAAATATACTGTTTTTGATGTAGTTTCCTTCCATGGGAAACTTGCACAGTGGACTCCCAATGGTAGAACATACTTCCGCATTGCCTCCACTGATCCCACCCTTTGCATCAGCCATGCCTTATGGTAAATTCACCTCCGCCTATCTTCAATACCTACTGATAAATGATCCCTATCTGGTCCTCATATTCAGTTTTCTACATCTTAGGTGGATACACAGGACAACAAGCATACATGAATTTGCCTCTTTCCAGGTAACGTTCTTTATCCTCAGTGTCATACTTTTCACCATTTGGTCATATTTATTATTCTGTTCACTAGATCTCACCATGTCGCCTGATTTCATTTGCCTATTGACTCTTAAGGACCTGACTTCCCATTTGACTGGTAGGATAGGAGGGGGGGAGTGAAAAGTCGGTGAGAAATAGGACTCACACACTGTTTCAAAGTTGCATGGTCTGTATAAAATGCAGTGGGGGTCTTCTAAGGATTATCTCCATTGAAAATACGGGATGGGCATCACAATCATATGCATTTTCCACACCATGGACATCCAAAATCTTATCATGCTGATGTGTAGACAAGAAGCATAATGCTCTGTCTGCTGTCACCATACTTGCATGACTAGGTTCACCATGGCACATGATGACAAATCCTCCCGCATGGATTAGACATTATCCATACTTCATTGAATTTCCTTTCAGGCCACAGGGACCGGGCGACTTTGGCAGTGAGGGAGTTCCTTTTGGGTCATTGGATATGGCTCAACAGCCAGCCAACGAATACTTGCTCCCAACCTCCTCAAGCTCTCTTCCTCCCAGGGGAGGCAATCCATTTGGATAGATCAGGACAAAAATCTGCCCGAATCATGGTACTTATCCCCGTAGCCATCATACCTGCTATTTTGTTTCTTTTTTGCTCATCTGGTGAATTCTGCCATCTCTCATAGTTTGATGTACTCCACTGGAGCGAGCTCCTTTCAGATGCTTAGCTAATTATGAAACACAATGAAACATAAAACATGAAAGAATGTCATTTCAGTGATCTATAAACACATGGAGTTAGAAGCCTCTTTCAGCCTTTGCTCTGTCGTCCGATCCTGTCGAAGACAGATGACGAGCAGCCACCGATCACATTTTAGCTATAGTAGCAAGGATCTAACAGGAATGTCTCAGCGAATCATTTGGCTATGTTCTAACAAATATCTGATGCAGAACATCTTGTATTATTTGAAGTAAGAAAATATAAATTACAATACAAGAGAGTAAAATATTCTGTGGGATTACTGATATTGTGTTTCTTAATTCGCAACCGAAAATGTTCTGCCATAGAGATTTTTGAAACACGTAACGAGAAGATCCAACACTCCAATTATCAGCAACAAAGCCTTGATCCAAAACTAGTGAAGATTCTTCTGATTGAGATCTCTGGTACATTTGCCTAAAACTTCTGCATCTATAATCAATTATTTTTGTACTTTTATTACAATGTGGAGCTGTATGGTGTGCAGCATCTCCACAAAAGATTTTTTCTAGGGGATCACATTAATATATGTTTTTTTTTGTGAAAGGCTTCTTTGTATCTCTCACAAATTCTGGAGCCCTAACTCTCTGCTTTATATTGTGTTAGCTGATTTTCCCTGCTAAGTAATACCGAGGGAAAAAAAGAGTTGAAATCGCAAGTTGTTTATAACAACCCTGGTTTTCATATTAGTTTTTCTCGAACCATTACAATCAAGTGAAAATAGCTATTTTTCTCATACAAAGTCACTCTCATTATGAAGCATACTTCCTCTATTTGGTACAAATTGTTTATCATGCGAGTGTCTCCTTTCAGGGTCACTGAGTTTCTGTGTATAAATTTCAAGTAATTAAGCCCAGTTTCTCCTTTAGAACATGTTCATCTTCAAATGAACTGGTAGTCTTATTGAGTAGTAAATGAAAATCTCATTGATGGGTAGAAAATGAGATTTGTGTCGGGCTCGGGTTGATGGGCATTGCCAAATTCAATAAAGCATGTTGCGAATTAGCTCATAAAACGTGTTTTATATTAGAGAATAATATATATTATATTTTAGAACCTCTCTTAACAGCTTAAATTTTTATATGAAATGAGTGTTAAAATTATGTTGACCCAGTGGTCACGAGTTCGAATTTTATTATCTTTATTTTATTTGATAAAAATCAAGCACAAGGTAATATGAGTTTATGCAAATTTCAAGCCTAAAAAACTTTCACTTGAGAAAATATATTAAAAAATAATATAAATTATATTTTAAAACTTCTCTAATAATATAATTTTTTATATAAAATAATTTATCTAGACTTAGCTTCAGTAATTAGACGAAAGTATAGCATTCCCCGAGAGCAGCTGACTTTGGCAGCGGGGGAGTTCCTTCTGAGTAATTGAATATGACTCGACAGCCGACCAGTGGATACTTGCCAGTAGCCCCTCAAGTTCTCTTCCTTTAAGGGGAGGAGCATTTGGATAGATAAAACTTTAATGTTCAAAGTTCAGTTAGGTGTTTTTTTGAAAAAAAAACTAATTTTTTTTATTTTAAATTAAAAAAAATAATAATGTTTTTAATTTATTTTCATGTATTGATATCAAAAATAGTTTTTTAAAAAAATATAAAAAATATCATTATAATATATTTTAAGTGAAAAATACTTTCAAAAATAACATCAACTGCACTTCCAAACAAGCTGGCTGAATTAGAGTTAGAAGCTTGATTCTAATATAACTGTTATTGTTCAACTTGTATTCACATTTGGATTACAGTGGCAGGGATCTAACAGGTTGAACAAGAATGTCTCAGCAAGTCATATGTCTATGTTCTAACAAGTATCTGATAATTCGTATCTTGATTCGCAACTGATAAATGACATAGCGATAACGGAAAGGGAAAACGAGAAGATTTAGTACTGTTATCAACAAAAACATCAACAAACCTTAATCTCAACAAAAACATCAACAAACCTTAATCCCAAACTAGTCCAGGATCCAATACCCAAAATACAATAACCAACAGGAAATTGGTTCAAAACCATCACCAAAGAGCTCCCTAAAGCCAAATCTGTTAAGGAACCATCTCACCTAAAAACTTAAGCTTGTAGGTGAGGCCCTATAATATGATTTATATTATTCTCAATCATATCCCCTTAAGTGAAAGCCCTCTGAGCTTGAAACTTGCACAGACCCACATTACCTTGTGCTTGGTTTTTATCAAATAGAATGAGGGTGGTGAGATTCGAACTCGTGACCGCTGGGTCAACAAGACTCTGATACCATGTTAAAGAACCATCTCACCTAAAAGCTCAAGCTTGTAAGTGAAACTCCATAATATGATTTATATTATTCTCTAACACATCAGACCTACAGACACCGAAACCGAGGAGGCTGAAAAACCCTTTCCTGGAAACAGATCAGATGACAACTTGCACACAGCAATGACAGAGTTTAGTACTGATAAAGGAAGCTGAGGGATTGTTCCCTTAATAAACCCTTCCTTCCAAGCATGCTTAGAAAATCCCACAACTTCAATCGAAGATGGCCCGAATTTAAAATCATGCACAACTCCAGGCCTTCTTATGAATGCCAAAACCACGCCCAGCAAGAAAACCATCAAGGCAGAAGGCAGTGAGGCCTTTCTCTGCCACCCAAACTAATTTCATCGCCCTCTCTTTCACTGCCCTCTCTTTCACTGCCCTCCTCACCAGAACCATTGACGACAATAATAAAACAAGCACAAACAATAGCCAAAACCAGACCATCTAATCCCAGCCAGTGCCTACCACCGCCGGACTTCGATTTAGAAAAATCTTGGACTCTCCTAATATACTTCACTGCAGACATGGCAAATGATAACCCTTGTGACAGCTGAATTCCCCTAAGAACAGATAAAGGGATCAACTTATAAACTAGCTGCATCAAACCTGTGACGCCCAGAAGTAGCAAAATCCCACCAGTACATATTCCTGCTGCCATAATTTCAGGCACACCAAACTCCGCACTGTTTGATATAGCCACAGCTGCTATTGATTTCATGGGCTGGACTGGCATTGACACACCATAGATTGCCCCAGTAACAATGTTGTATATGCCAGTGAAGATTAATGTTGTCCCTAAATTAAGGTCATCGGATAAAGACCAGGTTGTCTTTCAATCTGCCGACTATATTTGATGGAAAAGCTTGATCTGGGTGTTTAAGTTGGCGTGTCACGGAGAGGTATTTGGAGACCAGGGGACTCCATTTTTGTTTCTTGTGTATTTGCAAGATCTGTGATTCAACTAGTAGTGTGGCTTTTCGATTTTATATGGGAGCTATAAAAGCAATCGCTCTATTTCGTGTGACCTTCTTGAATCTAGAGAGATTCGGCCATTGATAAATGAGAAATATCTTCCAGTGAAGAAGGTTTTTGTCTTGTAATTATGATAAAAAGGCAGGGGGGATACCTCTAATTATTGGTGGTTTGACACTATGTTATCTTCTAATTTATTTTTTTTACATGAATAAGTATTTTTCTATGTGTTTTTGAATAGTTTAAAATTAAATATATATATATATAGAAAAGAATCTTGCAAGATATTATTAATCAATAATAATGTTTGCTTTTGAAAATAAAGTATTCTATAAAAAAAAAAATTCTAATTAAATAGGCCGTGTTTAGTTCATGTTGCTTGACATAATAAGCAGGTATAAAATAAATAAACAGATCAAATTAAAGGGATATAAATATAAAATTAATATATTTTAAGCTCAGTCTTGTCATCTCCTACTTTCACCAGCCACCATGGTCAGAACTCACTCAAACTCTTTGTTCAATGGCACTCGAGATGATGTATACTGCAGAAGTTAGTGGTTGTTGCCCCAAAGTTATAATTCTCATGGTCATGATTTAGGGGGTGCTTTTGAAAAAATATTTTTTAAAAAAATAATATTTTATTTTATTTTATTAGTGTTTTTATGCATTGATGTCAAAAATAATTTTAAAAAAAATAAAAAAACATCATTTTAATATTTTTTAAAAACAATATTAAAAAATAGATTTTTTTAAAGTTTGGCAAGTACTATTTTCAGGCCTGTCCTTTATGGACAATCAAACCGGCCCATTTCTTCACTCTCGTACAAGAAAGAAACAATTTAGGGGGTGTTTGCCTGGCTTGATCAGGTGCTAAATGTGTCGTCTGAAGTTTTAGAATCTTTTCTAAAAATGGTGGAATCTGCAGGTGTCTGCCAAATTCTCGATAATTACTATTATTGCCTAAAGATTTACAGCAAGAGTCTTGAGTCTCAACAATTCGAGCAATTTCAACAGATTGGCTTTTGCTCGCAGCATTTTAATGAAGACTGCATCTTCTCGGAGGAATCAACGATTATGAAAACTTCTGAAATACTAGATGAAGGATTAATGAAATATGGGTATGGGGTCCTTGCTTGTTTGCCTAGCAAAGTTCATTAGTTTTTTACCATTATATCTAATATGATGCGCTCTATCATCATAAGTCTAGAGTGTTAGAAAATAATATAAATTATATTATAAAAATTCATCTAATAACTCAAACTTTCAGATGAAATGGTTTTTTGATATGGTATTAGAACCTTATTGACCCAGCAGTCACGAGTTCGGATCTCAACACCTTCATTCTATTTGATAGAAACCAAGTACAAGGTAGTGTGGACATGTGCAAGTTTCAAATCAAAATGATTTTCACTTGAGAAGTATGTTAGAAAATAATATAAATCATATTAAAAAATCTCACCTACAAACTTAAGTTTTTAAAGTGAAATGATTCTTTAAGGCGAAGAGTATGTTAAATTAGAGCACTTGCTGCAATGAAGTAGTTGATTGTCGTCATTGTCATAATGAAGTGACGACGAGTTTTTCCGTCTAAAATCAATTTCTCTATTTGATCATGTTGCTGAAGCTGATAATTTGCACAATATGTTTTGGTGATTTTGAACGAATTTGCCCAATATAATTTTCTGTCTAAACATGTATCTATGCTGGTTTTTCTTCGATTATGCATTCATGAGCTCTTGCTGTAAATATCCATTGTAATTACCCACCTGCTAGAATGCTCCATTTACTTTTTTCCCATCTGATATTGTTAAGGAATCATCTCGAGTTATTAGATGAGTCTTTTTTTTTTTTGAATGGTATTTCTGAATTCTTTACACAATAAAACTACCATTTTATCCCTGGATGCTGACACAACGACGCAGAACAGCGAGATGTTTTTGATTTTTCACAAATTCATGCACGGTGAAACTACGAAAATAACCATCGAAAAAGACAAAAAAAAAAAAAAAACTGTAGCCGAAGGTATCGTGGTACTTCCCCCCTTTTTTTCATGATTGTCGTTGGGTATGGGAGTGTCTAGGTAATTTGGAATTTTTAACGATTTTTTTCTGAAACACTGTAGACGCGTCGTGTGGAAGCATCAACAGTTTTTCACTTGCACATATTTTTCAGGCGGAGCGTGCGACATCTCTTGGCAGTAGAAACCGTATGCCCACCGTGTCACCTGGTGTGTGTCATGTCCTCTGCCTTCATGTGTGGCATGTGTTGTTTTCCGATGGTCGGGAATCACCAATGAATGGTTTTTTTTTGTTTTTTTTTTCTCTCTTACCGCTGAAAATTACTCTCTTACCGCTGAAAATTATTTTTCTTTTTATTCCCGATAAAACATGGATTGATAAATGAATTTAGCAGTCCACTACTACAGCCTTCATACATACATATATATATATATATACATACATACATATATATCAGGAAATCACAAGGAACATCTTCTCGTAATAATGAGAGGTCCCCACGTTGGTCTTGGACCTCAGTAGCAGCCAAGCAGGAACTTCCAATCAGGTGCAAGTGACCTTCAAATTTGTGGAGAAGGTCAAATCACATTGCTATGAAAGCTTACATCAGATGCCTTGAGAAATTTTGTCATGCGGGGGGGATCACAACAGATTTAGTGACACCTTTTCCAAGAATCTTCATCCTGACCTCTTAGGTACAATTTCTTTTTATAGGAACAAGGTATTGCTAAATAGCTTCTACAATCGACGACCATAAATTATGAATCAAACAGTAAATAATTCACACAGCTACCATAGCTTTCGAGTCTGTTAAAATCAAGGTTGTCAATACCGTTCTAATCGTCATTCTGGTTTTTCTATTGGAACGAAACATTTTCAGTTTTGGAGTATTTTGACGTGTTATTTCTAGGTTGTACTGTTCATATATAATTAATTATATATATATATATATATGAAAAAAATTAAAATATTAATTTAACAAAAATAATTTAAATTCAAGATAAATTAACTTTAAATTATACAATATAAACACAAAGTCAAACAAACATAATCTCAAAATTAAAAACATTTCTAAAATTCTAAAATATTATAATAGTAAAATAAAAGAAATATAATGATTTTGAGACAGAATGGCACGGCCGGAATTAAAACCGAAACAAAAACGACACCGTTTCGTCTCGGTTTTATAACGGCACAGAACGTTTTGGCCATTCCTGCCGTAACGGAACGGAATTAACAAACTTGGTTAAAATAATATTTTTTATTTTAAAAAACTATTTTTAATATTAGTATAACAAAATATCTAAAAATATAAATGAAAAATATTAAAACTCAGGGGAATACCATTTAAAATGCGGTTTCAACTTTCAACCTTGATGAGATTGCGGTAGAATTGTATTAATGATAAATATCATTTAAAATGCAATTTCAACTTTAAGAAAATTATTTAAAATATATTCAAATAATATTTTTTTTATTTTTCAAAATTTATATTTAATACTGACACATCAAAACAATAAAAAACACATAAATTTTTAAAAAAATACTTCAAACCCGAACTAAATCAAGAAGCTAACAGGAAATAAGGGGTGGTATATAATAAGTAGCAGCATCTCATATATTCAGTCAAAAAGATGTGGTTGAGTTTGCAGGCTTATACAATAACTTATGCTGCAATGGAGGTCAAAGAAGGATAATAAATTTGAGCCGCAGCAGAGTTTTACAGGAATTGCAAGGCAATACAAGCCTGGATTATGGAAAGCAAAAACTAGCCATGACCATGAATTATGAAGCATAAACTGCGAAGGAAACAATTTACAAAACGACCATCCATGGCTGCTAAGATCTAGATGCACATAAACAGCTCTTTATAAACAGATGATCAGGGGTGTCTACCTTCGCATTAGCTTCATCAATCATGGCCATAATTGCAGGTGCATTTGCCGTCATGGAGCTTCGATGATGCCAGTTTCGAAAAGTCCCGTCCTGTTTTCTGATGTGGGAACATCCTCGGAAGATTTATTGGTGGTGTTCTCCATCTCCTCGTCGATCATAATCTCCTCTGAACGGCAACTCGAACTGCAAAATGCTTTCTCGCCCCTGCATGAAATCAAATCAGCCTAGCATCTTACAGTCAATATCCTTCATTAACGAAACTAAAATGGCTTGTAGATAACTGGCACAAACCTGTATATGTAAATATCTTTTCCCTCATCCAGTTTCTTGTTGCAAAAGTAGCAGAAGCTCAGGAAATCTTTAGAGGGGAGTGAAGTTGGGATCTTTGAGCAAGTAGCAGCCTGGGCCAATCCAATCTCCTTCTCTTCGTTCTTGCCATAATTACTAAAATCATTAGGGTGGCATTCTAAAATGCAGCCACCATAGATATGAGTTGTTTTGGGGTTGGGACCATGTGAAATTACGCATGTATAATCCTCAGAAAGCTCAATCTCACTTGCAGAGAGAGAGCTGGCAAATCCATTGCCAGAGCTGGCTGACATTGGGGTACAAGTCAAATTTGTGTTGGAGAAGTTGTTTGTATTTGAGCTTCCTCCGAGTAATCGAGGAGGGCAATCAACTTGGGTAGGTATGTTATCCGAGCAAAAATTCAGGGAACTTGCTCTCAGTTTCTGGCCAGCCAATCGAGACAGGGATGAAGATGATCTGCAAGAGTCCAGTGAACATGACCGAATCTTCCCGAAGGGCTCAGATTCAAAAGGGCCTTCTCCAATTTCAAAAAGAACATCAGAACTGCCCTTTTGAAGGGGAGATTTGGTGAGGGTGCGAGGGAAAACCGCAAAATTTCTTGGCAATGACTTTTGTGATTGAAAAGGATCGGTATGGGATTGAAAATTAGGGGGTTTACTTCGCACTCGGGGTCCAAAAAGAATGTTCTTACTCTCTGATGATTGCAGAGCTTTGCCAAATCCTTTCCCATCATCACCATCAAAATCATCATCATCAAGTGAATCTAAAATGCTCAGACCTACTTTGTTACAATCCCATGATCTAAGGGACTTGTGGGGGTTTCCTATGTTTGAAAACATCCTACAATCCAGGGGAGATGTTGGACTCCTGACAGAATCACCATCTGATAAACCCTTGTGGCTTGACCCAACAAACAAGCCAGGGCCAGTGAAAAAAGAGCTAGCTTTGTGGCTGTGCCCCATGTTATTATAAGATTGGAAATATGAATCAGAACCAGAATCAGACACTGTCATCTGACCCGTTTGTTGATCTTTCTTGACTGACCTGGTTCTTTTCCTCAACATTGCCACAAAACCCTTCTCGTAAACACCAAATTTCCCCTTATCTGCACACAAATTAGTAGATGTCAATGAATTTGCTACTATATCCATCACTAAATTAGAATCAACACGAAACTTTTGACCAAACAAAGATCATTTATTAAACTGCATTGAAGAAACGGAAAGGGATAACTTACAAACACAAAAGGATCAAAACTTTCAAAGGAAGATCTTTCTAGTTAAGAAACCTCAGAAATCCCAAAATACCCGCATCAAGAACTGCGAAAGAAGTAAAGAAGGAATAGCAAAATCCCACCTTGAAGATCACACAACATTTTCTACGCAAAACCGAGCTCCCGCAATCAAAATCACTCGAAAAACAAAAACCCCGGATGAAAAAACCTCTTGAATCCATTAAAAAAACCTCCGAAGAAAACACTAGCAGTGCATAAGAACATCATCTAGACATCAACTTGGACCAAAAAAACATTAAAGCTAAAACCAGAAAAAAGAAAACACAATGCATCATGATAATCGCCGTCCTCAAAGGAGTGAAAAGAAAGCATACCAGATTTCTTTTACTTTTCTTCCTCGATAAAACACGGAGAGAGATGATGTTTTTAAAGAAAAATATACAAATGCAGTAAATAAAAATATGTTTTTTTGTCAATTTCTTGGACTGTTTATGTGTCTGCTGTTGAAACTTGCACAGGACTCCTTTATCTCTCTATCTCCATCCCTCAAAATCAGCAAAGCAGTGAGCTTCTGAAATACTCCATTCACTTACACGCTCGCTCTCTCTCTCTAGAAATATACATTACATTACTACCTTTATTTCCTTGTTCCTTTCTCTCTCTAGTGGAAGGATACTGTCTTAAGCCCACGGGTTTCTTTTTCTCTCCTCTAGTACTCCTACGGACCTACCCTACAACCTACTTTTGTAGGCATACACAAGAAAAATTACCTCTCTTGTTTTGTCACTTCTACACCATTTTACTCCCTTTTTGAATCTTCTCCCTCTGTGCTTCATTAAATAAATTAACACCTTTTCTCACTGCAATGATGCTATGAATTGAATTGCAGTTAACCCTTTGACAGTCTTTGAATTTAATAAAGATGGAGTAATTAGTGTAATAAATGGGTAATCTTGTATTGGTCTTGGCAAATGATTTAAAAACTAGACCAAGCCCAGTGGTATCTTTTCCTTTCTGTAAAGATGGATGGATCACCACTCATGAGTTGCTACTTGTAATAATACATAAAGTTGGATATAAATGTGTGATTTAAACTAATATATCTTTTATTTTACATGCAAGGAAAATAGATGTTGGAAAATAAAGGAATCACGTTAAGAAGAGTTATAAAAGCGTCACGTTTTTTCTAAGAACAAGTTCCTAAATTAATGGGTAGAAAATCCAATTCTCTTTTCTTTTTTGTCAAATTAGTATGGTAAATGTAAAAGTTTAAGTGAATGGTACGGTTTGAAAAGGATTTGTTGGAATAGCATAGATAGAGCTTGTTGTGCTTTTTAAATGCTATATTAGCTACATATTTCATTTTTAAAATGCAATAATTTAAAATGTTACGGTTCACAATACGGTATTAATTAAATTTTAATCAGATTAAACACTAGCAAAACACATGGATAAACATTCTATTTTTCTTGGAAAAAACCATTGTCTCCCTTGAAAAGCTTGTTAATCACTTGGATTTTCCTCTTGAAAACAATTAAAAATCAAATTATCCAAGTCTTTAAGCATCATTTGCCCTTTGTGTTTAAAATTCATTGTTCCTTTTGTTACCGTCGTCACCTCTCGATATTCTTGTAGTCTTATAAGCATGATAAATATACTACATTACTATTAATTTGTTTATGATTTGGTTGAAACTAATTAAGTATTTAGGGTTAGATTCGGGTTTATAGTGAATTTAGAGTTTGTTTAATCAAGGATAAATTAGTTAAGAATACAATCGATTATGGTTTATTTGATATAGTTGAACATAAAAACAATTTCAATTAATATGAATTAATTACTTTGATTAATTAAGTGTTGCGTTTATTTTAATTTAAGTTGTTGAATGAGAGATTTTATGTATATTGTTGGAATTGGCTAATGATGTAGTTAAATACACACACATGTTCATGTAATATAGCATAAATGTGGTTGAATTATGATGAGTTACACGTTTTAATGAATTGTTGATAGGCTAACAAATTTAATATTTTTTTTTGAGTTAAATTAATTTGTTATGAATTGGTGTTTGATTTAATGAAATTGAGCATGAAAATGTCAATTGATAATGTATCTTGAGTTGTATTTATTTGTTTGTTAAGTTTGCTTTAACATTAGATTTTTAAAATTTGATTGCATTTGCTATGAATTTTGTTAATTAAGGCTGAGGTAATGCAATTTAGTTACAGTTATGTTAAATTGAATAGAATGTGATCTGTTTATTTTTACAAAATGTCTAATAACTTATTTAGTGTTGTACACATAGAATGATGAGACTTTATGAGCGAGTCCAACCATATATGGTCGAAAGTGGTTTTTTGCATGTCAATTATCTTCATCATATCAAGCTTGATCATGGTTTGATCCATGCGTTAATTGAGCAATGGAAACGTGAGACACATAAGTTTCATCTTATTCATGGAGAGATGACATCATTTACACTATAGGACATGACAATTTTGCTTAGTATTGTCTATTGATGGACAGAAAAAAAACATTTAATGGTGTTTGTAATAGAAATTGTGTTATGTAAGCGATCATTTAGATTAACACCCTTTTTTTGAATTGAAAGGAGTAACATACTATTTAATTTTATCAATGAAACATTTTTATACCACAAAATGATGGTGTGAGGAGGCCTTGTAGAGGTATAAGATCGATTTATAATTTAAATATATTTATTATTTATTATGATTGCATTAGTTGTTATTATGATTTTAATTTGCTTACAAGTATATCAAAGAACATACACTCCATTTATTTGGTAGTGTATTATTCAATAATCTCCCATGGAGATATGTTCTCTTGCTTTAAATGACACTCCTATAGCTGGGGAGTTGTTATAATGGTAATCTTGTACAAATATTTATATCTAACATGCATGAAGGAAGTCAAACAAGTCGGGGGATGTTTGTTATTTCTATAGTTATGAATCAAAAAAATAAATAATATTTAGATTTGAATGTTTTTGTACACAACAAAATTAACAAAATGATTTTACTTAATAACAATCATGGTCGTATGAGCATCTCTATATGGGCAGGACCTAGATACCGAGATTACTGGATATGGCAGTCCATACTATGAGAATTACATTCTATCTTCCACTAAATTCAAGTATTACGGTGTTATTTTTGCAAATATATAAATTTTCTATTGGGTTCTTGAAACATTGAAAAATACAATTAAGCTAACGTGTTTTTAATGCTAGGTGGTTTAGTAGACAAGTTTTTTAAAATAACTCAACACATGAGCTAGCATTTCTCATAGCAAGCTCGATAGGCAACATGTTATCCAAGTGTTTTTAAACTATTTGTTAAATAAAATAGTTAATTGCATCAAGTTATTATTGTTTGATTATTATTTAACTTATAAATTGCATGTCATGTGGATGCTTTTCTCAGAAAAAAGATTGGTCGTTGTTATGGTTGTCTTCATTAGCAGAATGAATACATGGACAATAATGATCCAGCTAATATGTTTGGAGATCGTCGAGTTATATATTTCCGGATTGGATAATGTGATAATTTGGCTATATACAATATATTTTAATCAATATCAATATGAATGGTGATTTTGCATGTCATTACTTATAGGGGTAAAATGATGATTATGAATGGTTAGGCTCACATAATACTTATATATCATTACAGGTCAAACCTAAAATATCATCAAGTATTGAATTGAAAGGTAAAATTAAGAGAATGAGAAATAAATTTGAAAACAAATTAGTATAAGATCATGAATCTAAAGATGAAATTGAAGAAAAAATAAAAGAGTTAAGAATCAAAATTATAAGTCAAAACATTAAGGGTCAAATTGAGTATTATAAAATAAAAGTACAAATATAGTTTTTTTTAATAGCAAACACAAAACTCAACGGGGTGGGGCAAAGAAGAAGAAAAAATGAAAATGAAAAGGCTTTTGATGAGAAATCATCATTGTAATCACATCATGTGTTATCCCGTGATAAGGGGTAGCTGTGACGCTTCTAACATCTATGTGGAATATAGAGTTCCTACACGTGAAAGATGGCTCACATGTCACAAGAATAGCGTTAAGTTGACCCATATACACCAACAACTTTTTTAAAATATATTTTAGAAATGGAAAAGGATTAGATTATCTCCGACTCAACTTGATAATAATAATAAAAAAAAAGATAGAAAATGACAGGAACACTTATAGATAGAAGGCAAAATCTGATTACAGGGGTAATATAGCCATTTAATTTCTTAAAAATAAAGTAAATGACTAAAATTATGTCGCCTAATGTTAGTTAATTAAAAATAATTTTTAAAAACAACTTAATAATTTTACTATGTAATAAGGATATAAGCTTATCATTATGTCCCTGATAAATTTGGTAATGATATTTGTATCCCAAGAAAAAGATTCAATTATCATTCTAACTAAACTAAATGGTTTTTTTATGTCTAAGAGTAGAATAATCTGAATACAATTTGAATACATGGTAAAGTGAATGGATGTGTAATAAAAATCGGATTATTTTTAATTAAATTCTAATACTTAACCCCGACTATTGGATGAATAGTCAACTGATGTATACAGTCCGTCCCTAAAGAGTGTGATGTTATGGTAAAAAAATTATGATTTGTACAATAAATCTTGAGTTTGAGCCAGGACGTGTACTATTTATAAGAGTTTAGGACAACTGAAATTTTATTCACTCACCTGGATTCATAAAATGTATTTTCTAGAGATAAAGTTTTCTCACATCCCAAACAAAATGTATAGTCATTTATTTAAAAAAAAAACTTCTTACCAATTACTCTCTTTACATGTTGTTTGACATTATATTTCAAAAATATTTTTGAAAAAAACAAAAAAAAACTTTTTTATTTTAAATTATTTTTTTATATTTTTAAATTATTTTCACATAATAATATTAAAAATAATTTTATAAAAAATATATTATTTTAATATATTTTTAAATAAAAATCACTCTCAAAAACATTACTGTAAATCTCTTTTCATTAGCGAAAGGATCGTGCGTATCTCGTCAACACAGCGTATATTGATAGTTACGTTTTTTACAGGTTTGGACTCTTTTTTTTTCTTGCAAAGGATTTTTACTCTCAAAAAAACTATTTTTTAAGGGTTGACATGTTTTAAAAAGAGGTGATGAGAATAGTTTCTTTCTCAAAATATATCGTTATGATGTAAATGATATTTTTAATAAAACTTATCCTTAAAAGTTTTATTAATTAAATATAAAAAATATTTTGTAATTAAAAAAATAGTATTGGACGGGATAAAATAAAATATTCAATTATGTTTTTGAGTGTGATAAAAATTATTTTTTAATATATTTTTTATATCAACACATCAAAACATTATAAAAACACTAAAAAATATTAATTTAAAATAAAAAAACAAAAATAATTTTTAAAACATAATTATAAAGTTGATATGAGTTCCAGGGGTAGTCGCACTGTACAAACCCCGTTAACATTTACCCTTTGTTTGGAAGTGAAATAATAGTTAATTTTTCAATAATGAATCTTAAAAATATATTTTATTTTAAAAAATATTAAATTACAAGCTATTAGAGAGAATATATATTGGAGTAGAAACAAAAAAGAAACGTGGAAAAGAGTAAATAGTTCAGTTACTTCTCTACCCCTATTTAGGGACAAGTGGTCACCGAACGACAAGGCTGACGTGTTAGCTGGTCTTTATGGAAACTGACAAGCGGTCTCGGCCATTACCTGCGGCCAGTGGACTGAGTTAACCAGGTTGCAGGTCCAGTTAATCGGCTCGTTTGTACAAGTTTGAAAATCGTACTAGATTGTTGATGGATGAATTGATTTTGTCTGTCAAGAGGATTAAACGTCGACTAGACAATTTGTTTTGAATAATTGAAAGGCTTGTGGACAACTCAACTTTATATTGACAACTTTATCACTCGTTTATTTTATTTATTTTGTGTTAGAAAAGTATTTTTAATTTTTTTTATGTTTTTAGATTCTTTAAATGTGATGAGTTAAAGAATAAATTTTAAAAAATAAGAAAATATTATTGATACGAGGTATAAATTATGTTTTAGAGAAAGTGTTAATTCTTATATGAAAATATGCCCGAGAGATGTCTTGTTGAGTGTATTTGTGTATATCAGGCTTGTTAATTCCGTTTCATTCCAGCTGGAATGGGCCGTGAATATTCTGTGTCATCATAATATTTCTTTTTATTTTAGAATATTTTACTATCATAATATTTTAGAATTTTAGAGATGTATCTAATTTTGAGATTATGTTTGTTTGACTTTGTGTTTGTACTTTGTATTGTATAATTTAAAGTTAATTTATCTTCAATTTAAATTATACTTGTTAAATTAATATTTTAATTTTTTTTCATATATATATATATATATATAATTAATTAATTATATATGAACAGTACAACCCCAAAACGGCACGCCGAAACGCTCCGAAACCGAAAGTTTTCATTCCAATAGTAAAACCGAACGACGACCGGAATGGTATTGACAACCTTGGTGTATATGTTCATCTGACATGAGGATTATATTTTAAAAAATAATAATAAATATGGTAAAGATATCATATTTTGTTAATTATTATATATAAATATACTATGCATTTTTTTGTATATATTTATGGTCGAAGTTAAATTTATATCTAGTTATGTTTTTATTGTGAACTTTTAAAATGATTTTTTTAATCTGATTATAATTTATTTCTTTGATTGCATGCAAAATATGGAGACATGATTTTCAATGTGTGTTTTCTTTATTACAACTTGTTTTTCATGTCATGATAATTTTATTTTTTATTTTAAAAACAATACTTATGATAAATTTGTTTTCTTAAAAAAATAAATATAGTTGTTTAATGCATCGAAATCCTTTTTTTTATATTTAAATTTATTTATTTATTTATCATTTTTTCAGGATGATTTGCTTTGTTTGCCAATTACCATAAATTAGTATACATTGAAGTAAAATAAAAAAAATTTCTCAAATTGCATAACTTTATTCTCTACGCTAAAACTAGTTTCGTAATAGGTTGTTTTCTAGAACTAAATATTTTAAGAAATCATTGAGAGTCAACTCTGCTAAAATCTCTATTAAAAAAAAACAATCGATCATTCATGTTAAATGGAAGTCATGTGAATGTTTGTAAGCATGATTAAGATTATTTTTTAAAATGTTTTTTTGTTTCAAAGTATATTAAATATTTTTTTATTTTTAAAAAATTAATTTTGATATCAACGTATGAAAATAATTTAAAATAAAATAAAAATATTTTAAAAAAACACTGTAGAGACTATATGTGATTGATTAGTCCCGACGATGTGAAGATCAAACTTTATTAATTAGATACGTATAATGGTGGTTTTGTATTCATTGTCCACGTCATTCCATGTGGTTAGGTTATAATTATAATTAAAACCACTACTAATAAATCATCAATCTATTATAAACAACGCTACAAAAGTTAGATACGAACAATTTCCTTCGTTACCTATCAATTTCCTCGAATGTTTTATATAATAAAAGTCATACTTTGATTTATTTTTTAAAATCATTGTTATTTAGAGTTGTACGAGCTGATTAGCCCGCTTCGCTGGGCATTTTTATCTATGTAGAAAAATAATTGATTTTATAAATGTTGTATTTTGTTATTTTAATATTTAATTAGTAGAATTGTAATTGATAAAATATGCTAAAAATGGTTTTTTTCAACCAAAATGTGATTGAATATTGTTATTGGTAGAAAAGTTTTGATAAAATTTGTTAGAAAATTTGCTAAGAAGGTTAAATGATTTATAAGAAATTTGTTGTCACGGATACTCTGGTTAAAAAAACAAAACAGCAAAAGAAACCCAGTTAAAAAAGAACAACTGAGTTGGACAGTAAAAAATCAAAAATAAATGTGAAAAAAAGGTCACCGTTTCTTAAAAGAAACAAACAAAGGGTCTAAAATATAAATTTAAATTCAAAGCCAAAGTTTTTTTTATAAGATTTATTCATCATATTATTATATTAAATATCTTTAAGAATGCCGATATTAATTTTTTTTTCAAGAAATCGTAGGTCATTTTTTTTCTCTCTTTATATATTTTTAGGCGATAATATTAAATAAATATCAAACACATATATTTAGTCTCACATATTATATATTGTGATCGAAATGGGAAGTGATTTTTATATTTTTTAATTGTAGATAACTTAGGTAAATTTGTTTAAAAAAACCAATATGAGTTGCCTTTTTCCCCCAGTAATATTAGATCTGACACATTATAAATAAAAACATTGCAATATTTTTCAAAAAAGGAATATATATTTTTTGCGTGCTATAATTACTTATTTGCTGTCTAAAAAGAACAGGGTAGTCAAAACAGAAAGTGCCTAATATATTTTTTAATTGTATATAATCTAGGCAAATTTGTTTACCTTTTGTTTTTTTGAGTTGTATTTTTCCTCAGGTAATATTAGATCTTAAATATTAAAAATCCTTTTTTTTTTCAAAAATACACTTCAACAAAAGAGCACAAAATTAAAATTCGAAGCAAATTTTTATTTTATTTTATAAGATTTATTCTTTATATTATTATATTAAATGTATTTAAGAATGCTGATATTAATTTTTTCCTTGCAAAAAATTCGAGGTCATTTTTTTTTATCTCTTTATATATTTTTAGGCGATAATATGCAATAAATATTAAAACATATAATAATGACTTGTCTGCCATTTAAAAGGAACAGTGTAATCGAGACAAAAGTGACTTGTATTGGATTTTTTAACTGTAGGTAACCTAGGTAAATTTGTCTATTTTTTGTTCTTGAGTTGTCTTTTATCCCAAAATGACTATTGTTATTATTGCAAAAACAATTAAAATTATAAAATTTTAACGGAAGAAAAAACACTCAAAAACATTAACAACAGAGTAAGCAAGAAAAAAAAACTATTATTATTATTATTATTATTATTATTAATGAAAGTGGCAGAAATAAATCAAAGGAAAAAAAATCGATGGAAAATAAAATTATTAGGAAAAATGTAACAATTATTTGATAAGCATTACAAATTTAAACAGGGATTTAAATCATAAATCAAAAGTTGAAGGGCTGAAATGAAAATCACATTTATTATCAATTTCAATCCAAGGATAATATTGCAAAAATTCAAACCTGTGTACCAAATTTCATGACGAATTTGGACCTAATCCGGAAGAAACAAAGTTGCAGGACCGAAGTGCAAGGTGCACATTTAATTCATTTCAACCTGAGGGACCAAATCGCAACAAATTAAAACTAATGTAACAGAAGTGAAAGGTGTAGGAACGGAAAATTGAAAGTTGAGGGACTGAAGTGCAAAAGGTGACCACACGCGGGCCTCGCTTGCACTGTTAGGTGCAGGGGAGAGAGAGAGATGTTGCAGCCGTCTTCAACCGGCCTCCGCCGCGTCCACGGACATCGTGTGTTGCAACGTGCCGCACCGGGAGGACTACTAAGAGGAGGCGCACCGGATTAGACGCCGATAGCTCATTTTCCGGCCACCGTATCATACCGCACGCGCCACTTGAAAGGGGCGTCAGGGTGGACACCGTCGGCAGCGTTAACCGCACGCGCCTGACATATTTTGAAAAATATATAAATAATAATGGTCAGTTACCTTTATGTCCCTGCCCTTAAATAATGGATTTTGTCTTATTGGGGGCTAGAAACGTCTTTAGCCATTTCAAAAATAATAATAAAAATACCGGGGTGCGGCGGTCCGGACCGGTCCGTACGCGTGCAATTACGCCCGCACCCCTGCCCCCGGCCGTTATTTACCCTCTCAACCGACCAATTTTTTGTCCTATTACCAGGGCCAAAATCGCCATTACACTGTTCCAAAGCGGAAAAAAAAAGCGGACGAACAACCACGACGCACGAATTGCAAATGTTCAGTCCACAGTGCACATGAGTCACAGTGCACGGTGGACGAAAAACCCCGAGTTGTTTTAGCTATGTTAGTAATAGTGATTCTAACCACCATTTTAAGAAGAATAATCATTTAGCAGGTAGATTGGTGGTAAAAGTTAAGGACTAATGAATTTGTTTTCCTTGTGTTTTTAGGTTCAAGTCTTGTTGTTGTTAATGTAATAGCCACTAGAGATTTATATAATCGTTAATTCATGGACCCATATGATTAGTTGAGATATGTGTAAGCTGATTCGGACACTCATGTTAATAAAAAAAATAAAAATATATATTTTTTAAAAAAATATTTTGATAAGTTGATCTTAAAAATATTTTGTAATTTTTTTTTAAAAGTAATTTAAAGATTATTATAACATGTAATGCAAGATAAGTAAAATTAGACTAAGTATAATTATATTTTTGAGATTGTAATTGAGATTAATTTTTAAAATATTTTTTATTCATTAAAATATTTTTTTATATATTTTTTATACCAACACATTAAAATAATTTGATAATACAAAAAATAATTTAAAATAAAAAGTATAAAAATAAAAATAAATGTAAATTTAAATTTGTTAGATACAATGTAAATAGACAGACACCCAGTACCACCAGGGTCAGTAAAACAAATGAATAATATTTGAAAACAGATACGCTATCCTGAAAGGACAGTTAACGACGTCAGGTAACAGTAACGACGTGATTGGCCGGTCCTTTTCAGTTTCGACGTCATCAAAGTTGATTAACCTGACTAGAGTTAAGACCTAACTAGAAGGTATCATTTAAATCGCCACCCCCTTTTCGCAATTCCATTCCTTCTCCCGAGCAATACTAATTTCAACGAAAATGACTACTGAATATTTTAGTCGGGATAGCACCAAAATTACTCTTTGAAAAATCTTTTACAAGTGATTTGTTTTGATGAGTCCCCATCGACACATGGAGATATACCAGGCCTGGTTACTATAAACCCATTTAAAAGATTTTATTGCAACCTGGTTGGTCCAGAATATCAATGAATTATAGGGGTGATAATTTTCAACTTGGATCGGCTCTTATTTATAAAAACAACAAAATCAAATTTATGGGAAAAAACTAAATTGAAATCGGTTTAAACCGATCAGTTTTAGCTTTTTTTTATAGTTTTTTCCTTTTTTTTATTTCATCAAAATAGAATCAGATCAAAAAAATTGAACTGGACTGATAAAAAGTTTTTTTATAGTACATGTTTTTTTTAATTTTAACCAGTTTGGTTTTGGTTTATTGGTTTTCGCCTTGAAAAACCAAAACCAGACCGAAAGTTTTCAAAATTATTCTAATCAATTTTTTTAATGGTTTGTTTTTTCATGGTTAGTCTCGGTTTAATTGATTTTTCGGTTGTTTTGTTCACCACTAATGAGTTAAAATAAAACTATTTCAGAATATATATTTTTTTAGGTAGAGAGTGCACACACACTCACACACTACTATTATGTCCACATAAAAAAAAGGTAAACCATATGCGTTTTTAACTGTAGTAGTAAATATAAATTACTATGAATTATAGTAGTATAATTACGGTTTTGCTCTTCACTGCATAAAATTTTAACTCTTGCACTCGGGGTAGTTTAGACTTTTTCATGAGACCGATTGGTATTTTCTAATTGTTTAGGGGTATTTGAGTCTTTTTCGAGTTTATTTGTACAGTAAAACTATGTTTTTACCATTGTCAGCAAACAACAAATAGTTGACTCACAAGAGTATTTTTTAAAAATTTTACACTATTGTGAATAGTAAAATAACCATAATATCATCGAATAAGACAAAAAAAAATAAGAGTTGATGGTGGGGGTGTTTTTGATTTTTTAAATGTTTCTAAACAGTAAAAATATGTAAATGTAATCATAAAAAACAAAATCCAAAAGTTGGTTGAAGAAGTGTTTAGTTAATTTTATGTTTTTTTTCTACAGAATACTGTGGGCGCGTCAACTGGATACGCCAACAGTTTTCTTCCTTACGCTCCTTTCAGGCGGAGCGTGCAACATCATGCGATGGTAAAAAAAGTTCATCTGGCATCTGACCGGATGCGCCATCATGTCCTCTTCCGCATAGTGGTGCACATGTCGTCTCACGGTGAACGATAACGTGACAATGATCGATTATTTTTTTTCTTTTCTCTCTCTTGCATCCTAAATTACACGACAATCCCCTTAGCTTATAATGTTTTTAGTTTAGACCTTATCTTTTGATTGTTTTGTTTGGTCTTGATTTCTGTTATAAAATTTTTGATTTGTTTCAATTTGTCCTTGAATGGAAATTGAGTATATATTTGGCTTTAAATTTGATCCTTATTCTTTTGATTTTAGATTTGGTTTTAAATCCCTTAATTTTTTGGTGTTTTTAATTCAGTCTCTCCTCTTTTGATTGTTTTGTTTAGTCCTCATTTCTATTATAAAATTTTTAATTTGTTTTAATTTTGTCTTTCAATTGAAATTGAGTGTATATTTGGCTTTTCATTTTGGTCCTCATTCTTTTAATATTTGGGTTTGATTTTAAATCCCTTAATGTTTTTTTGGTATAGAAGTTTGGATTTTTTTCAATTTTGTCCTTCAAATAAAATTGATCATATGTTTTTTTTTCCATGTCAACCCTTATTCTTTTTGTTTTTGATTTCAATTCCTTTAATTTTTTTTTATCCTTCTGAAAATAATTCCTATATTTTGACCATGTTTATATGTATATACTTTTAGTTTTGGTTTTTTATTTTTATTATTTTCTCTTTTGTTGAGGTTGTGTTTTATTTATTTTAGTCCTTAAATTTTAATTTGTGTCGGTGATCTTTTGAAAATTAATATTTCTTTTTTTTTCCTTTGTTCTTTTTTTTTGTTTTTTTTTCAAGTCAAATGATTTTTTTTCAAGCTAATAATATTTATTTATATTTGTTATTTATTTTATTTTTTGTTTGATATTTTTTTAAAGTTTTTATTTTTTTTATTCTTCTAGTAATTTTGTTTCTTTCATTATTTATGTAATAATAATAATAGTTTTTGTTTTTTTTTTGCTTACTTGCTCTTTTGTTAATGTTTTTGGGTTTTTATTTTACTTTTCAGGTTGATTTAATATTTTTTTTATTGCTTTAGAAATAATAAAAATAATAATAATCCTAGGTGATATAATCATGATAATAATAGTGAAAATATTAATCATAATGATAATAGCAATTGTAATTTATTGTAATGGTTATAGTGCTTATGATGTTAATAATTATGGTTTTGATGATAATAATAACAATAACTCATAAAATAATATGAAGAATATCAACAATGACAAAAACAATTACAATAATGATATTAATAATGATAATCATACTAATGACAATTTAAATGATATTGATAAAAAAAATTTAAAGAAGAAGGTAAATCTAGGTAGAATGGTGCTAGATTTTTAACATTTTAAAAAAATATTGATGGTGTTATATTTTTTATGATGCTATATATCTTAGTGAAATAATCAACCTAGACATATTTTTCATTAGGTAATGTCAAAAAAACTAATTATAGGAAAAACATTTGTGTTTATTACTAATGTTAAATAATATAATTTAAAATAAATAAGGTAAAAAATTAAAGACAACATTGATTTACAAGATTTTTAACAAATACAACATTAAATGATAAATTATTAGATTTGAACCATTATATAAAGAAAAGGTGTAAAAATTCTTAATAAATACAACATCGAATGATAAATTATTTCAATTGTTATTCTCATTATTATTCATATGATTAAAGGCAAAAAAAAATCATCAGCATAAAAAAATATTATTTAATTTGAAGACAAAATGAAAAAGTTAAGAGATAAAATTAAAGGACGTAAACAAAATTTGTACTATTATCATTATGAATATAATTATTATAATGACTTGGATTATAATAAAATTTATTGTTTAATATTTTTTAATAATAATGTTAAGTCATACAATTTTAAAGAAATAAAATTAAAAAATTTAAACAATATTGAGCCATAATTGTTTTTAAATTATTAATCCAGGATATTAAATTTGAAAATATTATATGTAGAGAAGTTGCAAAACTTAAATCTTAATGAATACAACACCTAATGATAAACTACTTGAATTATTATTCTCATTGTTATTATGATTGAAAGTAAAACCAAAAACAATATTAGCAGCATTGAAAAAAAAATGATAAAAAGAAAAAATGGAAATATTCGAAGAACAAAATTAAGGGATAAAAACAAATTAGTATTATTATCATCATGAGACTATCGGGCATAATCCAAGTTAATGTATTATTTTCTTTCTTGTTAGTCTAAAAAACTTTTGATTATTTAGTTTTTATATATATTAATTTTATTATAGATAAGATGTTTAAAATAATGATAACGATTATTTTTAAAGTATGTTTTTTCTTAAAAATATGTTAAAGCTAATTATATATTTTAATATTTATTTAATCTTAACGCAGTAAAATATATAAAAAAAATGAACTAAGATTTTTTTTTTATCTCAAATTAATTTTAATCTCAGTGTCCTGAAATACTTTTAATATAATAATATCAAGAATAAATCTTAAACCATAAAAATAATTTTAAACTAAAAATATACCAAGCCACACGTAGATAAAATAAATGAAAAAAAATAGAGATAACAGATCACTAACAACAAAACATTTATTATATGTGCATAAGAGAGAGTTTCACTCTCACTTCACACCACCAAAACTAAATTTACTATGTTTTTTTTAACTCAAGCTGCATTTGATATAGAGATAAATAGCAATAGAAAAATAAAAATCAAAACTAAAAATATAGATACATAAATATGAATAAAAAATAAAAATATCCTAGAAAGACCAAAAAAATTAAAGGGATTAAAACTAAATAAAAAAAATAAAAACCCAATGTAAAACCAAAAAATTGCATATATATTGAAACAAGGTAAGCAGAGCTTAGGGAAAATGGCATTTTATTTTCTATCATTTATAAGAATTAAAAATAGAGAAGTAAATCTTGATAATGTTTATTTCTTATTTAAGAACCAAAGCTGCTATCAATTCCATCATCGAAAGATATATTGATTGTTTTACTGCTATCAGTTACGGTGTTTGATATCCACCCCTGACTTCCCATCGCAGTTAATTAACCTAACCAGAGTTGAAAATCCTTCAAGAAGTTACTAGTTCATGGCTGTGTGGCTGAGTCAAACAAGTTTATTTTATCCCATGACAATTGACATCAAACAAAAAATCAAAAAACGGAGTGACCATGATAAAAAAAAAGTTAATTAAAAATAAATAAAAACCAACAAAATTACATTTCAATCGGCACGCAACCCATGAATGAGACCACGGTGATTTTTAAAGAAATTTTAAAAGATAAATAAATAATTAATATCAATTGAATTAAAAAATTTTAAACGCATCACCTCAATCATGAGCCTAATATGACTCTATTGACAATAACCACGACTTTCAATTTACAACCAGCCCGGTATCAAATGATAATATTCAGTATTATTTTTGACAAAAGTCATATAAAAAAATAATAATATAAAAGAACAAAGACCAAACATTATATAAAAAAATAAGTTGAAAATGATAATGAAAATAATGCGTACCAAATTTGAAAGATTATAAAATCATAGGGGGTAAAAAATAATAAATGTGAAACTACAAAATATTTATAATTTAATAAATTATTTATAGATAAAAAAAAATAATAGGGGGTAAAATTAGAAAAACAATTGTAGAGTGCTAACCTAGAACCAAATATTAAAAAAGTAAAAGAGAAGAAAAAACAATTAAACCTCAGTGAACCTCGTCAACATGATGTGTTCTCTAAAAACTGTAACTTGTAAAATCTTATACCTGAGTTCTCAAAAAATTTATTTTAAAGTATAAAATCAAGAAAAAAATATTAATAAAAAAGAGGTGTAAAAGAAAAAAAAATAGAGAGGATAAAACCTGATAGAAAAAAGCTAATGCGGATGAGATTGGATTTTTTTTTTAAAAAAAATAATCCCAAACAAAATAAATTACAATCAAAAGAAATAGGACCAAACTTGAAAAATTTTAAAAAATCATAGGGGTAAAATTAAAAATTATTTATAATATTATAGATTATTTACAGATAACAAAATAGTAAGGGTGAAAAAGATACAAATTATAAAGGGCTAACATAATAAAATTAATAATAAAAAAACAAACTAAAAAAAGAAATAAAAAACATTAGTTGAGAAAAAAACCAAGCAAGTTCGACAAACCTTTTAAACCTGGTCTAATATTTAAAAGTAGCATCACGTGAAATAATTTACCCGAATTCAATCAAGAAACCTAATTCACAACCAATTTAATTTTGAATGATGAGATTGGTAAAAGAAAAACATTAATAAAAAAGAACTTGCAAAAACAATAAGGATAAAATTTGATAAAATAAAACCTAGAAGGATTCAATTTAGTAAAAAAAATAATCTCAAATAAAATAAATACAAATTAGAAGAATGAGGACCAAATTTTAAAGATTAAAAAAATAAAGAGTGAAATTAAAAAACATTTGCAATACCATAGCAAACATCTTAAGCATTATCACATCTTAAAAACTGACAACTCGTGAAACCATATATTTAGATTCAATCAAAAACATTATTAGGAGTCAATTAAACAAATTGGCAATCAAAATAATATGAATTAAATTTGTTAGAAAACAATAGAATGTAAATTTATTAAAAAAATGATCTCAAATAAATCCTTGTTAAGATAATAAAAAAAAAACTAGAAATCAAAAGAACCAATATTAAATTTGACATGAAAAAAAGAAACAAAGAAGGGTGACATCACAAAACAAAATTTAAATAAACTAAAAGAGATCAATGTTTTACTGTAGTATGTGAGGGAAAACACTATGAATTATAATAGTGTGTTTTTGGGTCGGGTTGGTTTGGTTCGGTCGGGTCGCTAATTTATTAATTTTTTTATATTTATTTGCACAATAAAATAACCATTTTATCCCTCGAAAAAGACAAAAAAAAAAGTAACTGCCGGGAGGGGTGCCACTAGAATTTCACATTTCATTGCATAGTAAAATAACTTTTTACCCTCCAATAAGACAAAAATCTTGGCTTGCCTGTAGGGAGTGTTTCAGATATTTCATATTTTTTGAAAATATTTAAATACTAATCTGCCCTCCAAGAAGACAAAATTGAAGATTTGACATGATGGGTGTTCCGGTAATTTACCATTTTTTTGGTGAATACTATGCTCAAGTGTGCCACATGCGTCGATAGTATTCGGCCTCACGCTTGCTTCGGGTGTCGTTGTTTGGTGGTAGAAAATATTCATTTGGCGTCTCACTCGATGTACCGTCCGTGTACTCTTTCCTCCTGGTAGGGCACGTCGTGGCCCACGGTGGACGAATTCATGACGGTGTTTGGTTGAACTTTGTTTGACCCTTTTTCTCTCTCCTACATGCTAAAGTATAGTACAAGCCTCTAATTTTATGGTGTTTTCATTTTAGTCCCTTAGCTTTTAATTGTTTTGCATGGTCGTAATTTCTTTTATATAAGTTTTGATTTGTTTCAATTGGGTCATTCAATTGAAATTGATTATATATTTAGGTTTCAATTCGGTCCTCATTCTTTTAATTTCCGGATTTGTTTTAAATCCCTTAATATATTTGGTATAAAAGTTTTGATTTTTTCAATTTTGTCCTTTAATTGAAATTGATAATATATTTGGTTTTCATTTCGGCCCCTATTTAATTTTTGATTTTAATTCCTTTATTTTTTTTATAATTCTAAAATAGTCCTTATTTTTGTACATGTTTATATATGTGTGCTCTAAGCTTTGGTTTTTAATTTTTATTATTTTCTTATTTATTGAGGTGATATTTTTTTGAAAAATTTAGCTCTTAAATTTTAGTTTGTGTTTATGATCATTTGAAAAATTATATTTCTGATTTTTTTTCTTTCTCTTTGTTCTTTCTTTTGGTTTTTTTATTAGTTTTTTCTTTTATTTTCAAGTTAAATGATTTTTTTTTCAGCTAATAATTTTTATTTTTATTTATCATTTTTTTTATTTTTTTATTTGATCTTTTGTTAAAGTTTTTAGGCCTTTTTTAGTCTTTCATTTAATATTTTTTTTTCAATAATAATAATAATAATTTTAGTTTTTTTTTTCTTGCTTACTCTTTTTTATTAATTTTTTTGAGTTTTTTTTCTTGAGGTAATTTAATAATTTTTATTGTTTTGACAGTAATTATAATGATAATTTTAGATGTTAAGAATTCGATGTGGCTATTGTTATAATATGATGTGTTGATCTGTTTCATTATATCAAATTTTGCATATATAAATATTATATTTTATTTTTGAACCAACAAATCCTATTAATTACTTTAATCCCAATTATTATAAAAATTATTTGGTCAGTCCACAAGACAATTTAACTAGTTACTACTTAAAAGATATTTTTTGTTATTTTATTTTGAAAAAAAAGAAAAAAGAAAATGTTTCTGCTTTTTATAAAAAGCGCTTGTTTTAGTGAATGTTTAAAAGTATAATTGTTATTGTTTTTAAAAGTGTTTTTTATTTAAAAATATATAAAAAATTTTTTTTTATTTTATAAAAATATTTTTTTTTTTATAAAAATAATTTTTGATATCAACATATAAAAATGGTTTAAAAATATTAAAAAAATTAATTTAAAATAATAAAATAAATAAATAATTTAAATATTTTTAAAAATATTTTTTGAAGAATAAAGTGCCTCCCAAAAGTACCAAAAGATTCCATAGCGTAGACAATCAAGAGACATGATCTGTCTACTTTTTTGTGAAAAAAAAAGAGGATTGCCCGGGATTGTCTCCTCGATAAGATTTTGATGCTTAATCGTTAATCGTTAGATCAAGAACAAAATGTGCCATTAAACTGCTGCTTTTGCGGGTAACAAAAGGTAGATCGCAGATCTCGAAAGGGCTGTTGATTTTATTTTCTTTTGTTTTACTGCTTGTTTGGCTAAAGCGGTTGAACCGTCTTTTGACCAAATTTTGATTTTTTTTTATTATAAATGATTTTTTTTTGGTATTTTTAGATCATTTTGATGTGCTGATATTAAAAATAATTTTTAAAAATATAAAAAATATCATTTTGATGTATTTCTAAACGAAAAACATTTTTAAAAATAACCGCAACCACACTCCCAAACACCCTCTTAATCTAGCAAGAACATTTGGCATTGCTCCTCTAAATTCTTGACCAGCAAGGACTGGCAAAATTATATAAAGTCTGAAACTCATTGGTTAGGCTGTACTTTTTCTTATTAATTTCAGTTTTTGAGCTATTTTGCATGTACATGTAAGTTTTTAGTGATCATTATATTAATAATTACAGGGCTCGAATATAAAATTATAAAAAAAATAAATTCCTTAATCTCGATCTCTTATCACTGGAACACATACTAAATGGTTGATTGATGTATTTTGAGCTAGCACAGGTGCTACAGCTGATACAAATTAAAAAAAAATGAAAAAAAAAGAATTTTTTTTTGCTTCAAACACAAGGATTCTAGTAAATCCCCCAAATCTAATATCTTTTTATGTTCTTTTTATATATAATTGTCAACTTTCAACTTTCAACTTTCCTTTTCTACGGAAAAACAAATGTTTTGTTTTATGCGAGCATGATTTAGATGAACAATGGATGATGGATCATTGCACCAAATAAATTGATTACTTAGCCAAAAACGAATCTGTGATCTCAACCGACTCAATCTTAGCTTACTTCGACTTAAAGATATTCATGCCATGCCATGCCATGTTAATTTTCATGGGAATCTTTGATTTTCCTCTATTGATTCCTCGTTTATTGGGCTTAGGTTGTCATTAATTAAAGTATTTGTTTGATATTATGTTGTTTTTTTTAATTATTTTTAAATTATTTTTTTAGGGGTTTTTATATTATTTTTATATGCTAATATCAACAATGATTTAAAAATATTATTTTAATATGTTTTTGAATAAAAAAAATACTTTCAAAAATACGTTTAACCATAATTTCAAACAAACACAAAAATAATCATCTTTAAACCTTTTTTTTTTGTTTTCTTACGGAAACCAACCCAGTTTTTTCTTATGCAACATTTGTCCAAATAAAAAAGAGAAGATTTTTTAGAGTTTATATGTGATTACTGTTTTAAAAATTAAAAAAATATATATTTTAAGTTATATGTTTTTTTGATGTTTTTGATGTGGTGATATAAAAAATATTTTTTAAAACATATATTATTTTAATAGTACAATGATTTTAAAAACTAAAAACTAACACTTTAAATTTTAAAATACCTTTTAGCCGAGGAAAAATCGCAAAAAATATATCAATATCTTTTCCATAGAAGAAAATTAATTACGAGAATACAAAGATTTTGTGTTTTTTGGGGATTTGAAACGCAAGAAAGACAGGGGCTTATAGGATTCTCTTTTACCCACACTCAATATATATATATATATATATATATATATATGATACAGGTATATATATAAAGTTAAGAAATTAAGTTATCCATTCTCATTCCTTTTCAAAACCTCATTTACCTTTTTCTTTTTCTTAATTATTTTTTGGGACCCCATCTCTCTCTTAGTGTTTTATATCTTGTTTAGAACGTGGACTGAAATTGTTTTTAAAAATATATTTTTGTTCAAAAATACATTAAAATAATAAATATTTTTTATTTTTTTTAAAAATTATTTTTAATATCAAAATTTAAAAATAAAAATAAAAAATAAACACTTAATCTAGATTCTGAACCCATAACAGATTCAGACAGAAGCCCACCGAAACCAGAGTTATACAATTGGACCCGAGAGACCACCTTTTCTGTTTCATTGGGCTTGCTCCTTTTCTTTCCTTCGTTTGAATTTTATCCCATCTTTTCAACCTCAACAACTGCATTCCATGAAAAAAAGATCGGTTCGGTTCGGTTCGGTTCTGATTTAAAAACTCGGGATCCGAAAGCTAATGAAGCTCTTAGATTGAAATACATGAACTATCCATTCTTACACTAAAAAAGTCTCAATTATCGATTCATAACAGCAATATTTTAATTATGCATTGATTCCACATTCACGCCTTTGATTATTGGCATTTGTTTTTCTTAAATAATTCAGGTCGTACAGAATTTTGTTAGTAGATATTAGAATTTGTGTGTTCGAGTTAGGTCGAGAAAAAAAATTAATTACATAATAATTAGAGAAGTCGGTTTGTTAATGATAATGTCTTACACTAAGGGCATGTTTGGGAGACCAGTTGCGGTTGCTTTTGAAAGTGTTTTTCATTTAGAAAAACATTAAAATGATATTTTTTTTATTTTTTAAAAATTATTTTTGACATCAGCACATCAAAATGATTTAAAAACACCAAAATATTTTCATTTAAAATGAAAAAAAATAATAATTGAATTTTGAGCAAACGACAGTTGTACTGCCAAAACAAACAGCCCTAAGCATGTTTTTTTCGATCTAGCAAAAAAAATAACATGACTTTTGGTCACGTCGAATCTTGAATAAATCTGAACTAATATTTGTGAAATAAATATAACCCTAATTACATTAAATGTCATGTTTCTTATTCGCAGCATTTTCAGATGGGAATGGATAATTTGCTTAAGATGATAATGCGAGTTAAGATAAGACATTTTGTTAATCTGCTTCAAGTTTTGAGTTCAAGCCCTTTGTTGCATTTGATGAACTCGGTGCAGTGAATTGATCAAACCACGGGCGGGATAATGAAAGAGACAGGGAGTGCAGAGATACTTCTTTTGAGAGGAGGAAAGCTTGGAGGAACAGAAGGAAGAGTCAGGACGTGTATTTTTTATAAGAGTCTGGGACAGCCGGAGTTTTATTCACTCACATGAGCTCACAAAATGCATTTTCCGGAAAGTGTGGTTTCCTCGAATCCAGATAAAAAATAAGAACAGATAAAAAATAAGAACGGTAAGCGTACAAGTCTTGTTCTGTTACCTTTCATCTTTTAGTAGAGCTTGGCATTCAGAGTGTAGATATTGATTTCCATTCATTTGAGGATACTTTATCGGCAAGTATATAAAGGCACAGACCCATCAACAGTCACAAAATATGTGCTTAAACAAGGGAGCGTGTATTTCCCTACCTTGTCATATATTATACATCCCGAACTTTTATTATGTTTCTACAAAACGAGGCTTACATGTAGGCTGATGATGGGTTGTGTTTTAAGATTCAAAAATAAACAAGCGATCATTCTCTCTTAAAGCATCCAATTCTTCCACTTCCGAACCATCCTCCATTAGAATCTTTGTTTCCTTTCTTGCCAAACTTCTTTTCTGCATCCGTCAAATTTAGCAAGGCTTAGCTTCAATTTGTGAGCAAACAATGAATGATTTCGGAATTTTAGTGATATAGGACACATAATGCAAACATGTAATGCTCTATTGCTCTTCATGCATTTATATTGTCTTTCTTGTTAGAGAATAATATAAATCATATTATGGGGCTTCACTTACAAACTTAAGATTTTAGATGAGATGATTCTTTAATATTTCTTTGATGTGGGAACTCAGAGACTGTATTGGGCCTCTTACCTCCTCAATTTCTCAAAATCTCTCTCCAGTTAGTATTTCGTCAGTTGTATACATGCTTCTTGTTTAGTGTTTGAAGACATTTATGAATTTTTTTATTGTTAAACCAATATCAGCATTGAGAATAGAAACACATTTCACAACCCTGTTACCTGCTACACTGAATAGATCTTCTATAGAGTCAGGCAAATGTATGAGCTTTCCCATTGTGTCTCCCGCTGGACTTTCATTTGGATGATGCCCGTGTATTATCACTCGTGTGGGATGTGTGCTTGATAATGGAGTAGAATCTTCTGGTGTTCCTGAAACGCATGGATGAATCTCAAATCTTTCATTAGTTGTGAAAACCCCCCCCGCCAAAACTAATTTTACCTTCTAAATTTGTTTCTCTCTGAGAATTTACTGCATTAAAACTTGGTAACTCCTCATTTGTTGTTGCTTGCTGCAAGGAAAGATCATGACCGTTATATAGAGAATATTAAGTAGAACTGCTGTCCAGGTTTTATATTGGCCAAATAAATGCTTGTATGTACTGTTTTGAGGATATTTACACATATGCCCCCGTCACCATACTGATCTAGCCCCAATCAATGGTCGATACATTCCTGTGCCATCTGTTCTGACTGGTATTATGCATTTACCAGAAACACTATAACATTCAGTACAATCCAAAAACATCTTTTGGAGTGACTTCGATGCATGTATGGGAGCAGTTTTGATGAATCATAAATCTGAAAGGCCAGAACAGAAAAGTCGGCTATGATACATACAATTTCAAAGCTAGTTCTGAAATGTCTTTGAATGATGTAACATTTATTCTTTTCTTTCCTTTTTTGGGTTTATACGCTCTGGTAACTTCAATTACAATTGAAACGAGGACAATACACTATTCTCTTATATCATCTAAAAGTAATTCAAATTTCAATGCCATAAAGTTTATGCATAGTTCAAAACAAAGCTTGCCTGTAATGGCAGATACATGCATTAAGGAGACTCTGTTTAGTCAAAGTATTTGTTCAAAACTAGCTAAACTGGTTGAAGATAGAAATATACCTCTACAGTTGTGTCTCCCAGCAATTCCTTGAGAAAGGGTATTTCTTGTTGCATCTCTTGTTTTGAGTCCTTCATGTGCTGCACTCGAAGAGTCAGTATAAACAACCATTTCAGCTTCAGTGTAAGTGAACTGCAGTTCCGGTACATGTGCTGGAGTGCATACAACTGATTGTACTCGGTCATGTAATGAGACAAATAAGTTCTTTAACCTGAATGAAGTTGGAGATAAATATTTTTCCATCTTCGCTATGGGCCGGCACCATTTGCTTGAGATGATGATGACTGAGCCTGATGACCTGGGAAAGTCTCTTGGTCCTCATAGTAAAAGGCTGTGGGATGTTGAACACAACCCCAATTTCCCCTGCGACATCTGAAGGTCCTATCTTTGACAAAACCTGAAGAACATGAACATAGATTTTTAGGACAAGGAAGAATTTGTTATATAACATAGGTGTAGATTTGTTTAGAGTTTCGACATCATTTCCTTAGATTCAAGAAACTATCAATACTAGGATAGATAAGATGTGCAGAGATCACTTAAAAAAATATTCTGCACCTTTTCTTGTGGCCATAAACATCATTCTGCTTTTCTTATTTGCATCGTGACTCCTTTTCTTCTCCTATCATTTCCCAGCACTAGTGCATCTACATATCATTTATGTACTCTTTGAAATTTATTTTCTGATATTGTGCCCTGAGCTTTATATATAGTGATTTCCTGAACCTTGTTTTGTTGATCTGCTACAATGACTGGTTGGTTGGAACCGGTTCCAGTTTTTATTTTATGGCTTGGTTGTTTTTTTGAGATAAAAACCAAACCGAAACAAACTGAAAATGATCGCCCCTGCTTCAGGGGTTTGCATCCTTAGCAGCTTCTCTTTGGATAAAGTGACGTTTCAATTTAAATGGTATGTGACTAAATCTTTATTTCTTTGTTAAATATATTCTTGACTGCCAGGAAAGTTCCTGAAGCCAAACGACCAAAATCTTAAATAAAAAGAATAGCTGCTGACTGGTGATGTTAATATAGGTTTGGTTGCATATTCTTGCAGTCTTTTGTATATATATGCAGGGATGAATCCCCTTTACAATCATCTGCAGTAGATTTTTAGCTAATTGTTTTTTAATTGGAAAAGAGCTAATTTATTTCTTGACTATTTGCTACTAGAAAACCCAATTTGTTTCAGGGAGTGATGTTTTGATGCATGTAATTGGAATTACCTGCTCTGTTCCATTCTTGTACACCAGCACGTCCTGCAGTTTGAGTCAAATCAGATTTTATATCTTACATTACATAGATGAACTTGATAGATATGTGAGCATGGGGCATACCAGTGCTCCAGATACTAAGATGTAAAACTCTGTGGGAATCTCGTTTTTTAAAATAATATCAACCTTAGGTGGAAAATATTCTGCTTTCATTTCTGTTACCTGGAAAAAAGCACAAGAAAATCCAGAGTTAAGTGTTACTTTGTGTTATAGGTATCCATCATAATTTCTGCCTTCTGTCTTGATAGTAGCTATACCACTGTCTTCACTGATACAGGTTTTATGGAGAGCAAAGGACATTTACCAACTGGGTAATAAGATCTTCAGAAACTCCTTTGAATAGGTAGGTGTTCACAACAACATCATGGAAAAGATGTTGAGCAATGCTGGATCTGATTGCTTTTGGTAAGTCCCCTAACACTTCTTCTTGCTGCAACTCTGCTGTCTTGAACTTGAGTTGCATATGTGCTAACATTTGCTCTTTCAAGCCTTCCGGGAGTCTATTCTTGCTCGCATATCTTAATATCTGATTGATCGCATTCCTCTGCGAAACACCAAACAAGTAGATGTGTTCTGTTAGATAGTTCTAGCTGTAGGATTGTTATATAGATGAAAGATTCGATCATGACTTGAACATTTAGCATTCCCGTTTTAGGCTGTCAAGGCATGTTTGGTTAAGTGAAATCGGCAGGCAAGTGGGTTGAGCTCTAGAAGATTCCAAATTTTATAGATATCCATAGTCCCGATAGAAACCTTTGACAGAACCTGTTGCAATGATACAGCATATGAGCAGGGTAAGAGAGAAATTACCATAGCAAAAGTACGGACGGCAGCATGGACAATGAGATTTGTCATGTTTCCGATTATATAAGCTGTGAGGCCAATGTTGAATAGCATGTAAAACATATTAAAAATCTTCTCTCCTGTGTTCACTGCATGCAAGTCTCCGTAGCCAACAGTTGTTAGAGTGACAATTGACCAGTAAATGGAGTAGGTGTAACCCAACCAGATGCTTCTGTGTTTGAAATCTTCAACCTGAGCTCCAATCCATGTATTGCTTGCTGTATCATGATGGGCAGCAAGCCAGTAGTAGAAGCATCCTGCCGAGTGAACCGCGAATAGTGTAACCTGCCATGGATGAAAGATCAAGTCTTGATGAGCGAATAAAACTCAAAAGTTAATCGTTGTGGTGGTGAAGGAGTTGACGATTACACTGATTAGTTTAAGTAATCTGGTATAAAAGTAGCTGAAGCGTGTGTCTTTCTCTAGCCTGTAGAAAATAAGCTGTTGATTAGTTTAGAATAAGCATAACCTCCTCTCTGTTAGACAGTATTGAAATTTACCTTTTGTAGAGTTCAGTCACACGCCTGAGTCGCCAAAGCCGAAGCAAGTTGAGGAAACCGAAGGTTTCTCCATTGTGCTTTTCGCCAGTTATGAGACTGTAAATGGTTTGAAATGGTAGAGTTGAGGCTACGTCCATGGGGAAAAATAACCTGGTGATATACCTGAGAAAACATGCTAGAAATGTTATCGTTAAAACCAAATTTATTACTAGGAAAATAAATGTTTTTAAAATATTATTTGGCAACAAATATTATAAAGGAAAAGTGTCAAATCATCAAATAAAACTTTAGCAGATTTTATTATGAATTTAATTTAGGATTTATTTTGCAATGGACGGCTCAAATCCCTCCATATTTATGGGTCTGTTTGGGAGAGCGGTTGCGGTAGTTTTTTAAAGTGCTTTTCGCGCCGAAATACATCAAAATAATATTTTTTATTTTTTAAAAATTATTTTTGACATCAACACATCAAAATGATCTAAAAACATCAAAACATATTCATTTAAATTGAAGAAAAAAAATGATTTTTTTTGAAAACGAGTGTTTGAAACGCCGTCCCAAACGGGCACTTAAGAGTTCATCTTCAAGGATCCTTGAGCTAAATAATTTGATTTGAAATCTTCGTGGGTTCTTCTATTGTTAGGGCTAAAGTGGAGCAGTTTGTTGTGAAATTAAATGAATGTGTTTCTGTGATTTGGAATCATACCGTGCTGCAATTTTCTTGTGATCATCGACGAGAAGATAGGTCGTCTTGTCCAAATAAGCCACGAAGAAAGTCAAGACAATATCAGCGGCGAAGAAGGCATCGACCACCAAATCTACGGGCAAAAGTCCTCCGGTGGCAGCTTTCTTAAAAGCCAGCTCAAAAGGAGATGCCCATGCTGAGTATACGACCAGCACCACAAGGAACGTCTGCCACCACCTGCATCACATCAACATTAAATTCTTGTCACGAATAAAGCCTATAATTACTCGGTAAAAGTAAAACAACTGTTATTTATGAATTTTTATTTTAACTATGTAATTTAACTTTTATATTATTTATTTTACTTTTATTTTAATTGTTACACTATTATTTATAATGGGTGAAATTGTCTATATAATTACTTATAGAATTTTATTACCTGAATTTACATTATATTTTGTGTTCGAATTGTTGAAACACTTCCAAACCTCAATTTCGGCTGTGGGCATTCAATGGACTCGTCGGAACATGGAAATTAGAAAGTATAATGAAAGTATTCTCACTATAATTTGAAAGTGATAATATGTATTTTTATTAAAAAAATATTTTTAAAGTAATCATATAAAATAAAACACAATTCAAAAACATATAAAACTAAAATTTCGACCAATTGCTGTTTGGACTCCGTTTAGGCGGCAATATTAACGGAGGCTAGCCAAACAAGTTAGGGGTCCCGATTACAAATTGGTTCGTGATTACTCATTGGTCCCGGTTATTTAATGTTCGTTGAAATCGGGATTTATGAAAGCAATAGGTTAGGTATTAATAGTAACAGACAAGACCCTATCCCTCCCCCCTCGAAAAACAAAATCTTAAATAATTTAAATTAGCTCCTCTCACCCCACCTCACGGATGCTCCATGAACAGTCGCGAACTCACGGACGCCGCCTACTACAGGCAACGCCCAGTTCCAATTCAGTATTCAAAGTAAACTATAATTTGAATGCTATTTTCATTTATGTATATTCTTCTTCAAATTAAAATCTATCTATCTATATATATATATATAAAAACATAATTAGAGCAGGATTTTATATCATGAACAAAAAAATGTACTGAATCAAAGAAGGTAGGAAGTAAAAACGAAAATCAAAATCAAAACGGATCAAGAAAACTCACCGGTATCTTCTATCATATGGAGCGATGACATATTTCTTCAGGTGCAAGTAACCATCATCAACAACAGTTCCAAAAGCTGGTAAAAGGCTGCTCGAAACAGAGGCTAGATTCTTCGTGATGTCTCCACTCGACCGCCGTCGAAACAGTGACGGCAACGGTGACCTTGTTTCTGATCCGGGCATTGGTAGCCGTACCCCTGCTTAATTAGCAGCAATAGAGAAATAGGAGAAGGGACGGAGGAGAGAGAAGCTTTGAATAACAATAAATAGTGCGAGGAGGTCGGTGACGACCTTTCATAGAATAATAATCAATATTGTATGCTGGGAAGGTTTTTTTTGAATTTTTTGGATCTATAGGTTGATAGAAGAAATCAAATTGGATTAAGTTACTATTTGTAAAAGTGATTGAGATTGTTTTTTTAAAATGTTTTTCTGCTCAGAAAATATATTAAAATAATATTTATATTTTTAAAAATTATTATTGACATAAAAAATAATAAATGATTTAAAAATATTAATTTGTTTTTCAAAGTCAATATCAATTACCGTTGAAACTTCTAGAGTTGACGAATCATCGCCTCGAGTCTACAAATTTCCTTATAATTCTAGCGGCAGTGCGGCTCCCCCGCCATTTCCTTTTACATCATTGGAGGTCACGCGTAAAGGACTTTGTATTTTGTTTGTTTGTTTATTTATTTATTATTATTATTATTATCATTATTACATGGCACTATTTACTAGGGCTGCCTAAGGACAAATTATTTGAGTCTTATTTATTTTCGTGCTTTTAATATATTTTAAAAAAATCAACTGTTTTATTATTATTAATTTAATCATTTCAAATCGTTTTGATTTTTGAAACAATAATTTTAAAAACATTTTAAAAAAACATTATTTAATATATTTTCAAATAAATAATTTTAAAAAATAACCCCCACCCACTATATTTACCACTAATCTGCCACTAGCTCTGATTTCTGCCACTAATCTTGCTGGATGATGACATAACTATAAACAAAGGATCGTTGATTATAGAAGCCTAGTTTTCCTACTCCGTAGAGACAATGCTCTCTCGCTTTCCCAAACAGTACGCGTGCCTAAGTACACTCACTTTGTTTTTTCTTCTCCCGAATAACACACCATTGACAAATGGAGACCGCTAGCAGATCCCAGGTAGGGCCCACACATCATCGGCTAGGGTACGTCGGGGTGTATTCGCTGGGCATTTAGGGACACTAAATTACCAAATTTGAGACAATAATAAATGAAGAAGGTATACGCCATTTATTGAGACAATAATAAATGAAGAAGGTATACGCCATTTATTGAGACAATAATAAATGAAGAAGGTAGACCATATATCATGCAATGCACTATCAGGAAAGAAAAATAAAAATAAAAATGGAATAGCCATTAAAGGATAACAAAAAAGGAAAACCTTTTATTTTTATTTTTTTAAATAAGAGTTGACTTCTTTAGATTGATATCGACATTTTAATTTTTTTACCCAAAATGATTGAGTTGACTTTCTAAATGTATTATTGTGAAGAATTATATAAATAAGCCTATTTGTATTTTCTCATTTTTTTAGCCACATATTCGAACGTCAGGTGTGGCTAAAATGGTCTGTTGCATTTTTCCTCGCATACATGCGTGCATGCATGCATAGTGTACACACACGCACACAGAGAGTTGCATGAAGGTTTGTTTTCATTGTTTTTTTAAAAAAAAATTAAAAAAAATTATTTTTAAATCATGAATAATATAAAAAATAATTTTTAAAAACAAAAAAAATATTATTTTAATATATTTCTAAATAAAAAAAATATTTTTAAAAATAACAGCAGCTAACTTAAAATCAGGCACGAAAATTGGAGCCAACAAGGCTCGTTCTCTTGATGAGTGTAGAGGAAAATCAATCTCATGCCTGGCCCAGCTTGTGCAAGAAAATAAAAAACTTAAATCAAATAACATTTTATGTTCCAAATAATTTATTTATTTATTTTGCAGTAATAACAAAGTTCAGGGCCTGTATGCTTGAGAGCATCACATATTAATTAGCTGAAAACTAGTTATCGGTGGAGGTCAATAAAAAACAATTTAACGACAAAAAAAAAAAAAAAATCCATAACCGTTACCGCGTTTTCTTCTGGCAGTAAAATGCTAGAAGACATTGATTAAAACATTTAAAAAAATCTTTTCTCTTATTAATGTTTTTCCCCTTTATTAACAATTCTTTTTGTTATTTTATGTTATTCACCGCTGGAAATATAAAAAGTAATCTTACATTTTAAAATAAAAAAAATGATATTTATCCTATTAAATTTCTTTACTTGACTTAGATTTCAAATTAAATTGTGTAGAAATTAAATGAACATAACCTGGTCAATTTGATAGGTCCAACCAAACTCAATCAACTTGATCAAAACAAGTTTTACTACAAATTATAGACACCGTTGCTTTAATATTGTTTTACAAATATCAACATGATGATGTTTTAGATAGACCTGAGTCTTCAAGTATGGCATAACAAATCGATCGACCAGTTCAGAACTTAGTTTGTTTATTTTCAAAATAAGTTTAAAACAAAATATGCTTTCTTTACAAAAAATAAATAAATAGTGGGATAATGAAATTTTAGATAGATATAGGTTAAACTAAGTTAACTGGCTTAACTTGTAATCTAAATCATAACATTTACTGAGTTTAATAATCTTATTTTCTGGAATGTATTTTTATTTGTTTAACTTTGCCAACAAACTATTTTATAAATTATTCATAAACTTGAGATCTTTGTTCAAGGAAATTGACTTACAAATGTTATATAACAAATCACTTTGTTAAAGTAAATATGATTCATCCAAGACACATTCAAAGTCTCTTTTTTTTGGTATAAACCACGCGGTGTCCCAGACGCTGACCCAGACTAATCCACGTTCGCACCGGGTAGACTCCGAAGGGGTGAAAGTGCTCTCTAAATGGTCGGGTCCATACAAGAGGAGGGGTTGAACCCCTGACCTTTTTAAAAGAACGAGAGCACCCTCACCACTCACGCCAAGACCCCTTGGATACATTCAAAGTCTTTTAGGGCAAGTCCAACGGAGGAGCCATTAGAGGAGGCAAAGCTAAAATTTGGCTCTTTTTGTTAAAATTGTCACTCCAACGGGGAGAGGCAAATGAAGAGGTAAAATGCCTTTTCCAATTTCGGGAGCCATTCCCACAGGTTTTGGCCGGGGAGCCAGAACCCAAAATGTTACCGTTGGGGGAGTTTGTGACCGTTGGGATTTTGCCAATAAAAAGTGCTCAGAACACAGCCAAGCAAAATCAACACAGCCAAGCAAAATCAACACAACCACAACAATTGAATTAATTGAAAAATTGCAAAAACAATTTTTGTACAGCAAACTCAAACAAGGAAAATAAAAAAAAATACCACAAATCCAACGAGCTGCATCTTCACTTCGTGTCAAATCTTCTGCCCACTGCATCTCATCGGTTTGTTTTCTAACTTTATCTATTTGTTTTTGTTCGAGTAGGTTTTATTTGAGAGGGAGCCGAGGGAGAGGGGGGGAAAGAGTAGAGTGAGGAAGAAGAAGAGGAGGAAAAGAGAAGAAACAAGTGTGGGGGCAGCGAAGAAGAAAAAGAAGAAGAAAAAGAAAAAAGAAAAAGAAAAAGAAAAAGAAAAAGAAACAAGTGTGGGGGGCAGCGAAGAAGAAAAAGAAGAAACAAAGAAAAAGAAAATAGAAAAAGAGAAAGAAACAAAGAAACATGGAGGGGGGGGCAGCTGGAGGGAGAAGAGAAAGATGGGTAGGGGTAGGGAAGAAGAAGAAGAAAAAAGAAAAAAAGAAAAAAAAGAAAAAGAAGAAGAAACAAGTGTGGGGGGCAGCTGGAGGGAGAAGAGAAAGATGGGTAGGGGTAGGGTTTTTTTAATTTGAGGATGAAATGAAAGGGATTTGCACGGGGGGTGGGTTTTTATAATTATTATTATTATATTATAATAATTATTATATATAATAATAATAATAATTATTATTAATTATTATAATAATATTTAGCATAAAAAATAGGGGTATTAATTTGTAATTAATTTGATTCAATTATTTATAATGGAATGTATTTTAATTCATTATGTTTGAACTTATTGGTTATTTGTTAATGTGTTTATTTTGTTTTTTAAAGTTTTTCTAACACTCAAAGACAATAAGTAACATTAATTAATTTTACATACAACAGCCATAAACAAACATAGAAATATTGTGGTTTTTTTAATTATATTTAAATTCATATTTTTAATTTAAATATAATTAAAAAAATAATTTTATTGTTTGGGAGTTTTTCAAAAGCAATTATTTAATTATATAACTTACTCATATTAATTGTATAATGAATTGTATAATTACACTATATACAAAATAATTGAATTTTATTTAAAATAAATTTTAAAAAATGGCTCTTACCATTGGAGACCACATTACCTCAAGAGTCATTTATACACTATTCAAAGAGCTATTTCTATCATTTGTCTCTTAAAAATACCTCCTACCATTAGACTTGCTCTTAACATGCTATCAAATGTACATCTTCGAGAACCTGTCCATAACAAAAAAAAAAATCATGGCTTGTTAGGTATTGGGTAAGCCCAACATGAAATTCATGCTAACATGTAGTAACATTGAACAAGGGTTTCTTGGATCTTTGACAAACAACACATCTCTTCAAAACACTAAATACTTAGCCTCACAATCTAGATCAATAGTAATATGATGATGCTAGACAGCTAGAGTCAATGTTTTATCACTGTAATTAATTGTTTATTTAAAGATAATTTTTAACAATTACCTTATATGTTTTTAAATATCTTATTCATTCCTTTGTTAAGATGCTATAGTTGTCACACCCAAAATGTCCTTCACAATACAACTCACAAATTAAAACTAACCAAGGTTAAAATTAACAAAAAAGAATAAAGATTTTAATAGGAAAGCCTAAGTTTGTAATCTCACCCCGACAAAAACACAATCATACAGGAGGTGATTGGATCAAAATCATAAAGTCAACAATATATCCCCAGACCCTTGGAATGGTCCGAAGCCATGGCTAAGTGCTGCACCGAATTTCTCCCCTGTGGCATCAATATGTTCATGCGAAGTTGACAAAATGGCAGAGCAAGTTGAAAGGTGTACCACCACTTCCTTGTTTTTCAGTGCTATATATCACTTTCTGGAAGTACTTTTTATCTCTGGTTTAGGTCACCTCATTCTCTCGCACTGGGCAACTATTTTTGTCCACAATAGCTATGAGAAAGAAGAAATCTGACAGCATGAACAGAGACATTGGAGTGTAGAATCAGGTTGAAAACTAAGATTCACGTCCGAGTGGAATGAATAAACATATTTCAGAATTGTTTCTCACTGTATTTTAAAATTGTTTTTGAAAAAAAATTAATTTTTTTTATTATTTTAAATTATTTTTTTTTGATTTTTTAAGATTATTTTTATATGAAGATATTAAAAATAATTTTAAAAAAATAAAAAAAATATTATTTTGATATATTTCTAAATAAAAAACACTTTAAAAACATAATCAGAACCACATTACTAAGCACTTCATATACAACAAGAAAGGTAACTGTGGCAAAAGATCATGCCTTAATCCCAGGTATATTCCGATGCCCGGGAAGTTCCTTTTATCTTGAAAAAATAAATAAATTATCAAGTCAACATTTTCATTTATCTGAAACTGGTACGGATATTTGAAATGCTTATGAATTTACTAAAATTTATATAATTATTAATTATAAAATTTATAAAATTAATTAAAATATACGCAATCTCCCGTGAGATGGAGCAGCAGTGTGCTGGTTTACTGCTACCTCCTGTTGTGTTGCGGATGATACTCTGTTGGATATCATGAACGTTCATGGCACAATAGCCAGTACACAAGCCACGCAAATCATCGGCTAAGTGGTGTAGACATAAACCAGAACAAGAAGTTAACTACAATTAAAGGGTGGAGTTATTTTGTGTGGATTATTGATGGAGTTTCCAAATTGGCAAATCTATACATCTTATATATTATAACTAGCCACACGACTTATATTGGGTTGCACGTAATATTGGTATTTATTCGTCTATGACTACAGAATTATGGGCGATTTATATTGGATTGCAGCTTGTATGGGCTAAAGGGTTTAGAAAAGTGTTTTTAGAATCGGATTCCAGGGTTGCAATTGGGCTCATTAGTGGGGATAGTGTGAGCATCGATAGAAATTATAATTTGATCATGTAAATTAGAGTTATGTTGGGAAGGGAATGGAAAGTTGTAATGGTTCATGTTTATAGGGAGGCTAATTGTGTGGCCGATTGACTGTCTAATTTTGGGATTAACAAGAGATTTGTTAGATAGGGGGGCAAATATTATAACTGAACCCCCGACAGGCCTTTACATTTTGCTGTACTATGACCTAATTGGGTCTACGATTCCTCATTTAATTTAGATGGGCGTAATACGCCCGATTATTACAAAAAAAAACAACTAGCCACACGACTTGTAAATCAATGTTCGGTCAACGCATCTATATTTTAAAGAAAGGGGAAAAACAATATCTATAGAGAAAAAAACATTTTCAAATGAAAATCATAATAAAAAAATCTAACTCATATCAACTTATTAGGCTTGTGATACAAGTTATTTTACTAAAAAATCAAATATGGAAAGACCTCGACCTAGTTATTATCAAATTAAATGTTGAAAGATAAAATTAAAAAATATACAAAAAGTTAACAAAGGCTGTATAAAAGCAAATGTTCAAAACGACCGCGTTTAGCTGCTGAAACAACGTAAAAGCTGCGTTTCGCAAAACGGGAGTGAGTGGGTGTGTCCCCTCTCCCTAGCCCAAAAAGATGGCCTGAAATTAACTAATCAATAACCCTAGAAAAGGTAAAGTAAACCCACCACGATCCTTACAGTTAACCAGGCCAGGCCAGGCCAGTAAAATTCATTTAGGCGGGAAACAAATCCCCAGAATTTTACCCCCTTCCCATCCTCTCTCCGCCAATCCCCTCTCCATTCTCAAATCTCCTCATCCTCTCTCCCTGCAAAATGATCGATGACGAGAAGGCAAAAGACGTCGCCGTTTTGAACGACGTTCCGTGTTACGAATCGGAAGTCGACAAGATTCGTGGCCGCTGGGAACTCGCTTCGATTCTTAATTTTTTGAGCGTACAATCAACAATCCTTCCTTTTTTTTTTAAAAAAAAGATCTATTTTAAATAAGTTCGTGTATGAATCTTATTTAAAATTGGGGTTTTCTTTACAGATATTTGAGCCAGTTCTTGGGGTTGATCTGAAGTTAACAGCAGAGGAGATTGAGAGCGGTCTTGTTAAGCCTGATAAATCACTGGCTCATCTTCACGTTAAGCTATTAAAGGTTCTTCCCCCCCCCAATTTTTATTTATCTACGTTTGCTTGATTTTTTTTATAAATGCAGCTATTATTATATATAAAATAATTATAATGGCCACATTCATAGAAATTCTTTTTTATAAATCGCTGAAGTAATTATTTTGGATCAGAAATTCTTATCATGATGTATATTTTAAGAATTGGGGAAAAAAACGAAAGGCACGGATCGGGACAAGAAATAATCACAGCTGTTGCATTGTGGAACCTGCATGTGGGGGCTCACAAGTTTGATAGCTATGGTTATTACTTTTCTCCTGCCGACAATGTGTTTTTCATGTGTTGTTATTTTTGATATAAATGATTCAAATGAAGTGAATGAATATTTTCTTATGAGCTAACACATGATTTAAATTCGGGTTTGATGACACTGGATGCTTATTGAGTTTATGCGTGTTGTGTTTTCTTGTATTTCGTGTATTACTGGATTTGATGCATTGAGGAAGCTGTACTGATTTTTAGAGATGAAAATCATGCGTATGGATGCCATGAAAGGTAATTGTTTAGTATAAGATGCTGTAGAAAGCAAGAGAATAATGCTTTATGAAATGAAAGTAGTCGCATGGAAGCGATCCTGCTTGAAACGATGCAGTGCCATTGGATGCGTGGGACACACCTTTGGGTCCAGCGGATACCAAAAACTCCAATGGCTAAGGACCTTTAGCGAAGGGGTCAGTGTCATTGGTTGATGTGTATAACACTTTGCACAGCGAGTAGGAATAACTTTGCCCACATGTAGTTTGTGTTCAATGTTCAATTTCCTTGGAAGAATTTCCACGTGGATAATATCTTTACAAGTTCTTATGAATGTGGAATTTTCAACAGGGGATACCACCTGTGAGTAAAAAACTGAAAGCATCTGATGCATGGGTGACTGCACTTTGTAAAACACTAGACACTTGGTGGCCGTGGGTAAGCAACTTTTGATTTTCAACTATGTAGAAAGGATTTTCACAGAATTTGAAATTTGCACTGCTTATTTATGTTTTCCTTTAACAGGTTGCTGAAGGTGAGTTGCCACTGAAGGCAGCCAAAGGGTAAAACCACCAATACTCTGTCTCATGTTGTTTCCTAAAAGATAAGTTTTCATTCTTCATTTAGACTAACTCAGATCATGATGGTTTGATGCTGCTGTGGCATGTGCAGAGAGGAGATATCTGTGTACAAGGAACTGGATCCAACTAATAGATTGCTGATTTTGAAAGCACTCTGTGAAATCAGAGCTGAAGTAATATGCCCTTGCCATTCTGATTCTACATTTTTCTCAAATGTCGGAAGTTCTTTATCTTGTTTTTAACTGGATGATGTTCTAGATAATCATATACCTGATCGGTTTATTTGCATCCTTTTGTTTTTCGTAGTATTTATATTCTGTGCATGCTTGGTTTGTTTAAGGCTTTGTGGTCATGTTTATCAGTGGAAAACCACGTTCTCTATTTGGGTGGGATATATTTAAAACGAGTGAGATGTTGTAGTTTTTCCGTGTTTCCTTGTTAATTTGGTGTAACCCATTCACTCTGTTTACAGCAAGATGACATTGCATGCATATGTTAATACTTCCTTGAAAGATGGAACTGGAATTTCTTATTTCCGGAAAGATAAGGTTCGGGGGTGATGGAACGGCAACATCTTACTGGTAATTCTTGTGTATGCTCTGAATTTCATTTAATTTGCTGTGCGAGAGTTGATAATATTAATTGTACTTACAGGTATGATGGAAATTCTGCCATTGGCCATAGATTATACAAGGAAGTAAACATGACCAGGGCTAATAATAGAATGAAGGGTAAATCATCAAAAAATCTGCCAGCTACCTGTTTGCAATGGGAAATACTTGCAACCAATCTCAAGGGATTTCAGAAAGTTGTGGTAAGTTTAGCATTCTTCTTATTCAACTGCAGGGAATTTTAGTTACTTTGTTTCTTGCTGGTAATGGCAGAATGAACTATCTTCTAGCAAAGTCGTGGCAGATGTTGCAGCCGGCAAGACCATTGAAACTGATGTCCTGCCTATTATTCAAAAATTTCAGAAGGTTTGCTTATGCATTTCTTTTATAATCATGTCTTAATAGTGTGGGTTTTATTATGCGCTAGTTTATTTTTCTTTCATGTTGATGATAAGTAATCTGTTCATTGTCACTGTATTCAACAGAAGAAAGACAGGGCTCTCAAACAAAAAGAAAGGCAAGAAGAGCTCCTGAACAGTTTTAGATCCTACAGTGCTGGGATTACGCGTTCCTGCCGCAGTCGCAGACCTATCAATTATACATATGGTATGATGTGTATCTCATCTGTATTCGTTCTATGGCCTGGTTATGTGGCATTTAATCAAATATTTGTCTGTATTTTTGCTTCCTTTTCATTGTCTTGCTGAACTACATCAAATATCAAATAGTCATAAAGACCACCAGAACATTTTTGGACTTATAACTGCCTCCCTGTGGTCAAGTGCGTTACTAAACTTCTAGGGGATCTCAAATTCTGAATAAGATGGAGAAAAAAGTCATGCTCTAAATTTCACAAGCTAACCAATATTTTTCTTTGTTTTTGGGTTACAGTTTATCATATTTTCTTGCTTGTTTCAAACAATTTTTTGATCTAAGAACCTTCGTTGTACTTGAGCATTACTTACAATTAACCTTTTGATTTGGGATCCAATATGCAGATGATTATGACCGTGCGATTGATGAGGCTATAAAAATAACAAAGTAAGAGATGGCTGTTATCCTATATGAAATAAACCTGTCATTACTGCTTTGTGAACTGCATTTATATATTCTGAATCTACCAACAAAGTTCTTTGCAAATGCTGTTCTTTAATACCTTGTATGCAATTTGTCCCCCTTATTGAGAATATTATACATAACCTTTTCTACATGATGACTTCAATTTACTATCCAGGAAAAGGAACACAATTGAAGAGCAGAACAATGACAGGAAACATGTTAAGCAGGGAATCGCTTCTAATGGGGGTTCAAACATGGGCATGAATTCAAAAGAAAGTCCTGGTGAAAAAGATGATTCAGACATGAGTGCAGACTCCAAAGGTAATATTGAAAAGGGAAACTTCTCGGATAGTGAAGAAAGTGGCAAGCTTGAAGAGGCAGGTGATGACGGTGATGATGATTATGATGACAAAATGGATTACGATAATGGGAGTAGATCTGGCAAATCTGGTGAAGAAAATGAAACTTTTGGTGGCAAGAACATTGCACGTAAAGTTTGGTTCACGTTGGAGTTCAAGACTTGCTGGAGTTGCAAGCCATCCTGTTGTGGAAGCTGGAAACTTTGGCACAAAGAATAGGTTGAGGCAAAGACCCACGCGTAACTCTGCCCTGGACTCTATGATTGTGCTTGATTCAGATGATGAAAGTTCATCAAAACGTACCACCAGCGAGATATCTGGACATGAAGATTCGTCTCCAGTTTGTAATTCAGAAGGGGTGAGTGACAGTTTGTAAACCAGTCAGTGCAAGTGATTATGCTTGAAAACTTTGTTGGGAGGAGATATCTTGAAGTCGGTGCATGTTTTGAATATGTGCCAGCCTCTAATTTGCACCCTTGTGCTTTCTGAGATCCTGTTTTGAAAGGATATGTAGAGAGCAAGAGAGATATCCTGTACAGAGTTGTAAAGCTACCAACATATTTAAATCCCTCTTAAAATGGAATTATGTACTCCGTTTAAATGGAATTATGTACTCCGTTTAAATGGAATTCCCCCTAGCATGGAGGAATAGCCTGTATAATTAGTTGATTAACCGTTTGTATAAAGAGGCGGTCGGATAATTGGAAACATGGGATTTTGCTTGCACCGACAAGCAGATTCGTCGCATTCATGCTGACAACAAGGCTTGTTATTAGTTCTTGCTTTCACTAGTGACAGCATGACAGAAATTGCCGAAGGAAATTCACATGAATCCGACGAGCTTATGTTGTATGTCTCAAGGCTTTCAGCTATGGTAGTAATGAGTCTGAAGGGACCGAGACCTGCTCTGAACTCTCTTTTCGGCCGGTAGTATTGGGACTGAGTTTCAAGAGAGGAGCAGTCGATGTTAAGAGAGCATATAAATATAAATGACGACCATTTCCATGTTCTTCACAATGAGAACACGTGAAATTAAAAAGGAAAATTAACAGGCTGCACTATACATTTTACATGACATACAAATAAATTTCTAAATTAATTAAAACTCATAAAAATAATCGTGTCCCAAAATCCATAAAAAGTAAATAAATGATGGGGAGAGAATCCTAATCTATAACAAAAAAATCAAACACAAAATATTTTAAATACTGAGATGACAACGTATTTGATGTAATGAAAACTCCTATTTTGTTCCAATCTAGGCCTAAAAGTTTTTTTTTTGGATGGGAGGAAACCATATTTTTCAAAAAACATATTTTGTGGGTCTAGATGAGCGAGTAAAACTTCGGTTGCTCTAGATTTTTACAAATGATAAACATCCTGACTTGAATTTTAGACTTGTTGTGCAGAGTCATTTGCTATCATGTCACGTTGCCCCTTAAAGACTGCCTAAAAGAATACTATCTCGTGAAAATAAAAAAAAAGCAAATATTGAGAGCAATTATCTTTTAAACCATAACATTTTTTTCAGTATCTTCGAAATTTGTAACTCCATTTCCCATTTTGCAAGAACTTTTTAAATATTTTCTCGGTATTATTTTCGATTTTTATTATTTCCAAATCCTTAAAAACAAAAATCACAAACGATTATTCCAATAACCCAGAAATCCTCCCATTCAACAGCACGTGACAGGATTTTCATGGCCCAAAAAGAAAAGTAAAATCCCATCATTTAACCCAGGCCCTGACCAGCCCAGCCTATCCCACACATCACTTAGGCCCAACCCACACCAGCCTAGCCCAAACAATCCCATCCTAGCAACCAACACATGAAGAAAAGTAATAATAATAATAATAATAATAATTAATAGATAAATAAAACCGCACACGCCAAGAATTACAGGACGGCGAATAATGGCATCCACAACTAGAGAATCTAGAAGGAGAAGGATCATCGATAGAGGATCTGACCGTTTAGCCCTCATCACCGGTCAGATCCAAGCCATCCCATCCCAAAAGTTGGTTTCCGAGGACTCACATCCTCATATCTCCGGTGAAATAACCGGTACGGTGCTCCCTTCTCTCCCCTTCTCATATCATATGTCAAATCTAATTGCCCCATTATTTTTGTTAGTAAATTTTGAAAACCTACAAAAACGGTAAGGCTGTGTTTTGAAGGGCAAGGTTTAGCTGCTGCTGCTAGACGATGAATGTAATTGTATAACAGTTACTTTATGGTTGCACTGGTTAGGATTATGAAGAACTTGAAAGTTTATCGTGCTTTTATATCTATAGATTGTTCAGGATTCTAAATTTAGAAACTTGTTTTTTGTTTCAGTTTCTCCTGATGGGAAAGATGGAGTTTCTGATTCTAAATTGGTGAATTGTGAGCCCACCGCCATTGCCGCTGGCAGCGATGGAAGCACCGTGGAAACATCTTTACGTGGGTTTGAGACAGGTGTGGAAGCACCATTAGTTCCTTCTGTGGAAACAAGCAGCAAAGTAGAATCATCTTTGGCCACAGCCACGGCTCAGAAATCGACTAGGTCAAATTCAGGAACAGAGCAAAAGATAAAACCACCACCACGGATAAGTCGTCTTGTGACACCAAATCAAATAAGCTCTGCCATCGCAGCATCGGAGAAACCCCGACTCCGTTGTTCTGTTGTCATAGGCCTTTTGGTTGTCTTAGCGTATTTAGGATTTCCTCTACTGGGCAGCAACTTTGCGAGGAGCATTATTGGTTTTAGGCCTCTTTATCTACTTTTGCTAACCAATTTAACCCTTGTGATAGTGCCGCTTCTCTTCGATAATCGAAGAGGTTTTGAAAGGGCTGTGGATGCAGAAAGCAAGATTGCTTCAACTGATGGTTCTGATTGGATTGAACAAGCAGGTAACGTGATGGAGGTAGGTTTGGTGATTCAAAAGGCAATGGATGCAGCATTTATGGATTGTAGTGTGTATGCCGTGATAATTATTTGCGGCCTTGCCTTGGTCTAATTTGTTATTTTCTCTCAACATGTTTTTGTTCATTCTTTCTGGAACAACCTTTGGTTTCTGAATAAATTTACGATAGTTTTATTTTCTGCATTTGCTGCTTCTCTTTTTGATTTGATCCGCATATGGGACATGAATTTATGGAAAGTAGATCCTGCTATGCAAAACATCTCTTATCCTGCTATACCATGCTTTGAATTGGGTTGGGGGTGGAAGCTCTAATTTCACAGTGCAGGTTTTGCACTTCATCACGAGCTGTCTGGATAGCCTGGAAAACGATCCCATTCACACATACAACTTAAATAGTTTTGTTTGCCGCTACCATCACTTGACCTCTTACATATTTGTGCCTTGATAGCTTTAATCCTGACGAATTATAACTTGTTAGGGCACTGCAAAACCAACTGACAAACTACAAATCAGAATCAAAGACATTTTGTTCGAGGCATTTCACACGTAGTTAACATGACAACCTTTTACATGTTTGCTTTCTTGCCAAGGAACTGTTCTTTGTCCAGCACCAATTCGAGGCTTCATCTACATAGGCATTTCCCATTGGAGGTTCTTGTGTTAACCCAGGCATTCACTCCCATCCTCTGGCATTATTTCAATTAAATGAGGATCAGTTGTGTCGCGATGGGAAGTCAGCAGCTCTAGCAACCAGAAAATGTCTCTTGAAAATGGCTTCGAATCATCCCATGATACAAATTCTTGAACCACATTGTTGATGTCAATCAAACTAGATCCTGGTGTTTTCTTCATGCTCTTACTTTTGATAAGCTTTCGCATCCTCGACACACCATCCCACTTGCCAAGATCTGCATATATATTGGAAAGCAAAACATAATTTCCTGTATCATCTGGTTCAAGCTCTTCAAGGTGTTCCATTGCAATAATAGCAATATCAAGATTGGAATGAGTCCTGCAAGAACTTAATAATGAACCCCATATCTTCGAATCAGGCTTCATAGGCATCTTCTCTATAACATCAAGAGCCTGATTAAGGTGCCCTGCACGTCCAAGAATATCAACCAAGCTGCCATAATGCTCAACCTCTGGCTCTATATGATAATCTTTACTCATGGAATCGAAGTATGCTAACCCCTCATTCCAAAAACCAGCATGAGCACAAGCTGATAGAAGACCAAGAAACGTAATACCATTTGGTTCAATGCTTGCTTGCTTCATTCTTCCAAACATTTCAATGGCTTCGCGAGCTTTCCCATGATTTGCCAGCCCTCTAATCATGGTACTCCAAGAAATCACATCTCTCTTGCACATTTGATCAAACAGTTGACAAGCTTGACCAATGCAGCCACATTTTGAGTACATTTCCATAAGAGCATTACATATGGATGTCTTCCTCAACAGCCCATTTCTATCACAATATATATGTATCCATTTCCCAACTTCAAGAGCTCCTAGCTGCGCACACGCTGGCAAAACAGAAATAATACTTATCTCATCAGGCTCAACGCCCACAATTTGCATTTGACGAAACACATCCAACGCATCGGCGTAAGATCCGAAACGCGTGTAACCAGAAATCATCGCTGTCCAAGATACTATAGTCCTGTAAGGCATTGAATCAAACAAAGCTCTTGCCTTTCTCATCTGACCCGCCCCAACATGCCCAGAAATAATACTATTCCACGAAATTGCATCTCTTTCAACCATGCCTTCAAACACCTTATGTGCACCCAATAAACTTTCACACTTCGTGTACATATCAATTAGAGCATTCTCCATAGTAATATTAGACTTCGGCCCAAACTTGCACAAGTGGGCATGGATTTGCTTACCTAGATTATAACAAACAAGCCCTGAACAAGATTTAATAACAAAGGGGAATGTGAATCTGTCAGGGAAAATTGGGTTTTCTCTTTCCGGGTCTTTTAGCCTTAGCATTTCCTTATAAAACAAGATTGCTGAAGTATACCCTTCATTGTGTGTGTAAGCTCTTATCATTGCGTTGTATAAATACCCGTTTGGTTCTTTGACTTGATTAAAAAGCAAGCTGGCGTAATCAAGATCCTCACTCTTTATCACACACATCTACCATTTTTGTCACCAAGAAGTTGCTCTGCGAAAGTGAGTACTTGATAACACGAGCATGGATGCTCTTCAACTCTACAATGTTTTTGCAGTTTTGCAAAATGGGTACAAAGAAATTCTCTAGTTCTCTGATTTTAAAGGCACCAATTCTTGTTGCCATTAAAGAAGGGAGCTTTTAGTATATTTGACAATCAATGAATAGAGGGATCAAGGAATGCAAGTGCACGGAGCTGAGATGAAAGTGAGGTTTGGGTTCTACTTGACGTTAAGCAATGATCTTATAGCTATGCATGGAAAATGAGGTAGAGTGAATGAAGCTTGTGATGTGTTCGATAGAATGCTTGAAAGAAATGTGGTTTCATGGAGAACTCTTATGCGTCATTATCACTCTTCTCCGAAATGGGCTTATCCGGTGCGACACCGAATGATTTCACCTTTTCGCTGAATCTTAAAGCCTGTGGTTTGTTGAATAGCCTTGATATCGGAAGACAAACTCATGATATTCGTGTGAGAACTGGATTTGATATGGAAGAATCACTGGTGGGGAATTCTACATGTTCTCAAACTATGGAAGAATCACTGAAGCCGCCCGTATGTTTGAAGCCATGCTTGTTAGGAACCTTGCAAGCTGGAATGCTGTGATAGCAGGATAAACTCTTGCAGGATTTTATGAGAAAGCTCTAGTTTTGTTTCGAAAAAATAAAACAAGTGCTTGATGAAGTTACGTTTGCAAGCACAATGAAGGCTTGCACTGCCTCATGGAAGGAAACCAAACTCATGCTTTCTCGATTGCTAGTGGGTTATTGTATCCTGTTAACACTGCCATTGCTGGTGCAGACATCTCAGAAAATTTTGGATGTGTATCTGAAGTGTGGAATGATAGAAGAAGCAGAGAAATTCCCGCTAGAAATGTGATTTCTTGGACATTTATGATCACTGGCTATTTTCCATGCGGTCTTGAACGAAATGCAATTAGGTAGTACCGGGGGTCTTTTGTCAATTTGATACAGATTAATTAATAATCTTTTTTTAGAAAAATAATATTATTTAAATATAACGGGTTTATCTCCTAAAATCAACCAAAGTTTTATAAAGTTTGAGGGTACCATTGGCGTAGCTAAAAACATTTTAGCATTTGAGATATTTAACCATAATTATACTTTGTTCTCATTTATTAAAAAAAAAAAAAGATGTTCTCATAAGCTGAGGTATAAAGGATACCTAAAAGTAATATGTAAGTTCAACTAACTCGCATGAAAAGTTTATATGGAGAGATCATTCATGTTTATGGAAAGGCTCATGTGATGGTTGTGTATATAATCCTTAGACTTGATATCATTAAATTGTTTTATATAGAAAATGTTATGATTTGATCCTATTATATGTCCTCTTAATTAAGGTAATGAAGGAACAGATATTGAGTATAACTAACATGAACTATATGAATTTGCCTAAGTGATCAAGAGAAGATTCATTACTCTAGGTGAATATGAGAAAAAGTTACATATGCTAGAAATAATATTGACTGAGAAATCATTGACCAGTATGGAATGAGATTTGAAAAGAGTTCCAAATCTTATTTAAATGATGAATTATTATTATATAGAGAACAAACATGATTTAACATGACTAACATACTCTATATTTTAATGTTAAATTGAAACATTATTGATGAAATGATATTAATTACAATAAAAAAAAACAGATCAATGAAAGGTTAAGTCAAACCACCAATGATTTGTCTAATATTTAAGGGATTATGATATGTTAGTTGACGATTTATCTAATCTCCAAACATAAATTAATTAATTTTTGAATCGATGATAAATCAAATTATTTAATATATTTAATTATAATTTATATTTGGGTCAGTATATTAGAAATATAATAGGCCACACAAATTAAGAATTATTAGTAAGAAATTAAACTATAATGATTTATATTTGGGTCAGTATATTAGAAATATAATAGGCCACACAAATTAAGAATTATTAGTAAGAAATTAAACTATAATGATTTAATAAAGAACAACTTGATTAAATTATATCTTAAAAATAAAAGACTGGAACATAATTAATACATAGATTATATTTTTAAACCTAGAAAAATCAAGTAACAACTTGATTGAGTTAATTTCTAAAATCTTATATATATATATATATATATATATATATATATATATATATATATATATATATATATATATATATATTATTCAGGTGCAAATTGATACTTTGTCAATTTCTATGATTTTTCAATTTGCCTATAAATTAGTGAAATATCAATTTTTGGCTTAAAAAATATTCATATATGAATTCAGGATAATTTTATAAATTAACTCAAGCTGCATGTCCTCTATAAAATTTATTTTTCATATCAACATATCAAAATAATTAATAATATATACATGGTTAACAAACACATCATTAACAATTGAAAGAAATTGATTGAGAAAAATATGAAGACATGAGCAACAAAGTGTTTGTTTGGCAGTGTGGTTAAGGTTCCTATTGAAAAAAAATTTCATTCAGAAATATATTAAAATGATATTTTTATATTTTTGAAAAATTATTTTTGATATCAGCATATGAAAATGATCTAAAATACTATTTTTTTAATTTAAAGTGAAAAATAAAAATATTTTTTTTTATTTTCAAAAATAATTAATTAAGTGTTGAATTGATGATAAATCAGATTATTTAATTTATTTAATTATAATTTATATTTGGGTCAACATATTAGAAATCTAATGGGTCACACAAATTAAGAACTATTACTCAGAAATTAAACTATAACGATTTAATTAAGTATGATTTGATTAAATTAAAAAATTTAAAACATAAAACCCCCTTCTCAAAACAGGATTACCATCTTTATTGTTATTTTTTTATTTTTAATTTTATTCCAGGAACACAGACTCGCACAATAATATATACATGGTTAACGACCACATCATTAACAATAATATATACAAGGATGAAAATGTAGTTTACCAATCAAGTCCGAAATCAACAGGAAGGCGCTAAAAATAAAAGGGCCGTTACAAGGCGATCAGAAGAAACAATCCTCTTTCCTTTCGGACTCCATTAACATATATGTAAGACACAACAGGCCCTAGTTTTTCACTCTTACAATTCTTGAGCAAAAACATCAGTTCTTGAACAAAGAAGAATGGCTGCTGCGAAAATTACAGCTGTGTGGAGACAGAATTTTCAGCAAGAGATTTTCAGATTGGACGCTGCCCTGTTCAAATTTCCACTTGTCTCCTTTTGACACAGAGTTTCCTGGTTTCTTTCGAAACACTCCTATGGGCGCCACTGAGTTGACTCGGTACGAGGATCTGAAAGCACAATGTCGACCACTTAAGGCTGATCCAATTTGGTATCACCGTTGCAGACGTCAGTGGCAATATCGGGGGCACGTGGGAGTTCAATTTGCGGTTCGATTTGTCAAGAGATTTGTTCGTCTCCCAGTCTATACAATTCTTGCAAGACAATGGTGTCGATTTTGACAGGTTGAGAAGAGATGGGATTCATTTTTACGACATGTTCGCACAGTTGCTGTCGCGTGTTGTTGCCAGGCATCGAAACCTCTGCTGGGTTACCTTCCATGGGTTGTATGATCTGTCACACACATTGAAGACGGTGACAAACAAGCCATTGCCCCCTTCTGTGGCTGCTTTTGCGTCTCAGCTTGGCATTGTATTCGGTGATGTGGTGGATATCAAATACATGGCGCGCTTTTGCCATGGATTACGCGGTGGTGAGTTAGGCTTGGCCGCCATTGCTAAGATCTTGAAGGTGGAAAGAGTTGGCGGGGCGCATCAAGCAGGGTCTGATTCTTTGTTGACGGGCCCGTGTGTACACAAAGATGAGGATGGCATATGAAATTGATGAGACTCTTTTTGCGGGGTGCTTGTACGGAATCTCAGCTAGAATCTGCAAGCCGATTGTTGTGCCTAATACTAATGGGCGGCGCTGCTTTATTCCGACCGCCACCACTCCAGCACCGTTCCTGCGTTGCATTACTACCCATACTTCTGTTTTCATGATCGCTGCCCCTTTTAGTCATGTCCTGTAGCATTTGGTTGCTGTAAACATTTATGATTTGATTATTCAAGTAAATATATATCTTCGTTCCCTTATTATCTTTTATCAATATCATTTTTACAGAAATTATTAGATTATTAAATAAACCAACATAGAAGAGAGAATCAGATTTCACCTGATGTCTCAAAAGAGGAATAGCTTTACACTCTATCTTCTTTCTCTAAGCTTTCTTCTCTCTGCTAGTCGCCTTCCTCTTATGCATAGAATCACGAGAAATCAATACAAATCCCCAAATTTTCAAAAGTAACCTGAGATAAATTGAAATCGAACCTAACCTGGAGATATTTTAGAATTGAAAACAAAAATATTCTCATTATTAAACTAAAATGTGAGTGTTGGAAAGTAAGCTGGAAGTTGACAAATCCATAGCACGGAGGGGAGGGGAGGGGAGGGGAGGCTGCCGGCTGGAGAGGAGAGTGAGAGGGAGAGAGAGGGAAGAGCTGAGAAGGAACGAACTGACGGCTGAGAGTGAGGTGAGAAGTGTGACAGAAAAACTTTATATATATGGAGAGAGAGAGAGAGAGTAGTCTAATTTCTAACATATGAATAAACTAATTAATACACTGGATTAATCTTTAAACAACATATGAAATCCTATATTATAAAGAAAAGATCCAATAGAGAAATTAAAAACAAAACAAATAACAAATTAAATCTGATATAAAATAAAACGAACTAAAATATTAAGAGATGTAATTGGAAAAAATAATTCGATTAAAAAATAATATAAAATATTTGAGGGATGCAATTAAAAAAATATCAATGAAAAGTATGGAGACCAAATTTGAAAGAAAAAAACAAATAATCAAAGAGGGGTAAAATTAAAAGAAAATTTCAATTCTATAGATTATTTAAAATACAACAAATAACAATCAAAAGAATAAGGATCAAATATTTTTAACATATTTGCTTTTCAATTTTAACATGGTTCTTAAATACAATTAAATTTTTTATTGAAGTTTTAATAAATTATTCTTGAAATTCATATTGCATTCTTGTTTATTCTTAAAATTTTAAATAAATTTTGAGCATAATTTTATCATATTTATGAGTTTTTTTTTCTCAATCACATATAAAATATGGACACAGGAGATATATTAATAAAAAAAAATTATCTTAAAAAAAATTAAAATGATTGTATTTTTGGGTTTAGTAAAAATTCTAAGAACTCTTATATTAAAAAATATCGAAACTTCAAGAAGCGTGACGTGATTGTAAAGAGTTTCTGATCTGCACTTTTAAAAGTTGATTATCTAACATTATTGCTGTTTTGTAAAATTTTGAATCTTTAAATAAATTTTAATATATTTTTAAATAAAAAACACTTTAAAAATAATAATTACACAACACCTCTAGCCAAGTGCTTGTTCTATCTTGTAAAGAACTACTCTAGATGGTGGTGCATCCTTGCTGCTCTTTGTTGCAAGTTCTTCATTTACTAGAAGAAAGAAAGTGCTAACAATGTGGGAATTTTGTTAACCTAAAATTAAAATTAGATTTAGATAGTGCACTGATTGCATAATGCTTGATAGGAGTCTATCTATCGAGCCACCAAGATAGATTATGGCAATGTGGTGATTTAATTCATAGCTACACATGGCGGCAGTGCCAAGATTTTAGTGTTATACTATCCATCATATCAGAACCCTGAAATGTCACACTGAAGCAGGAGGCAATTGTAACCTTCAAATTAACCATCAGCGACAATTAAACAAGAAATAACTTGTGTTCTTCTACAGAATCACCCCTTCCCTCAGCTCATGTATGCATTTGGAGGAATATAAAACAAAAATATTTTCACAAAACAGCAGGAATAGCATCAGCCAATCACAACAAGACCTGACTGTCTCAGAGAAAAGGTACATTTGGGCTTAAGGTGGTAATAACATCAGGCTATGATTAACTTAAGAGATTTTACTAACTAGAAGCTTACATTATGATGCACGATTACGATTTGAGTTCTGCAACTGTGTGATGGACCTCAGTTTCTCGTAAGCATCGGAACAGGCATGAGCATAGTCTGACATAGCGCGGAATAGCTCCGGCAAGCGAATTTTGAGACTTCCAACTGATTTCTCTCTTACCTGAAGGCAATGTTTCTGGTGAACTTCTGTTTCCTCTTCCAGCCTCTTCTTCAAGCTATCTACTACAAATTGCCTCTCAGAAACAGGATTGGGGTTTGCATCTTCCCCTCCGTCAGCATCTGTTTCATCGGTTGGGGTTCTCCGCTGCAGGTATTTCTGGTACCATTCCTCAAATGCCTGGTTTTTGCGCAAATATTCCCTCCTCGTTTCCTCGCATTTTTCCTTTAGCTTCATCTCTTCTTCCTGATGATGTACTATGGTTTCTACCACAGCTGCAAATGATGAGATGGCAGATTTGGCAAGCTCATCTGGAAGCTTTTCTAAATAGTCATGCCATGAATGGAGAAGGGCTTGGATAGGGGGGTTCTGGGCTCTTGGTGGAGATGATATTTTCTCTTTTAAGCTGCTTTCAATGGGGATCAGATTTAGCTTTAACCAGCTAGTAAGAGTGTGAATGTATTGTTTCTGGTGGGCCACAAGCTTCTCAAATTGTGAATGCCATCCTTGGACAACTTTCAAAAGTTGGATCGTGCGCTCGTGATGGTGTTTGGTTGTTTCCTTGATTGCATGGTTGACATCAAGGGATTTAAGTTCTGTGACAATCCTCAATTGGCTATTATGATGCGTGCACATACCTGCCCACATTTTCGCCATCCTGCAGTAATGCATTCAGAGTTTTACAAGTAAATAAGTAGAGAAATGGCATGCCATCATTATTGAAATAAGTAGACCAATCTCCCATGACTAAAAAGAACTGCCTTTCAGACACCTAGCTAACGAAAAACTGAAATTTAATGGTATTGCGATAACAAAATAAGAGGATTAAAAAAGTAAAGTATACCCAGAAAACGGAAGAAGCTGCATGTAGCCATGATAGACATGCAACACTTATCATTGCCTCCTTTAGACATAGATAGTTATAGAACGACAAGTCAATGGGCAAATTCATGTGGTTCAGCATTTAACATCTATATTGCAGCATTGGATGAAACCCTACTCCTAAAGAATAAAAGGAATATAATCAAATCCAGGTTTTTATCTAGTCCACCAAACAGTTCATAAATGGCAAACTTTTTCAGTCCATTTCATATAAGCCCATTTCGTTAGGAGAGAGCAAAACAAGAAGAGAAACTATTGTCATAAATTGCACAAGTAATCTCGTTCTAGCTAGTAAACAGCAAGTGTCCATTTCATAAAAGCACCAGTATGCAGATTCTTGACGTGAATCATAAAGTAAAACAAGCAATACAAAGAGACCATATAAAGTTTTGAGGAAGTTTTGAGGGATATATGTCAGGAAACCAGAACATGCAAAAATGTAGAATTTAAAATTTCCACTTTTTTTTTCCAAACAAAAGCTTACCCATCAACAAGATCAACAAGTTTTGGATACAACTGCTGGTCACGTATCTGATTCACTTCTGAAACTGTTGAGTCCATGGATTGCATGTCAACTATATATCTTGTATGCAGATGACTCACAGCTGCTTTTGTTTTCTCCAAGGATTCAACACTAGCACCACGTTTCTTCTGCTTATTTAGCAAAGAAACCTTCTTCTTGTACTCAAGCTTCATAAGCTCCCCTTGCTAATAATAATCAACATTAAGCAAACTTCAATCAGACCAGATGCTTGACAATGGCAAGTGATATGAGCATTGCCCCAGAAAAACAAATGGAAACACGGGGAAAAACGATCACTTTGCACCGTGGCTAAGATTTACAACAAAGTGTCGAGCATCCACAAAATTCTGTTTAGAAACTTTAAACTTTTAATCTAATCATATGAAGAAACTGAACATTTTCTCATAAGACTGGGCAGCATAATGCAAACAAGGGGAAAAACAGATTGCTTTGCACCACGGCTAAGATTTACAAGAAAGTGTCGAGCATCCACAAAATTCTGTTTAGAAACTTTAAATCTAATCACATAAAGAAACTGGACATTTTCTGATAAGACTGAGCAGCATAACTAATAGCTGGGACAAGGAACTCAAAATGAAGGGCAAACATAAGAATTCAAACTAATAAATGATGCAGCGCACCTTTACTTCATCATAAAGTTTCTTTTCCCATGCTAGTAACTTATCCAAAACTGTAGCATGAGTTTCGTAATCTTCATAATCAAGTTCATCCTTTCCACCACCTTCAGCACCAGGTACACCTTTGAACGACCTATTCCAAGTGATAACACGCATAACCCTGGCAGAATGATCAATATGTCCTGCGAATGTTGAATGCCATATCAGAAAAATAAAGACACTAATAAAACGAAACAATTACTAAGGGAAAACAAAAATGTGAAGGAAATATCTAAGCATGCTTCCAACTTCTTTACAGGGATAGCACATCAGAATAATAAATATCTAAGAATGATCGATAAATGAACTTTTCTTGCTTTTGAAAAGAAAAAACCAATAAGAAGCCTGAGGTTCTCAAAAAAAGCTTCCACAGAAGATGAAGATGCCATTACAAAGTCTAATTGGTGTAAAAAGCAGATGCTGCTGTTCAGAATAACAAATCCAAATTGCCTACAAATTTTATATCATTCAGTTTTCCACAATCAACATGTGTACACACATTTTGGAAACTTAAATCATAAAATGGTTAGCATAAATTACTATTAAAACATCCACATGTTACTAAAAAAACTTATGATTTTAGATTATGTTGATGTAAAAAAAATAAAAAATAAAAACATATATATTATTTTGATAAATCTTAAAGCAAAAAAGTAATTATTAACACAATCTCAAATGCTATTTGAATTTTTTTTTCAAATGAAGTTTTTTATAATTTTAGATAATTTCAATATATTAATATAAAAAATTATTTCTTTTTATAATTTTAGATTATTTTAATATGATAATATAAAAATATATATTACTTTAATATAATTTTAAACAAAAACACATTTTAAAAAGCAAAAACTATTCCCATCTCAAATACTATTTAAGTTTACATTATAAGATAGCTTCTATTTTTATATTTTCAATTAAAATACACCACCCAGCACTAAATAATTAAAACACAGCATCAAGTAAACAAAAAATTTAAACACGAGCAGCCAAAGCAAGCCAATTATACCTCGATTATCGGCAAAATTAGAATGGTAATGCAAGCGAGTGGCCTCGAGCATCTTACAAACATCCTGTGCACTTTCTGATGATTTTAAGAAATGATCATCAATTTCATTCAAAACCTGCATCAAATTCACACTAGGAACTTTCCTTCCCATCACCATGAAATCCGGTGGTGCTGTTTTCGAATGCTCAATCTGGTTCCTCTCCTTCTTCTCCCCACCCTCCTCCTCCTCTTTCACCGCATGCTCCGTCTTCTCCTCCGCCTTCTCCGGCGTCTTTGGCTCAACCCAATCAATCCCATTAACACTACCACCAACCCCCCTCCTCAAATCCCCAACCCCGCCGAACCCAATACCCACATTCTCAACATTTCCAAAATTACCCCCGTTCCTACTCGCATCCTCCTCCGGCTCCAAGGACGAAATCGGCTCATTATCCATCATAAAGAAATAATCCCAGGCCATGTTCTTCACCTCCGGCATCGGTGGCACCGCCGAAGAATGACTCTCCACCGTCCTTGGTGGATTCCTCGGCCGTGTATCCTCCTCCCTCGGTCCCACATTCCCCCTCATTTGTGGGCCCCGCTGCGAAACCTTTTCAATATTGTCATAATTATTGGTCTTTCTACTAGGACTCCTATCCCGCAACTCTTGCACCTCCTCCTCCTCCTCCTCCTCCGCCTCCTCGATCGCAACAGTATCACCCATCTGCTTCCTTTTCATCACACTCTCAGGCATGCTCATAGATCTTTTAACCGGACTGGGAGAAAAGTTAGGCAGCGGCGGAGGCGGAGGAGGAAGATTAACCATAGAAGGCGGTGGAGGAGGAGGCTGTGGTTGAGATGAAGAGTCAAGGGAAGAAGGCTGTTCAAACTGGGATTCTTGATCAGCTTCTCCATGGCCATAATCACTCAAAGAAGCACCAGTATTCTTTAAGGAAATAGCATATCCTGAATGACCAGCAGCAAAAGCATTTCTTGCTGTGACTGCTTCTTTCATCAAGATTTTCCGCTCTTTGCATCTTGAAACCGATTCTTCATTATCCACCTTTGACTGTGCACACCCCATTACAGTTCAAGAAACAAAGAATATGAGCTCAGGTTTCTAAAAATGAGAGAAAAGGTTCATAATAATGGAGGAGAGCATGTGTAGAGAGAGAGAGACTGACAAGGTGGTACAGAGAGAGAGGGGTCAGTGAAGAGTTTGCAGAAGAAAGAGAAGAGAATGGATTTCTTCTCTCCTCTTGTGTGTTTCGTTTTGGGTACTTAATGAGAGTAGAGGGATGAGTGTACTCGCTGGGTCCAGAGGAACAGGTGTCCCTGTTTTGTATTCTCAATTAACGGTCATATTTTTTAAAGAGGAAACTGTGTCGTTTGGTGGGGGCTTAGAAGCATGTAGTAGAGTTATTATGGTGTTGATGAGGGTTTTGATTTTGGAGATGACGGGTTGAGAGACAGAATGCTTGCCAGCCCACATGATATTATGCTTTGATTATTTTAATAATATTTCTTAGATGGGTTTTTGCATCCATAAATTTCTTGGCACAACATGTTTTTTTTAAAAACAATATATATATATATATATTTTCTTGAGTGTTATTTATATGTAAAGATTTTATGAATTAGGACAAAGTTATGTGATCATGGTATAAATTATTTTTTATTTTAAAATATTTTATTTTAAAAAAAATTTATTTATGATATCTACACATTAAAATTATTAAAAAAATCAAGATACATTTAAAGCAAAAACTATAAAAAAATACAGTTAGACCACAAAAACATTCTCCACAAAAGGTGATGAATTTACTATTCATTGCCTCACAAATCACTATTTATTTCAATAGTTGTTGTTTTTCTTTGTTTTTTTAGATTTATATTTTTTTCTCTAATTTCATTGTTTAGTTTATTGGAGATTGAGTTTCATAATTTATTGTGATTTGATTTATATATGGTTAACTTTTGTGGGTTAATTTGATTGATTTATGTTTTTTTAAAATTGATTTTTTTATTTCATCCTTCGATGGTGGGTTAATTATGAACCAAGCCTCATGATTTTTTTTTGTTTTTCTACAAGATTATTTTGGTCTTATGACTACGGTCACATATTTTGCAAGTTAACCTGTATATACTAAAATTGTTTTATTATCTCGTCTTTTTTTTAATAAATTATATTTCAACATTTAACAATGAGTTTGTTGAAAATCAGACTTCATAATTTGTTTTGATTTACTTTTTTCAGAGTTATCACAATCTCATGATCTTGGTCATGGTTTATCAAGATAACCCGGGTTGACTCAAGTTATTTTTTTATTCACTTTCTTTGAGATTATCTTAATCGCATGACCTAGACACGAGTTTGACATGTTAATATAGACAAATTTTGTTTTTGATTTATTTTTTTTTCAATTTCATCCTCAACACCTGGTTGATTTGGAATTTGGTTTCATATTTTTGTTTGTTTTGCTTTCCATAAATTTACTTAGGTCACAAGTTTGGTTACCTAACCCAATTTGACTTGAGTTAGAAAAAATATCATCCTTTAACATTAGAATTGTTTATCCCAAGTTATGGGTTAACTCCGGTTTTTTGTCCTTATTTAGTTTTTTTAATTTCATCATTCAATATATTTTTTATATGAAATTATGTCTCGTATTTTTTTTTCTTTTTATGAGTTTATTTCAACCTTATTACTCAGGTCATGACTTTAACTAATTAACCCAGGTTGGCTCGTGTTTTTAAATCTTTTTTAATTGATATTTTCCTTTTAATTTCATAAACCTAGGGATTACAAATTAAGTTTCATAATTTATTTTGATTTGTGTTTTTATAGAGTTATCTTAGTCACATTACCTTAGTTATAGTTTTGATAGGTTAAGCTGAGTTTCTCTCTTTTTCAATCTCATACTTCATTATTGGTTTAATTAGGAATTGGGTTTATAATTGTTTCTTATTTGCCTTATATAAGGTTAATTCAGTCTCGTGATCTAGATTGTGGACTTAGAAGATTAACCTTAAAATATTTTTAGTTAAACTATATTTTTCATATTGTTTTCGGACTCATCAAATTAACCAAGTCACATGGACTCATTCTCCACATAAATTATTATTTTTCTAATAAAAGAACATGTTAGTAACACTTGAATAAGTTTTTACGTTAAAAAAAATGATATGATCTGTAGTATAATACAAACAATGACCTAAAAATAGAAATCAAGCCTTGTGGGGAAGTACCGTAACAATGAACAATATTTTCCCTGTTTTTTCTCTAGAGAAAAAAAAACCATTGACCTATAAATTGAGAGGTAATTTTGTCTTTTAAAGGTTATTAGTCATTGGAACATTGATTGTGAGCAAAATGAACTTTTATTTATTTTATGATCTAATACAATGACTTAATTAGCCTTGCATGTAAAAAATATTAACTTGAATTAAAGGGGGCTTTTTAGATATTTTTTTATTAGCACAACTAAATTACTAAAATTTCTTAGAAAAAAAAATAAAGCTTCCTTGCAAGGGGTCTTCTATCTTTGTATTTTATTTTTTTTGTCATCAGGTTGAGGTCAATTTGGTCTTTCACAAATATAGAATATCAATAATAAAAAAAAAATGTTCCCAAGGAGCGTGACGTGATGACAAAGGACTTGAAATCTATACAACAGGTCTTGAGTTTGAGTCAGGATGTGCACCTCTTGTAAGAGTCTGGAACAACCAGAGTTTTATTTATTCACCTGGGTCAACAAAGTGCGCTTTCCGGGAAGTGGAGTTTCCTCTAATCCAAAAAAAAAAAAAAACAAAGGTGGTTGACCAAGTGATCAGAGTATCCTACCATTTAAATTTTATATTAATTTAGTCCTTTTTTTCATTGCTATTTATTTTATTTTAATCTTTTTTTGTATTTAATTGCATCCCTAATCATTAGTTTTAATTTCATTTTTATATCACATTTAGTCCTTAGTTTTTTTATATTTTTGAATCCTTTCACTAGTTAAATTTTATTTCAATCGCATTCCTTATCATTTGATTATTTTTTCATATCGGATTTGACTCCTATTTTTTTACTAATGCTTATTTTGTATTAGATATTTTTTTATTTCCTTTTATTTTCAATTTCAACCCTTAATATTTTTTCATTGAGCCAAGTGTTTTAAAAGTTTAAACATGTTCATCGTAAATTGAAATGCTTATACACATTAAAAAACTTGCATATTCATTTTTTTTCTAGATTGTGATACAAAAATAGTTAAAAGAAGCTAAAACACATGACTATTATATCTAGTTTTACTATGCATTCTCCTACATTTCATCATAGATTAGAGTAGTTTGATTTATTTATTTTAACATTCATTTTTTTATTTCATCCTTTCATGTTTATTTTTAGGTGTTTTCCTTGTTGATGGTTTATATTTTTTGCATTTCTTTATAATGCTAAGATTTTGATAAGATTTTAAAGCTTGATTTTAGATCAATAAACGAGACATGACTTTAATATGTGCTATTAAAGCATAATTCAATGAATAAAAAACAAAATGAATAGAGCACTCTATCTAATTCTTACCAAGAAAAGTAATGTTTGGTCTCCATATTTTATTTTGGCTTTGTTTTACATCCCTTTAGTTCTTAGAATTTTAGTTTTGATCTATATATTCATTTTATTTATTCTCATAGAGAAGAGAGAAACTTATCATAAAAGAGAGAGTTACTAGTTTGCCATACTCTAACAATAAAAACAACTTTTATTTTAGAAGTGTTTTAAATTGATAAATTGATTTATTGGCATCATGAAGATGTTTATTAAGTGTTTTCGATAAAAATAAATTGAGTGAAATTTTGAGCAAAAAAACCCATCTTGATTTTTAAACCATTTCTTTAGTTGTTAGAAACTAGACAAACAAACACCATGCTATCTATTTTTAAAAATAAAATAAATAAAAGAGGACATATTGTTTGCCTCTTTTGATAAGAAAAAAAAGAAGAGAAGAAATAAAAGGCCGGGCATGCAGATTTGATTTTGCAGGTGGCCTTTTCTTTGGATGCACTGGATTGCAGAAAATCTAATTTTCTATATTTAATTATATGCTAATAATATTTTATTCAAAGATATTTTCTAGATCAGTATATGTTTTAATTTTTTTAATTTAGTCTTAGATTTGCATTCGCTTTCAAACTTTTATTTAATTATATAATTTTTAATTTATTTAATTATACATCCACTAGTTTTCAACTCATAATAAAAAATATCTTCAAGCTAAAAAAAACACATCGACGTAGCTAGCACTTTCTATTTTTGGTAAAAATACAACTTTTTAATCGACCACCAGCAAAGTGCGAGGACGTAAACTTTCAACATCCCCTAACGAAACTACCCCAACACTTCAAAAAAATTTAGTTTTTTGAAAACAATGACAATATACTATCAATATAAAGTTTAAAATCATTCTAATTTTTCTGTTCATGGCGACAGCGAAGGGCAAGTAGCAAAACCTAGGTCTCAAGCTTTCGGCCAGAAAGCGGTGGGACATCATTGAAAGAAACAAGACTCGAATAAATTATTATGGGCTACGGTTTTCTTTGCATGGTCGTACTATAATTTTAAAAATAATTTATTTAAAAATATATTTTTTTATTTTTAAAAAATTATTTTTGTATAAACAATAAAAATAATCGAGGTCATTGTCAATTAAGAGGATGTTTGGAAATGTTTAATTTTCAACCAGAAATATATTGGCATATATATATTTTTTAAAATATTAACATATAAAAATACTAACAAAAAATCATTTTTTTTCAAAAACAAAAACAACCCTCAGCCTCGACCAATGGGACATGCTTTTCCCCGAGAGTGAAGCTGTTAAAAGGTTAATGTTGCCAAAACCTAAATCCTTTCCCTAGGAATTAGGGAAGAGTAACCACTCCCTCGCCTTTGTTCTAAAATATCATGGAATTAATTAATAATATAGACTTTTACATGGACCACAGCATTTTCTATTTTCAAGTATAATTTTAGTAGATTGTACGGCTAGCTAGCTTTTGTCCACCTAGTGTAGGTTTCGAGGTCATCTCTCACGGACCAACAGGCTATTCCTAGAACATCTCAGAAATTATGAAACATGAGGGGCCACGACAATAGGCAACGGGATGGTGTCATAACGTATAGAACGAATAAGAAACCAAAAAAAAAAAAAAAATCAGGTGGCGGTTAAATTTTTATTCGAAAATACATGGAAATAATATATTTTTTTATATTTTAAAATTTAATTCTGATATCAAATGTAAAAATAATCATAAAAAATAGTTTTTTTTTTGAAAAATATATATATTTTTTAAAATACAAAAATAAACAGGTTCTAAATCGCATGTAATAAACCAAGAGACAAGGCATAAAATGGCACCCATGAAATGCATGATAAGAGAGACTGGGAGGAAGAATCGCCACCTATTGTAACCAAGCCACTGGAGCAAAAAATGTTACCTCGGTAACTTGCAAAACTGGCTGGTAAAGGTAACATTTACATCAGTCGTCTGTAATATCAGGGGGGCCAATGGGACCTGATTTTCCATGTTCCAACAACGCCTAAAACTCATCCACCTGACATATTTACCGGCGCATGACAAAAATAGTGCCTTGTTATCTAGACAGTGGAGTTCCGGCTTTCCACATGTGCGTCCCATACATTCTGCAAAGAAGTCACCGAGAGAAGCATTTCAGAATTCATCAATTACCCTTGTGAAATGCCAGAATCAACATGCAGGAACTAGAGAAAAGAGTGCATTTTCGTGTCAATTAGCTAATCCAATTTCATCTAAAGACTGTAGACAACGGCATAAACTTGTGATGACGTAGGGCTCCGCATGAGAATTTCTGGAGGGGGAGGGGACAAAAATTGGCAATTGTTTTCTCTTGATCTTGCTGCTTTCACGACCACTCTATTGGAAAAAAAACTTAAATATTCACAGACATGCAAGAGCGCACACTGAACAAGACTAAGATATGGCTATGGAGGTAAGCAACGAAGTGAGTCCAACACAGAAAGAAGTTGCTACAAACAAGCGGAAACTAACTCATCATCCAGTGTAATAGACAATCTCACACAGCACGTGAACTCCCCTTTGACTTCTGATGATTGACTGAATTTAAGTCCATCTTGGGGCTTAAATCTAACTGGGTATAAAGGTTTTTTTTTTTTTTGAAAAAGAAAAATCAGAATTCGTGAGCAAGGATTGAAAATTAACACATGCATGGGCCTAGTAATATCTGCATAAACTAAAAGGAGAATTGGAAGGCATAATGTTTCTATGTTGTGAGTGCTTACCCAAAACAAACAATTTTTTTAGCCTGCACTTTTCTCTGAAACAAGAAGAGTCAATAAACTGAGACATCACAGCTCATTTAGACTTCAATGTAACCCTAAGTTTTCTCAACTCTTGCCCTTGTTGCTGGAAAAAAGAATCAACATGCCCCATTCAAAAAAGTAATCAAAACTACTTTTTTTCCAGCATTCTTGTTGATATTAAAAAAACTTAGAGATTGCTAAATCCAGAGAAATAGTTGAATTAAGTATAGAGACCTGGCGTAGCTTTCTCAAAGCTAGATCTGATCTTTCTTGCAGTAGGCACCATTCCATTGCCATATCATACTCAAGTGTGTTGGGCTGAGAACAATGTGAGGTAGATACTGCTTCTCTCTGTGCATAAGAACATCTTTCAATCACAGCAATGAGAGGAAAAAAGGAGGGAGGAGGGACACAACAAAGTTTATACACTAGAACATTCCCTGTAGTGTGTGCAAGCGTGGTTAGAGCAAGAATAATTTTTACCATCTCGCGCTGCATGTGAATTCTAAGTTTATTGATAGTGAGATGACCAAAAAAGGTTGACTGCTTTCCTGGGAAACAAGCAGAAGCAATGCTACCAACCAGAGGCCTGTAAATATGAACATGAAATAGAAGAATAAGAGGGAATATGAAAAGTATAAACTGGCAAATAACAAGCAAGCTAGAAGTTCACAGAGCAGATATTAGACAAATAATGGACTTGATGCATAACGAATTATGGATTTTAGCCCATAACCGTCAAAATAAGTGCTTTACATGTCCATAAGGCTAGGGGAAGCATTGCATGCATACAGAAACAATTAAAAGAAAAAAATTCCTGAGCACTCCAATGCCAACAAATATAAGCTAACACTACCATGTCAACCAGTGGGGAACGCTGCAGACTGAGCAGCATCATTGGTAGAGTATAATGCCATCCACAGAAAAGGTTAGCCAGGTAAAAGGACCAACAATCTCAGCATGAGAAAGGGAAAACAATAGAAGACTGGAGAAAGCATAGACAACACGAGGGAGTTGCTCTATTGTCCCAAACAAAAAGATGTAAAAAAGATAGTACGAGGCTTAAAAAAATTGTTTTTTGAGGGGGGCATTAATATTGATAAAACTGGTGGGGCTTAGACTGAAATTTCTACTAATAAAGTAGAACCACCAAGCAGGAAACATTTAATTGATGTGCAGCAGTGCTGAAAGAGGGTGCAGCATACCTCCCATTTGATAGCATTAAGCAAACTTCATCTAATTTCGCAACTGCCATCTCAGCTACTTCCCTTTTTTGGAATATAACAAAAGCCTGACCTGGAGCACAAACAGCTAACAAAATCAAAATCCAGTAACAGGTGATTCTTTGTATGACAGAATAGGTGTCTTGACCCCCTTCCCCCCCACCCACACATTGACAGAAAAAAGAAAAGAAAAGAAAAAATATTGCCTTTTATAAACAAATTTATAATATTTAACAAGCAATTAGCCACTTTCATTTGTACCATAGTGTGGGCTGGAACGTGCAGTCCTTTGAATCATCTTCGCAGTGCAACTTTTCTTGAAGGCTTGCCAAATGATATCCTGATCCAGGTCAAGGAAATTATGAGCCTTAATGCTCTCTCACGGTACTGTAACAAAAAGAAACCACTACTTGGAACATGAAAGAAAATACTATAGAAAGCACAGAACATGGAAACAAAGGCCAGTAGTGAAAGAGAGGCGGGGTAAAGCTGCACGTGAAGGGGGTGTTTGACCCCAATTTTCAAACAGAGTTTTGCAATTATTTTTGCTTCAAATTATTATATTTTTTTGTGTTTTTGAATTGTTTTGATATGATGATGATGTCAAAAATGAATTTTAAAAAATTAAAAAAATATATTATTTTAATGTATCTCCAATCGAAAAACATTTTGAAAATCATCCTCTACCACTATCTCAAACACCCCCAAAGTGTTTTACTAAAACATGGAAGTGATGTGAAACAGAAGGATGGAAGAGGATAAGCAAGCAAGGATAATGAGTTCTAGAATCAGAATCACCTCTACTTCTGCTGAAGTATAAGACGGGTCCAAATTCTCTAGCAGGACAAGAGTTCCTTGCTCATGAGCAGTTTGCATTCTTTCTTCCCATGGCTGGTAAGAATATACAAGGCAATTCAAATATTATTATGGCGTGTCCCATTTTGACTTATTTTTAATCGCATCAATATTCTACAATGGGGTCTAGCTTGAAAAGCACTCTTTGTTTTATCTGTTGGGCCTTTGGTCCAACTAGTCTACCCCTGAGGCTGGAGCCTCCCTGTATATGACAGCCCACTTGACTACAGGCTAAGCAAGTGGTCAACAATAGATTTTTTTTGTGATCAGTGGGCATTGAGTTCTACACCTTTAAAGAGTATTGACAAATGTTGGTTACATCATTATGGTTTAATGGTCCTTCAAAAAAGTTTTTGAAAGCAAAATATCAACAACAAAAATGTAGTGATCATAAAATCACTTGAAATCAGGAACAGAAACAAATTTGAGAAAGAATACTCACAAGTCCCCGAAACCACTTGCTTCTATCCTGTCAACATATCAATTACAAAGATGTAAGTACTAAATCTAACTTTCACCACAGGTTTCTCATCAAGAACAACAAAGCAAGAACTATAAGATGTCAATGAACACAATCAAAAGCAGGGAATGCAAGGCATCAATGAGCTTAATGAAGGAGTTATAGAAAACCAATGAGGCTTGAGCACATCATTCCTTTAGCTTCCATCCAAATCACAAACATATAGAGCACATATTTTTTCCAGAATTCACCCTTTCTTTTCTATAACATCACTGCTGTAGTCTGTTACACTCCATAAAATTATAATCAGCACCATGCAGAAGCTAGTCAATGCAGTCTGGGAATGGTTATTATTATTTTTTAAAACTGTATTGCTTTAGAAATTTAATTATTCTTTAACAAGTTTGTTATTTAACTTCTTAATTAAAACAATGAACCAGAGGGAGTTCTATTTCTTTCCCACTCTCTTTAGAAATGTTCCATAGTTTGGTACCTATGAAAAAACTTAAGCTGTATTTTAAGGACAGCTATTTATGATAATGAATTGAGAATCAGATTCAACTTTCATGTGTATTTCAGTTTGTTGAAGAAAACTCGTGTTCAAGGGGTAGGTTCCTATTGTTCGTCTTCCATCTTTTCTCAGTTCAGCATTAGTACTCTTATCCTACTAGCTCTTCACTTATGTCAAAAGGCATTATTTTTGCTTAATAGAAGCATCACTGCTAAATAAATGGGAGTACAACATTAAAGTTATTTAACAACAGACCTTGATAAATAAAGGAAAAAAGAAGACTTCTGGTAATGCAACTTACAGTTTCTGGCCTTTGAATGGGTTCCTGTATTTTATAATAGTTAGTTTCACTGCCCTCCTCTGAAGGCTGTCTTAGTGATGCTTCAGGAAACTTGCCATTAGCTAGCTTCTCATCGGGCTTTGGCTTCTCAGAAAGTGCATTGTTGGTCTCATGGGGATCTTTAGTTAGGTCAGGCCTTAATTTATCTTCAGAAGCAGGGGTTATTTGAGCCACAGCCTTGGAATTGCCAAGGGAATCATGTCTTAATTTCTGCATGCTTTTCACCTTATTATCATAAGATGCTTTTGTCAAGTTGTCAAGCTTTGCTTTCTTACATGATCTGTCATCCAAGTCACCATAAGCCTTAGCAGCTTTCAATTTCTCTTCAACTAAAACCTGATCAACAAAGACATTACCAACTTTACTTTCACTCTCGCCATCATCTTTAGGTCTTGAAGAGATGTCAATCAATATGCTTTCCTTTTATTATCTTTAGTCATTTCACCTAATCCTGCGCCTAAATTAGATACAGAATTTTCTATTAGTGAAGATTTGTTCTTGACCAATAAAGGTTTTACATGTCTGAAATTCCTTATCTTAGAACCTGAACTTGCAATCTCACCAAAAATATCTACCTGCCTTTCATTTGTTTTAGCTACTTCATCAAACTGTACACCTGAACTAGAAGCAGCTTTATCTCCAAGATAAGATTCTTTCTTGGCCAAAATCCTTGTGTCATCAGTAGCCACAGCATTTCCACTGACTTCTTTCTTATTTGAATCAAGTTTTGGAGCACCACTGGAATTCTGATTACCGACTCTGTTCAATAAGAACTTCGCTGAAACAATTGAAGACACAGCAAACATACAGGAATGTAATGATAAAGTGTTAATCAATTGATTAAATAAAAGTTCAGGAGTATTGAAGGCAAAAATAAACGCACCTTCAATCCCAGCAATTTTTTCGTCTATCTTATCCAAGATCCTACAGTTCCCAACATCAAATGCACGGTAAAATACAAAGTCAGCCTCTTGAAGTTCTTCATCTGATGGTTGTGGATTTCTACTATCCTTTGAACTACATACCACATTGCATTTTCCAGCAATTGCTTCCTGATTTGATGCATTAGAAATTAACCTTGCTAGAACTAAAACCTCAAAAGCACCAACTATGTTTCCAATTCAAAAAAAACAAAGTTGAAGTCCAGTACGAACAAATCTTAAATTTTAGTAAAATATATACAGTAAACACCCAAGACTATGTTTTAAGGTGCTTAGAAATAACACTGTTTCATTTCTATTCAAAAGCATTACAGTTTTTATGCAAGATTGTCAGTGAACATTTTATTATGCCAGAAGGACCTATTGAAGATTTGGCTACCAATTAAGAATAAAATAGATGTAATTAAAAGTGTAGGAAATATTGAAAACAATATGTACATTTTAAGAATGCATAGATAACCCCGCGTACAGCAATCCAGAGAAAAAAAATGGAGGACAGCTATAAGCCCAACATAATCGAAGAAACGAATTATGAAAAAAAAAGGGGGGGGACCTCACTGTGCCTTCTTTCTCCTCAATGTGAGATCAGGCAAGGCCCCTAGATGTTATGTCTAAATTCTATTTCACGTGTCAAATACAAGTAATATATTAGATTGTGTCTCTTGTTATTTTGACACTAATATCACAAAGGTAAATGGAAGGTCCGAGGAACAAGGAGCCCCAAACATTAAAAAAAAAAATTGAGCTTGTTTTGCAAATTTAGTTCTCTTTTTTCCTCCATGAAACCCATTCGCCTTAATTTAGCACCTCCGAGGTAAAATAGATGAGTATGATGTTGTGAAAGTGCCCCATGTACAACTTCAAGATGGGACATATATTTATGTATGTTTGACCAAATATAGACATTATTCCAACATCAACTATGTCGCAAAATTTATACTAAGCTTCCCCACTCTCCCATTGAAATTTATATGTCATCCAAACCATATGTGATTACAGTCATATAACAAGTCACTATTGATGACAAACCAAAATTATATTAAAAAAAAGGCATAATCTAAATTGATTACCAAAGGATTAACATTTGCGTTGCCTACACCTTCACCAGAGGCCAAAAACAATTCATTCCTGTGAGTCTTCTCATCTCCAAGATAATTTGAAATCTCACGAGGACGGAAAAACCACAGAACCTTCACTTTCTTTGTCTTGTCAGCATTCTCCCATATCTTTATGAGTTTACCAATATAAGGCTCTGTCTCACCTTCCTTGTACATATACACAGAATCGTAAAGAGTATAGTCCACACCATCATAAAAGAAAGATTCATAAAACTGTATATCTTTCTTTTTCCCACCAACTCCTCTCTTTTTACCCCACTTGAATTCAATGCTGTCAACTTTTTCTGCTTCTACCATACTCAGATAACAGGCTATTCCAAATTGTTGTATTTGGTAAAACGTGTAGATTCAAGCTGGAAAAAAAAGAAGCAAGGAAGCTAGAGCCACATCAGAAGATAGCTACAGTGTTTTAAAACAGTCATGAGGACAAGCAAACGTAAGAACACTTCAATCATTTCTAAACCAAAATAACCTGTACAGCATGTAAATACCAATTGACGACATTGAAAAACAAAGGTGTTCTTCGGGAAAGTTCAAGCTCTAAAAGGACATCTAAATCTAACACTTTCTGTTGGAAACACATTAACTTATTCATCAAGATTCACCATGCAAATTAGTTAGCCCTGCAATCATGAGTAAAACACAAGCCATCCCTGATTTTCCAAAATCAATTGTCAGGTTTCCTCCCTCTTTGGTGAAATGAAATGCTGCTGTGGTATAACAACATCGCAAAAATAATAATTAAAGAGTTATTATTGCTTCAAATATTAGAGACAAAAACTGATTTCATAATGGCATGCCGATGCCACAGTAATTCTCTGTATATATGCATAATTAAAAAAATTGACACCACAATATATATATATGCAATATAACACTACATTCATGCATTTCAACAGAAAATAAAGTAAACAGCAACTCCTCCATGAAAAATAAAATAAGAATTGTCTATCAGGTTAAATTCATATAAAAATATCAACAAAAAAAAAGCTTGAAAACATACTGTGTACTTTTCTCGAACTTCGGACTACGTGATCATCCAGAGAATTTCAAAAGGAAACGGAGCCTAGGTCCAATTGTATATTATTCCGGGGGAAGCAAACGGTGCCGTTTAGTGCAAGCAGTAATGTGTCTTTTCGCTCAAAAGCGCAATGGTGGTGACAAATGAGACGAGTAATCAGCCGGGGAAAAACTTGAAGAAGGAGAAGAAGAGAGAGTGAGTGGGTTTTTGTTTTGTGAAAACCCTAGCGAAAGCCCGCTCAATTTATCTGCGCTTTTTTATCTGTTTATTTATCTTTCGTCTCTTTTTTAATTCTAATTTGTTGATTTTGATTTGAACGCGGTTAGTACTTTAAGGGTAATTGGAAATTTTACACAATTTATGTTTTAGTCCCTGCATTTTGGTAACGTTTCACTTAGATTTCTACGACATTTATTAAAAAAAAAAGATATTAGCACTATCTATAAATGTTTGGGAGTGTGATTGATGTTATTTTTAAAAGTGTTTTTTATTTTAAAATAATTTTTTTATTTTTTAAAAATTATTTTTGACATCATCATATACAAATAATTAAAAACACACAAAAAAATAATTTAAAATAAAAATATTTTTTTTTCAAAAATACTTTGAAACGAGTTTCAATTCAAAAATGTTTCAATTCATGATTATCAACGGGTTGAATAACTAATTCAGTCAAGATTAATTAAGATTAAGAAAAAAAAATAATATGTGTGGTGAATTTAGTGCGGAGTGCACAGTGAGTGAAAATAATTTTTTTTATTTGAGAATTTTATGGTTTGATCTCATACTTTTTTTAATTTTATTTTTCTATGTTGTTTTAACAAGGAATTAAACTTGATATATTATTTCAATTCGTCTATTATAAAGTTATCGTGATATTAAAAAATCTTCTTGATATTTTTATTATTTTTTTATTTTAGAAAATAAAAAAATTATTATTTTTAAAAATTTGAAACCCAATTTAATTATGAGAAAGAAAAAAAAAATATTTTTAACATTATTCACGAGGTGCTCTTTTATACATTTTAGCATGCATGATGTTTTTTTCATTTTTATTTATGGTTTTTCTAATTTTAAAATTTCAGTTTTTTTGTCCAAAATTTTATTTTCATCGCATGATGTGCTATTATTTTGATAGAAAAAATATTTGTTTCCCGCATGATGTGCTATTTGTACCAACTTGAAATGAAAAAGTCATAGTAATGTTCAACATAAATAAATCATACTCCTCAGTCCTCTCTTCACCAATAACTCTCGGATAAGCCATGGGGAAGGGTTTCTAGCTCAATAGCTCTCCTGACAATCCTAATTAGCTCTTGGGCACTCTCAATAGTTTCCTTTTGAGTTTGTTTTTTACTGCAAAACAACACAAATTAGCTTTGTGAAATACTTTCATATTCAGAATTAATAATTAAAAAATTAATAATTATAATGTTGGAGTGTTTTTTAAAAATAATTATTTAATTATATAAAATATTTATATTAATTACATAATTATATTATATACAAGATAATTGCACTATATTTAAAATAATATACAAAAAATAGCTCTTTTAAATGACTTTTACTATTGGAGTTGCTCTAAGCTTGTTAAAAGTTGCTTGCATTGTGTTTAGGTGCATTTTAAAAGTGAATTTGTCATGAAAAAAATATAAAATTAATATTTTAGTATTTTTTTTATTTTAATGTACTGATGTCAAAAATAAAAAATCTAAAAAAACATATTGCACCATAATATCAAACACACACTTAATGCAATTTCTTCTTTTTCAATAATCATAATATGAAAAATGGGGTGTGTGTTTGATAAAAAGTTTGTTTGAGAGTGTTATTGAGATTGTTTTTCAAAATACTTTTCATTTATAAATATATCAAAATGATATTTTTATTTTTAAAAAAAATATTTTGACATCAGCACATCAAAATAATCTAAAAATATCAGAAATAATTTAAAATAAAAAATAAAATTTTTTTATTTTTTCAATAACACTTTTGAAATTCATTATCAAACATGCACAAAGTCTCCATTATACAAAGGCTCTTCCAATTAACATGATAACACAAGATTTACTCTACATAAGCACATCACATACAAAGGGTTTTCTATTTAAATTATATGTTTTATTTAATCTAATGAAATTTCAATAAAGTCTCCCCTGCATGGTACCCTACCTAAAAATTTACCCATAAATAATACCCCAAACACAATCGCAATCCAAACCGCATTCGATATATACAACCAATACTCGTAGGTAGTTGCATGCATACCCTCTTGACACATATTCCATCATCACTCATAATTGCTCACCATATTTATAAACACATAGAGTTTATATCATTTTTTTTTAAAATTTAGATAGATAGAATTATGTATGTGTGTGTACAATAAAACTTGTAATAACTAATAATCCAACAATCTATTTTTTTTTCCTACCAAATTCAAAATATTATAACTTAACATATACATCAAGTTTGATTATGAAATACCCAATACATATCTATGTGGTCCCACCAACGATGTCATTGTTGCGGTGGTGGATAAGATGAACTTGAAATACATGATATGATAGACAATAATTAAATATATGTAAGTATACTCTACACTCATGTGTTAAATTATAACCTAGATGCACATGCACGTACATTATATCAATTTCAATTAAATTAATAATTTTCAACTAAAACCTTGTCATTACAATAAGTTAAATTATCAAATATAATTTACATCATTACATCCACCTAGCTCATTACCATATAATTAGTCCCTCCCCAAATGAACAATCTAATTTTACATGAATAGCCCTTGTCAAAGTGACTAACATTAAATTATTCAAATTAGTTATCGCTTCTACAACTAGTTTAACTTCTCCCTGAAATAGTTCTTTTTATAACTTTTTTTTAAAAAAAATAGTCTCTCATGCAAATGACATAAACTCTTCTTAAAAAATAATCACCAATCATACAACCAATTTCAATCTTTAATACATTTTTTTTGTAATATATTTCAAAACTCATTTCACATGTATATAGAGATTTTAACAATATATTTAAATCAATGTTTGCCCATTTCATGAAATAGACTTGCAGACATATTAATATTATTCATTGATGTCAAACCAGGGTTTACCATGTATAAGTTCCAAGACATAACGATTAACCAATCAGCTTTAATTGCATATTTATTCATTTTTATGTTTCATTATCACTCAAACTTCCTACAATAAAAAAAATCACCCATCATTAATCCTTTTATTTATTTACATGCCTAATCCATGATTCATTTAGATGCTAATTTTTGTTGTTCTATAACTTATCCCTATATAAATCTTTTTTTTACTATAATATATGTCCATATTTGTTTCCCCATTTTTTGATGATTTTCTCTCTTTATATTTTGCATGTGTTCATATTATACCTTCTTTTTTTTCCTTATCATTTCTATTTTTTATAGGCCATTCATGGGTTGGCTCATGTTAGAGATATCGTTGTTTTTGTGTCCTTTATCGATGATGGAGTCTACAATAAGGTAAAGAACTTTTACACGTCTAAAAATATATTTTTCAACATGGTCATTAAGCATGAGTGGTTATTAACCTCAAATATGTTGTCCTGACTTGTCACATTATTTATACCACGATATTATCTAAACTTCATAGACTTGATGAGCATCCTATCCAAGAAACAATGGTCATGTTTGTTGGGAGATTAGGTTTCATTATCTTATCAATGTCTCACTATATTTTGACCCATCTACGTATTTTATTTAAAACTTATCCTAAAAGAATTTTCATTTTTCAATTTGAAAACTAAATATTGTTAAAAGATTGATAAAGGTTCAACCTCTTGACCATATTTTAGTTAGAAGTCAGCATTTGGATAATAAGAGAGTTTATTGTTAATGATATGAGGTGCATTCTTTTCCACACATTATTGTCCTACAATTGCATTTATCTTTTTTAAAATATTTGTTAGAGGAGATGAACTTCATGCAACCCTTTAAGGTGAAGATATAAAAGGTTTTGGTGAATGAATTTTGTATAATTAAAGTTCTTTCATTGTTATTTTCTTGCTAGTTTTTAGGTTACTCAATTCCTTGATACAAACTTTTAAGACTTACTATAATGTTTTTTTTTTATTTGTGAATTATCAATATATTGGCTAACATCAATTCATTGCATCTCTTTTAGTTTTTTTCTTTACCTTTCTCACAATATCAACATCTTTCATTAAATAAAGGCCTAACCTTAATGCAATATTGATTTCACTTTAATACTTTAACCCTGATATTCTTAAGATACTTAAGCATAAACATCAATACATTCATTTATCTTTTTTATTATCTATTTTCAACAAAACTCATTTAAACTTAGTTAGTTGTTTAACATTTTTTTTACTGAAGTTTTGGTCCATTACCATTATAGGCCCTTAAACTTTCCACTTTACCAAATATTGTTGTGAATATCAAAGATACAATTAACAAAAATAGAAAAACAATTAATGAACTTATATGCATATATCCTAATAAGCATAAGGGTTGTCCATTTTAATAAAAAAAATTAACTCAAGCTTTTATATTTTTACTTAAGTTAGCCTTTTGTTACCTTAAAACCAAAACATGAACACTTCTTTAATGCATTTTCAAACTTTTAAAAATAATTTTCTTATGTCAATGTTTAAATCTCCACACAAAGGATAAAATGCTTACTTATTAAGCCTTGATGATAAACTTTGATGTATAGAAAGGTTAATGGTACCAAAGTCGTCCAACTTGTACAAAGAATGTTAAATACCCAAAAGGTTTATAAAATGATTTGAACATTTTTAAGCTTAACAACACTTATTCTATATTAAGTTTCCACCTTTATTTTTCAAATGTTAAAATATCTGGAAAACACTTTACTCATACAAATAAGTTTTTATCAATCATTGTCTACCAATATTTTTCTTTTGCACAAGTTTAGGGTTGAGTGTATTGTGACAAATGAAGAAGACATTACCATTTTCCTCTTGGATGGTAGGACAACTGAGATTTTTTGTGGCTTATGTTCAAGAAATTATGCTCACAAGAAATAGTTTAATGATCAAATTCATATTGAAACTCATATGATTGAACTTAATAAGCCTTGAATATTATTACTTCATTTTAGAGCTTACGTGTCAGCATTCTTCTATAGGCAATATATACTGAAATAGTTTATAAGTGATTAATGAAGAAAAAAATGGCATTAACACTTGAGCATTTAGAACTTGGAATTAGATTTGTCAAATTAATTTTAATTAATCTATTTTCTTAATTAATTTTTGTAATTAAATTTGAAAGATATGACTATTGAAATAAAACTGAATATTAAACAATCATATTGCTTCATTAAAGTGACTGTTTATTGAAAAGTCATATTGTCTCATTAAAGTGTTACATGTTTGTTGTATTAAAATTGAATATTGAGTAGTCTTAGTAAAACGACCTTAAAATTGAACAATCATTTTGTTTCATTAAATTGTTACAAGTTTGTTAAGTTTGCCTATATATACAGTCTTAATATACGAACTAGAAAGATATGAATTTTTTTATTATTCTTATTGTCTTCTCTTTTTATTTTTTTCAAGAGGTTTAAAGGGTTTAGTTGTATTTTGGAGGTGTTCTCTCTATGTGAAAAAATAAATATTTTAAAGACAATGTTATTTTCACGCCTCTAAATCATTGTTCATATTCTCTAATTTGTTTCCATATCAAAATTCTCTAACAATATATTTATCATAAACATATTTAAAGATAATTTTGTTAATCAATTAATCAAGCTATTAAACCAAGTTGTCTTGCCTTCTAATCATACATCAATTGCTTTGTTGTCTTCAAATAGAGCGTACAATTGATTTAAAATGCCAAAAAACACCATTCCATGATAACTTTCAATTCATCTTGGTGTTTTCTCCTTGTTAAAATGGAGATTCTCTAGTCTAGCTTCAACAAATATTTCTCTTTTCTTTATCAACCTTGTTGATTGCAATGCCCTACAATTTTTAAAATAAATCTCATTTTTTTTTTTGATTCCGTTCTTGATCTTTTGGTTAATGCGTATTTTATTTGAAATAATTAATGGAATTGGAGTTTTGTTTCAATTTCATCCTTGTTCAATTTTTTTGGTTGTCAAATTTTATCCTCATTTTTTATTTATTTTTCTTTATGTAATTTATGTCTTTTTTATCTAGTCCCTCGTCCTTTGGTTAATATTTTTTTAAAAATATTTCATGAAATTGCAATTTTGTCTCAATTTTGTCTTTTCTACTTGTCAATTTTTTTTTTCATTCTCTTAATTTTTATTTATGTACTATAAGATTAATTTTAGAATTGATTTTCCTTTTTGTGATTTCACCCTAAATCATTTTATCCCTAATTTTTATTATTGTTTTTTTATTGCCTTACTAAATCTTTTAGGTTGATATTTTTTTAACTTGATTTTATTTTTCAATATTAATTTGGTTTAGATTCAAGCTTCTTAATTAGGTTCGTGTATGAGATTTCACGGATTATGGGTTTAAGAAGTTAATCTAGCTTTAGAAGCTTCGCTCGAGTTTTTTTTTTTAAATCATTTTCTTAAACTATTTTGTTTTCAATTTTATCATTTTATATTTATTTAATTGGACATTGAGCTTTATTTTTTTACTTGCTTTCCACATACTTTGTGCTTTATATTTATTTGTGTTATCTCAAAATTGTTATTTGTTAAATTAATTTATTTAAAATGAATTTTATTCTTAAAAAAAATACTCACTTCATTATGTTTTGTCTGGTTTGTTTTTTAGGGCATAGCTCTAGTAACCCATGGAACTTTGTTTAACATCGTCGTGCAACTTTCTATGGTAGAATTTGAATTGTCTACATATGTTTTTTAGTCATGGACGTTGTTTACGGTAGAATAATGATGAATCTTTGAAGGTCTTTTTCGAAAGCCTTTTCTTTCCCCTCGTTACATTTATGTTATCATTGACAGGCATTCATTTTTAACATTAAAATAAATTTAGACCAATTTAATATATATTTTCAAGTAAACATCAATACCCAAACCAATACTATATTATCCCATGCTACACTTATGTTTAGCATATTATGTTTCAAAAATATATTTTTTTTATTTTTTTTTGATATTTATGAATCATTTTGATATATTAATATTAAAAATAATTTTTTTTAAAAAATAAAAAATATTATTTTAATATATTTTTAAATAAAAACAATTTAAAAATCAACCTCAAATATATTAAAAAAAACCCAATAATGAACCGTTTATAAAATCAAATGGCGCTAGTAGCCATCCCATCAAGTTTCCCATAAATAACTACCATGGCACTCTCGCCCACGTGAATAAAGACACTGTGTGCTCGGATCCACCGTGCATTTGGCGCTCTTGCTCTCACCAATTTGAAGTTTCAAACCTTGCACGACGTCGTAATACCGTTAATAAAATCAAATGGCACTAGTAGCCATCCCATCAAGTTTCCTATAAATCACTACCATGGCACTCTCGCCCACATGAATAAACACAATGCTCGGATCCACCGTGCACCTGGCGCTCTTGCCCACACCAATTTGAAGTTTCAAACCTTTCACGACGTCGTAATAGCTCCCTTCCCAAGAAAACATCACTGCGTGAATAAAAATCCTAGGGTTTTGCCAATCACCGTCGAAATCTCCCATCTCCTTCTCCCATGGCGTCTGATTCTCCTCGGACTCGCATTGATCAGGTGGGCCCTCTAACCCTAGAAATTTCCCAACGGTAAAAAGATTCAAGCTCTCTTCAAAGAAAAAGAAATCTGTTTCTTAATATCGAAAACTGGGTCTTGTTTGAAATTAGTCAATTCTGAATTCAGATCATAGTAAAATTTGAACTAATTTACTATATTTTAGTGCATATTTAATTCCTCCAACTCTTGCTTGGCTTGTGTCTGTGATTTAATATACAGTTTTTTGCGTCGAGGAAGAGGAAATCTTCGTCCCCGAATTTGAAGTCGGGAAGAATCGAAAAAGATGCAAGAAGCAAAGTAGTTGAAGGGTCCCCCGGTGCCAAAGGAACTTTGGATAATTACTTGGTGAATTCGCAAGATGATAACCGTGGGCGTGGTTTCTTGGTTAAAAGAAGCTTGGCATTGGGGATTGATGAACTTTCAAATGACGAAAAGGAGGAATCTTTTGAGTCTGGTCGATTGTGTGTGGGAAGTTGTGAAGGGAGCAAGGTGGTTCAGAAGGAAATGTCTCAAGGATCGTCCAATGCAGGAAATGTGGGAAATATCGTGGTTGAAAGGGTTGTGAAGGGTTGCTTGGATGTGGGGAAATGGGGTGGAAAATTCGGAAATGAAACAGTTTGCTACCGATTTTTTGTCTCTGTATTGTAGGTAATGTAGTTTAATTATGAATGTCCATTGCAATTATGTTATGTACTGTGTTTGTGTCCGTTTTCACTATGAAAATGTCATTGCTAATCATTTTACTGGGTGCAGTGAACTTCAGTCAACTGCAACTTCACCTTCAAAGACAAAGTTGAATGACCATAAGCGAAATGGTGCTCCATTGCTAGTGGATGTTGATTATAAAACATCCAAAAAGAGGCTTTGCATGTCCAAACAATTAAATTCTGATGTTGAAACCCCTTGCCCAATTGAGAAGAAGCCAGAAGACAAACAATCTGCTTTTGTTGTTAAAAATGGAGCATCTGTTTTCAATGTTTTTGGAGAGGTAAAATTGGTGTATTACAAAGCAGTCGTATGACAGTATGACTGTTATATGTGAGGTTTCTGGTTTATGACCATTCTTTTCCTCCTCTTGCACTTTCATGACAGGTCGCTAATGGTAATGATCCTGTTCAGCTTCAAGCAAGCTTGAGAAAATGCAACAAAATGGCTAACTCAACGGTAAATATGGCCGAATGCTGTACACCAGGATTATCAATCTGTAGAGGACGTGGTAGTGAAGGTCCCAAATCTACACGTGGAAGCTCTATCTTTTCACCAGGAGATGCATTTTGGAATGAAGCAATTCAAGTTGCTGATAGTTTATTTTGTGAAGCTGACAATCCTTTTGTCCAGGCAGCTGGAAATATCATTTATGAGAAGTGTGGCAACCTGTCACGGGAATTGTTAAACAAAGCCGGCAGCAATGGTTGTTCTTTGGAGTTTATAAGGAAGCACATAGAAAACGTATCTCCAATGCCTGTCAAACAACTTGATTTACTATTTGAGGACGGGAACTTGGAAGTTAGTACCCCACCATGTGCTAAAGATGATTCAAATGTGGACAGAAGCAGTGTAAAATCTGGGCGCACCTCTTTTAATCTCAAAAGCTTACAAAATGCGAATATTGTAGCATATTATCTCAAAGATGAGCCAAGAGAAGAGATGCTTAAAGTAGAAGAGAAAACAACTGTGGATACAGAGACCACAAAGAAAGTGGATTTGCCAAATCAAGATGCTGATAGCATTATATATCATCTACCAGTTAAAGAAACCAGGAATGTAATTGATAATAATGAGCGTGTTGAAGCTGGAACTCCTTCAAGTTTTGGGCCACTCAAGGACCGGTTAGATCTTTGCAACTGGCTTCCTCTAGAAGTATGTAGCATATATAAGAGGAAAGGAATCTCAAAACTGTATCCTTGGCAGGTATCTTCAGACTTTCAAATCACAATGCTCGAGGTTATCTTTATGTTTTGCTAAGTGATCAGGATGGAAATGACAAGGCTTGTTTTGTTATGTCTCCTGCTTATACATAAGTTACCCACCTCATGTTGCAATTTTGGGTGTTTGGGCCCACTATGGAGACTCTCCTCTCTCTTTCATTTTTGGGAGACGGATGTAGACTAGGGTCCACGTGTACCGGCCCTAGATATAATTCTTATGAGGTTGGTTTTCACCATCATGAAATAAGAAGACTTCCACAGAGTGGTGTAACTTGACAAATGATGGGGTAGTTTTGGGTTGCCACTAGTGTATTTCTTGTGGAATTATTTTTTTTGGACTCAATCACATTTAGTAAAGCTCAGATAAGTAACTGACCACTTCATTGGATTAAATGACTTGTCACACTCCATCCCCACCAAATTAATGTTCGGATATGTAATCCAATTCTAACCTGGACAGAGATGGATCATTAGAGCCAAACTTTGGGGTGTTTTTTTCGTTATATCCCGCAGCAGTTCCATTTCCTGTATTATTGTCATCACTCAAAAAGTGAATAGGAGGATCTTTAATTGAGGTTCAGTTTTACCCTCTGAATCTTTATATTGCTTTCTTGCTGTCTATATCTCATAAAAACCTTTCTTAGCTTGAGAGTATTCAAGTACGCTTTGTAATCCCTTTTCCAATGCACATTTATTTTATTTCAAGATTACTCACCTGAGTTCCAACTTATGTACTTGTTGACAATCCTTTTTTTTTTTTTTATTTATATATATATATTCACTTTTGACTTTCAAGTGCTGTGCTTTCTGTTTGTATTCTCTCCATTTTATTTTTCTGATCTTTTCTATATGTTGTATGGGCTTCATTAAATACTCTTTTCTTTTCCTTTTCTTTTAATGCTTTTCTGAACAGGGTGTGTACATACGAACTATTCAACCTCTCATATACAATTTCTCATTTTGATTTGCCAGTGGTCATCCATAGAATATTTTTTTCCCACCATTCAAGCACAATTATGCTTCCAATGGGGTTGCAGAAATATTTCTGTATTTATTATTAAAATTTCTATGTTGGTGCCCATACATCTCAATATGTATGTCTGACTCTGATGTATTCGACTGTTCTTTTTTCCAGGTTGATTGCCTTCAGGTGGATGGTGTTTTGCAAAGACGAAATCTTGTATATTGTGCATCTACAAGGTACTGTTTGTCAATTTGATTTCAGATTATATTCGATAACAAATTTATACATTTTCTTTCATTTATTTCTATTTTGTGCCAGCAATCTTGTTTTTTAGAAAAACAAGCTCTAATCAATTTTTCCTTTTCCTTTCTCCATTAAAATGTGTTTAATGATGCGGTATTCATTCCTTAACCGGGTTTCCCTGCCACAGTGCTGGTAAAAGTTTTGTTGCGGAAATTTTGATGCTGCGGCGGGTTATATCAATTGGAAAGATTGCGCTTCTTGTGCTTCCCTATGTTTCGATTTGCGCAGAAAAGGTCTCTTGATAACTTTGTCCTGGAATTACAAAATGTCTTGTACTGTCTGTATACCATGTATATTTTATCAGTGTCTTATTTTGCCCAGGCAGAACATCTGGAGGGCCTTCTGGAACCTCTTGGCAAGCATGTCCGGAGTTATTATGGCAACCAAGGTGGAGGAACACTTCCTAAAGATACTTCTGTGGCTGTCTGCACAATAGAGAAAGCAAACTCCCTAATAAACAGATTACTGGAAGAGGGTCGTCTATCAGAAGTTGGAATCATGGTGATAGATGAACTGCACATGGTAATTCGAATCATAGGTTACCATGATTGTAAAACCATGTCCCTTCATGTATATATCTATATGGCTGTTTGTTATTTAAGTGAGAACATTGAAACAACCCCCATTATGCATGAGGTAACACCTTGTGTCCTTAGCTGATGGCATTGTGAAGTTTCATTAATATGGAGTAAAATTACAAATATGCTATTTAAGTTACACACTCTAGACCCTTCTTTTCATTCTCTCTTAATAACTCTGTCCCTCCCTCTTCCTCAAACTTCACTGGCACTTCCAACCACAAAGAGATGCTTTAATGGGAGTGTACAATGTGAACAAATCTTGTCACCCACAAAGAAGCCTAATCACTGCTCGAAATCTTCCTCTAAAACTTTGTATGTTTCAGGTACAATCATTTTTTTTTCCATTCAAATAACCTCTAAACATGGAACAAAAGCCCCCCACCCCTGGTGCTAGGTGTTACTAGAGACAAATATAGGAAGAAAATGTTATGTAGAGCAAAACTTAAACTGGATGTTTTCTATGATTTCCCTTTATTTAGATATATGATTTAAGTATGATTCATACAACTTTCAGAAATTACTCATTAGGTTTATTTATCTGTGTAATTTAAGTATTGCTATCTTTTTTTGTGTGGACAGGTTGGTGATCAGAGCAGGGGTTACCTTTTGGAACTTCTGCTGACGAAGCTTCGTTATGCAGCTGGTGAAGGCAATTCAGAATCCAGCAGCGGAGAAAGCTCAGGTACAAGCAGTAAGGGTGATGCTGCTCATGGTCTGCAAATTGTTGGGATGAGTGCTACCATGCCCAATGTGGCAGCAGTTGCTGATTGGCTTCAAGTAAGTGGGTTTACAAAAGAGTGTCCGACTAAGGTTTTTTTTATTTGTGTTTCTGTTTCCTTAACTTACTGGTCAGCCCATAGGTGAAAGTCTTGTAATAAACACAGGACAATTAATCGAGGCACAACAACTTTTAATTGTACTTCTATACTGTAAAGGATGCTTGTTTGGTCTTATCTTTTCAAGAACTTGTTTCTCTGTCACTCTGACTGTATTATATGTTTTTTACAATATTATTGTTCATTTGATAGTTTCGTCAAATTGTTTTTGCAACCAATTTTTTGTGTAGGCAGCACTCTATGAGACAAATTTCCGACCAGTTCCGCTAGAAGAATACATTAAAGTTGGCAACACAATTTATGACAAGAAAATGGATATTGTTAGAACACTTTCAAGAGCAGCTGACCTGGGTGGTAAAGATCCAGATCATATTGTGGAACTATGCAATGAGGCAGGGGCCTTTCTTTTCCTAATGTGAATCAAGCTGTATCAAATTATTAGAAAGCCGAATAATTATGTTGCTGTTATGTATTTCAGATTGTTCAAGATGGGCATTCGGTGTTGATATTCTGCTCTAGTCGAAAAGGATGTGAATCAACAGCGAGGCATGTTTCAAAATTTGTGAAGAAGTTTTCTATTAACATTCATAATGAGAGCGAGTTTGGTGATATTACTTCGGCCATTGATGCACTGCGAAGATGTCCTGCAGGATTGGATTCAACGTTGGAAGAAACTCTTCCTTCCGGGGTTGCCTATCATCATGCTGGCTTGACGGTATGATTTCCTGGCTCTCTTTTGTTATTTATGTTCTGGTAATCTAATTTCTTTCAACTTTTACAATTTATTTTTCATTATGTGGTTCATTTGGTGGATAATGTGTTGTATATATTCATTCATGTACTTTTTTTTGAAATTATATACTTAATTATGTGGAATGTTGCAAAGGGATCTATATAGCCAACCCTAAGTAGTTTGAGGCCTTGGTTGTTGTTTTTAAGTATTATATACTTCCTCTCTATTAGATGTGTCATCAAAGGATTATAATGTTCTCTTTCTTACAGGTAGAGGAAAGAGAAATTATTGAGACCTGCTACCGTAAAGGTCTTTTGCACATCTTAACTGCTACATCTACCTTAGCTGCCGGGGTTAACCTGCCTGCTAGGAGGGTCATTTTTCGACAACCCAGAATTGGTCGTGATTTCATTGACGGTACAAGGTACAAACAGATGGCTGGTCGAGCTGGTCGAACTGGAATAGATACTAAAGGGGAAAGTGTAAGCTTATCCTGAGGACTTGCTAGTAGTATTTGAATAATCCCATGTTTTAATATAACTTTGCTGATGATTTTCCATTCGAGGGCATATTTTATTTTGAATGAAGTTATCCGTTTCCATTTAACAGCTGTATAGCTTTACCTGATCAGGTACTTATTTGCAAACCAGAAGAGTTAAAAAGAATAATGGGACTTCTCAATGAAAGCTGTCCACCATTGCAGTCATGTCTATCTGAAGATAAAAATGGAATGACACATGCAATTTTAGAAGTTGTGGCTGGTGGGATTGTTCAAACTGCTAATGATATTCATCGTTATGTTAGATGTACTCTTCTCAATTCTACAAAACCATTCAGGGATGTTGTGAAATCAGCACAGGATTCACTTCGGTGGTTGTGCCACAAAAAATTTCTTGAATGGAATGAAGATACTAAGTTATATGGCACAACACCTCTTGGACGTGCAGCTTTCGGCAGTTCTCTTTGTCCAGAGGAATCACTTGTAAAGATCTGTAGCCTTATTTTTTCTGCATTATTTTGCTCCATCTTTATACCAGTGTTCTATTGGCTGGATGCCATTTGTTTTACATATTTCCTAAGCATTCTCTCAGTGTTTCCTTTTCAATTATTTCTCTCTTAATTGCTTTAGCTAACTATTTGACATGTGTCTGTGCTTTCATTTATTATGTTTTTTTTTGTCTGGTTTCCTAGATTGTGCTAGATGATCTTTCCAGAGCACGAGAAGGATTTGTGCTTGCGTCTGATTTGCATTTAGTGTACTTAGTCACACCAATCAATGTTGATGTTGAGCCGAACTGGGAATTGTATTATGAAAGGTTTATGGAATTGTCTATCCTTGATAAGGTAATGTTGCTAGTTTTGATCACCTTTTGTTAGTTGATATAGGGCATTCTTTTCATTGCAAGTTGGAGACAACTGATGCCTTGTGGCAGCTCTCCAATTTTTGTGAGAGATGGGCTTTTGTATGTTGAATCTGTGTGTTTGGCGTGTGACATGTGATTTCTGAATAATATTCTTTCATCCTGGCCAATGGTCTTTTCAGATGTCACCTGCATAGTGATACTAAAGCCATGTAGAGTTCAAATCTTTTGACCTTTCTAGGTAGATGCCACTTAGCACAGAAAATACGATCAGAGCTTCAAATTCATTAAAATTCAAAGAGTGATAGGAGTGTAATGAAAGAAAGAAAACATTAGAATTGAACCAATGTAATTTTCTGCACGTAATTAGTTCATGTATACTAACAGATATAGGTACTATTATGCACAACAAATTACTAAACCGTAGAAATAGAGGTGATGTCTTTACTTTGCTCTTTTTTTTCCCAATCTTTGAGTAGTAGTTTCATGTTTGATTGATCTTTTCTCTGAATTTTCAATGTTGCTTTAAATATCTTACCCTTTTCTTTTCCAATTTCATGGAATGAAGTCTGTTGGAAATCGGGTTGGAGTTTCAGAGCCATTTTTGATGCGGATGGCACATGGAGCACCTATGCGCAGCTTGAACAGATCAATAGATAATACAAAAGCCTTGTATGTCTGCAAGTATGAAAACCAATCTGGGGTTACAAACAAAAGTGCTCTTTCAGATGAACAGACACTTAGGGTGTGCAAAAGATTTTATGTTGCTCTCATCTTATCAAGACTTGTGCAGGTGTTTCATCCTTTTTCATCTTTCCTTCATTCTGATCAAATATTGACTCAAGGAACCATATATTTTCCTGTGCAATTCACATCCTTTTGAGTACATCTATTTTTTTGTGTTTATTTTGTGTGTTGGCATATAGTACCATGTGTAAATTGCATATACTAAGAATACACAATCTTGGCTATTTCTTTATCCAGAAAAAGTATATACATTAAGTATTTTGCTTATTTATTCACATGGTTACCTGAGCATGATACTTAATATTTCATTATCATGGGTTGTGGTTGCTTCTGCTTGCTAATAAATGCTGAATTTTGTTTTTAATTTTTTAGTTCACTGCTTTGCTGAATATATGTTTTTTAAATTCTGGCATAAAAGGAAACACCTGTACCTGAGGTGTGTGAAGCTTTTAAAGTTGCTAGAGGCATGGTCCAATCCTTACAAGATAATGCTGGCAGATTTGCATCTATGGTTTCTGTGTTTTGTGAAAGACTTGGATGGCATGATCTCGAAGGTTTGGTTGCAAAGTTCCAAAATCGTGTTTCATTTGGAGTGCGAGCAGAGATTGTGGAGCTCACTAATATTCCATATGTTAAGGTAATCAATTGCTTCTATTTTTTTCTGCAAGGTTGCTAACACAGTGGTAATAGTTATTTGTCATCCTATTGATGATTCAAAGTTTCTGGTTAATTATTCAGAGATGGCCATTATTTTCACTGCTTCATTTGTAGGGTTCTCGAGCAAGGGCACTCTATAAAGCAGGGTTGCGGACACCTCAAGCTATTGCTGAAGCATCTATCCCTGAAATAGGCAAAGCACTCTTTGAATCTTCATCATGGTCTGCACAAGGTGAACTTTATAGAAATTTCAGCACTTGATCTCTTATACGATGATTTTCAGTAGAAAATGCATGATATCTTTATTCTAGCTTAAATGTCCTAACTGCAAACTTCCCTCAATGTAACTTACATGTGATTTCTGCTTTTACGGGAGATTATTTTGCGATTCTTATAGAATTTATTTATCACAGAATTCTTTCCCTGCTTTGAGAGGTTTGTACCTTGTATATTCTGGAAGAAAAAAATCACAGATATAAGAACATCATGCAAGTGACAACAAATTCTAGAGTGTTGCATCCTGGCACACTCAAACATGCACTTTGTCTGTAAGACTACATGTGCACCTGGACATTGTATCCGTGTATACAGACCCATATACATTCAAATATAATAGTTATATTTCACATTGAAGTTGTGTACTTGTAGATGCACATGTCTATATTTTAGTTTTGTCCTGTCGTATTCTTTGTGATCTTTTCTTTTTCTTTTTTGTGCTTAGAAATTTAGGTTTTGGTATATGGATTTAGTTTTCATGTTTATCATTGAGGTTGAGATTTTTAGGATTCAACACTTAGATCTAATCGAGTCACAACTATAGGGGTTTATAAATGTGCCTAAGAGTTTAGGGTTGTATATTGAATATAGGTTTCCAGGTTAGGATTCCAGGTTTTAGATTTTAGTGTGTCGAATTTTGGGTTGGGGTTTCATTCTTGGTTGTTATTTTGGTTTTTGTAAACATGCATCTATGGATTTCTGATCTAAATCGAAGTATTTCATATTTTATATCATACTTGCATTGGAACTTTTCTTATAATTGCAATGATGTTCTTCCACATGCCTTATAATAGAGATTTTGTGTACCCTTGTTGTCTCTGTTGCGTCACATGCATTTATAGATGCATGTATTAAATATTTGGATTTATTATGATTCACATGAGTTGATAAAATGGATGTAGTGGGTTCAGCACAAAGACGCATGCAATTGGGAATTGCGAAGAAAATCAAGAATGGTGCACGCAAAATTGTGCTTGACAAAGCAGAAGAGGCAAGGGTTATTGCTTTTGCAGCTTTCAAATCACTTGGATTCAGTGTTCCACAGTTTTCTCTGCCTTTGTTATCCAATGCTCCTGAAAATCTTGTTGAGCAAGGAACTGCAAACACCTTGATTGGAGGTGAATCCAATATCACTTTGCATGTGGACCAAAGAGATCATGCTTCATCTATGCTGATCATAGATGGTAGTAAGAATTCTGGTAAAGTTACAATGGGAACCGGAGAGGATAAACTAATGAAACCGGTTAGTGTTGGACTGGTAGCTGCTGCAGAAGGAAACTCAAATGTCCCCATTCAGTGCTATACTGGTGCTGAAAATTCTACAGTGCCAGCTAAGAAATCTTCAAATCTTGGCACTGAGCTTTGTACTACTGTTGATCATAAGAATAGTGCAGAAACAATCCTCTCTGTACAATTTGGACATAGTGGTGATGGAACTGGGATCAATGACCGGATCATTGATACAAGAGTTCAGGGGCAGTGTAGTGGAGAAAATTTAAGTAGTGATAGGAAGGACAGTGCTTGCAAGAAGGGTCCTACTAATGCAAGTAATATCTCTGGTGGACTTGATTCTTTCTTGGATCTCTGGGATGCTACCCAAGAATTCTATTTTGATGTCCATTATAACAAGCGATCAAAAGTAAATTCTGTCAGCCCATTTGAAATACATGGTATTGCCATCTGCTGGGAAAACTCTCCTGTGTACTTCATCAATCTTCCTAAGGATTTACTGTGGTCTCATAAGCAAAGGAATGATTCAACTCCTAGTCAATCGGGTGACAAAAATAATGTTCAACCGCCTGAGAATTGGTTGGAGATAGTTCGGAAGAGATGGAACAAGATTGGAGAAATAATGGGAAAGAGAGGTGTCCTAAAATTTACTTGGAATTTGAAAGTTCAACTTCAGGTGCTCAAGGGTGCTGTAGTTTCCATTCAGAGATTTGGCTGCCCAAATTTTTCAAGAAAAATCTTCTGTCCTGAACTCATAGACAGTTCACACTTACTGTTATCCCCTATTAACATTAAAGAAGCAATCGACATGTGCATTGTGGCATGGATTCTTTGGCCTGATGAGGAGAGAAGCTCCACTCCAAACCTGGAGAAGGTAATATTAACTAGTTGCATTTAAAATGTGAATTCAAATATTAGCTCGATCAGTCTGTCTTTGGAAGGGGAAGTTTCCTTTTCCATCTAGGCACTTTTTTTTCCCTTCCTGTTCCACTGAAGTATTTTGAAATGGTCAAATGGGATGCAAACTCTAAATCCCTTGACAATTAGATGTGCATCAGCAGTCAAACTGGCTTATGATTTTCATGATGATGAATTGGTGATTCAGGAAGTCAAGAAAAGGTTATCAAGTGAGGCTGTGGCAGCTGCTAATCAGAATGGCAGGTGGAAGAATCAGATGCGAAGAGTTGCTCATAACGGTTGTTGTCGCCGCGTTGCACAAACAAGAGCCCTATGCTCTGTTCTTTGGAAGTTACTGATTTCTGAGGGACTCATTGAAGCACTCAAGAACATTGAAATCCCGCTGGTAAATATTCTGCTGATTTCAGTTATACTTCCTTAAATGTAAATTTTGTTTCCAGGCATTGAAAGTTTAAACTTTTATACAAGGTTTCAATAATATTGAAGCTTAGTATCTTGAGCTTCACCTTGATTATTTTCATTGAAGCTGTTGGGATGGTAACGCAGGATCATTTGGTAGAGATTCTGTTCTATATTAAAATCCTTTATCTGTTTTGTAGAATAAAAGTAGCTATCAACTGTGTAATTGGAGGCCGCTATCACCTAGTGTTAGTATCTTCATGGAATCGTAGCCTCTCGTATAGCTGGTCATGCACATCCACAAATGGTCGTGTGATGCAAGATTTTTTTGATTCTGGAATCACTGAGCCAGTAATGTCAGTAATTTCACTCTTTAACTTGATGCTTGCATTACTAATCTATTGCTTGCAAATTTGTATCAGGTCAATGTTCTTGCAGACATGGAACTTTGGGGGATCGGTGTTGACATGGAGGGGTGCCTACAGGCACGCACCGTGCTGGGGAAAAGGCTGAAGTATCTTGAGAGGAAGGCTTATAAGCTGGCTGGCATGACATTTTCACTGCACACAGCAGCAGACATTGCAAATGTTCTATACAGACACTTGAAGCTTCCCATTCCAGAAGGACACAATAAGGGGAAAAAACATCCTAGTACTGACAAGCATTGTTTGGATTTGTTAAGGTATGAGATGGTCTTACTTCTAGTACCCAATACCTTTAAGTGAAAAACATGCTAAGCACATCTTTCAATATTTGTATATGCAAAATGAATGTACAAGTTATCTATATAGATCTGCCTTTTCTTTTGCTTTGTGGATAATCAAGTGTTATTCTTATTTCTGGATAATGTCATGGATACGGCTTTTGTCATAAGCACGATACAACTCTTTCTTATTTGCTTACAAGATCAAGTAATTTGGATTATGTCCTACAATGGCCGGATTGGAGTAATAGAATTGCTCTTGTGGTCATTTAGAGAAGTCCACTTCTACCTTTACTCTTAATGGTATGGATGCAATGCCTATGATAAAGTCTGTATATTTAATAAATAGGATGGATTATAATTGTTGACCTTATAGTTCAATGCGAAAGTTTTAATTGCATGCTGGAATATCCTATTGTCAATATATATATATGTCATTTGATTTATGGGTGTGAATTATCTGGATTTATCTGAATTATACAACTCAATTTGGGTTAACTAATTCCTTTAGATCGGATATAGGGTTGGGTTAGGTTACAACCGGATTTTTTTTTAGGCAATTTCTAGTAAGAGAAAAGTTTGGGTACCCAAGTTACTTGGACAGTAATTTCTTTTTTCTTTTTCAATTTTGTCGTATATCATTTTTCATTCCTTCACTCTTGGACTCCAAAGATGCAAGGCCTGTATATCCTATATCCCACAATGGAAATAATTTTTTTTTATCTCTTGTTGAAATTGCAATTTGTGTTATCTTTCTTCTATGCTTATGTTCAAACAAAAGTTGTTGATACGAGAATAATCCCTTTGTCCATTACCCTTTTGACATCTTACAAAGATTTTCACCTTAACTTCTTTATTTGTCATTTTAGGGCCTGTTTCTTTTAATTCACAAACGGTAGTAAATAAAGGGTATTTGTTTGATTTTGATTACAACAAAGCAGTTTATCTGACATTGGTAAAACAATTATTGATATATTATTATATTATTATTATTATTATTATTATTATTCAATAGGCAATCTAAAAAAAGATAATTAGTTCACGTAAGTCCCTGTTAGTTCTTGTCATGTTGTCTCTTGTTTAAGTTATTTTTTTCTAACTAATAAAAAAAATAATTTTTTATTTCAATGGGCCCAAAAAATTGAAATGGGCCCAAAAAATTGAAATGGGCCCAGTTATCTTGAATTACACGTTTGGGCTGAGCAATTTTGGCAACATAAAATTGGTTTAGGTTGGTTAGTGAAAATGAAAATTCGGGAAATGTTATTTATCCGGAATTTCCTTCTTCCAGCCTGAATTACCAGAAATGATCATCCCTAATTGAAGGCATTACTTTCAAATTTACCTGGCTTTTAAAGTCTATTGAGTACTGGCCCTTGCACTTTTGATTACAAACACAGCAGTTTATCCTTTTGAAGGCATTATTATGTTTGTGAAACCAAGTACAATGACAGGATTTGTTTTATTCAGGCATGAGCATCCTATTGTTCCAGTCATTAGAGAGCACAGGACATTAGCAAAGCTTTTAAACTGTACGTTGGGTTCAATCTGTTCACTGGCGAGGCTATCTATGGGGACTCAGAAGTACACACTACATGGCCATTGGCTCCAAACATCAACAGCTACTGGTCGGCTTTCAATGGAAGAACCTAATCTTCAGGTTATAATTATTTATATTCACCCTTTCTTCTTTTACAGTGATCCCCCCAATAATCTGAATTTAATTTTAGTGTTGATAACCAATCTTGCTTTTGAGTTATGCAGTGCGTTGAACACGCAGTTGATTTTGAAATGAGTCCGGATGAAAAGGGGGATGATGCTGAACCTGAGCATTATAAAATAAATGCCCGTGACTTCTTTGTTCCTACTCAGGTAATATGGTCATTTAGCTTGTAACCTTGTCTCATGTGTCTCACTTAATGAATTTATGTATATATGTAGTTATTATCCAGTATGTATTAAATATCTTAGAACTTGGAAGGATAGCCTGGAAAAGAAAAACAGTCTAGGGTATTAAAAATCCTTGAGTTAATTGAGCTCCTTGTTTTCAGTAATGCAAACTGCAGAATGATAAAAGTGCAGAATGATAAAAGTCCTGTGGGGCCTGTAGATTATCCTCTCTATACATTAATCCTAATTCCCAAAGGATGTAAAGCTCAAATTCTTATTGCAGGATAACTGGCTACTGTTAACAGCTGATTATTCTCAGATAGAATTGCGGCTGATGGCACATTTCTCTAAAGACACTGCATTAATTGAACTCCTTACCAAGCCAAATGGCGATGTTTTCAACCTCATAGCTGCACGATGGACTGGGAAGCCTGAAGCTTCTATCAGCTCAGTTGAGCGAGATCAGACCAAAAGGATGGTCTATGGAATTCTTTATGGAATGGGTGCTAACACTCTTGCTGAACAACTTGATTGTAGCTCTGATGAAGCTGCAGAAAAAATTAAAAGCTTCAAAAGTTCTTTTCCTGGAGTTTCTTCTTGGCTCCATGTAGCAGTTGCATCTTGCCGTGAAAAAGGGTAAGGGTGTTATCTTATTGCAGTGAGTCTTCACTTGACTTATTTTAATTCTGTTGTCATGTTATTCTATTTTTGTTTTGCTCATGTGGTAAAGGTATTGCATAATTTTGAAGTCTTTTTGGATGTATATATTTTCATCTTTTTTTTTCCGTAAATGTTTCGCTGCATATGTTTTTTCTAATGCTAATCACCATAATTTTGAAGTCTTTTTGGATGCATGTATTGTCATCTTTTTAATTTGTAAATGTTTCGTTGCATATGTTTTTCTAATGCTAATCATCATAATTTTTAAGTCTTTTTGGATGCATGTATTGTCATCTTTTCAATTTGTAAATGTTTAGCTGTACATGCTCTTCTAATGCGTATCATCATTGGTATCAAAAGTTGTCTCTTGTATTGTCTCTTGTATTTTCTACTTGATGGCATGCCAAGACAAACCTTTTCAATTCAAGACGTGTGCAGCTCTGTATTCCTTTTTGTTCTTCAAGGTTTAATTATCAGAATAAGTATCTATTTACTGTTAATTCAGATATGTGGAGACCATTAAGGGAAGAAAACGGTTCTTGTCGAAAATAAAATTTGGAAACAGTGAAGAAAAATCAAAAGCTCAGAGACAAGCAGTTAATTCTATCTGTCAGGTATAATGATTTTCTGGGATGGTCAAAGACATTAGGACAGCATGGGTTAATAATAGTCTTGTCCTGATTGCTGCTTCTTACAGGGATCTGCTGCCGACATAATCAAGATTGCAATGATAAATATACACTCTCTGATTGCTGGAGTTGATAGGCCAGAGTCTAGCTCCTTACATGCAAACAAGTTTCACATGCTGAAGGGCCAATGCAGAATTCTATTACAGGTTACTTTGGAAAACTGGTTCAATTTCTTCATTTGTTTTTTAAATAGTCCTACATTTCCAATGTCTGAGAAGTATATATAGTAATTGAATGGACACTGGAACTCTGTTCCATGCATTTGTTGGTCTATGATCCGTCAATACAGCAAGGTTCCCATTTAAATCTGAACTTTGAGTTGCTGTATCATTTGAGAAAGTTGATAAGAATCTTGGTGGCTACTATTAAGGTACATGATGAGCTAGTGTTGGAAGTTGATCCATCCTTGATCAATGAAGCTGCATTGCTGTTACAAATGAGCATGGAAGATGCTGCTGCTCTTCTTGGTATGTGTTCAATACCTCTCTCTCTCTCTCTCTCTCTCTCGTTTTAAAATCTTGACATCTTGAGAATGTAATTAACTAAAGTCGACAACATTCATTTCAGTTCCATTACATGTCAAACTAAAAGTTGGAAGAACTTGGGGCTCTTTAGAGCCTTTCCTTGCTGATCAACACGTAAATGAAGTTCTTATGTCTGAATCTTGAAGAACGAGTAGTTTGATAAAGATGTAAACAATTGCATGGAGTTGGAGGCGAAGATTATTGGCAATTTGGACCACTGTATGTTAATGTGATTCAATTGGTTAACATTATTTTATTTTATAAGATGGAAGATGTAATTTCAGATCCTCTGATTTAAGTATAGGTTTGTGCAGAGATCCCAGCTTCGATATTCATGCTGAGCAAAATGTTCCCCAAGGAGATGGAAAATTTTATGAGCCGCACTTGAATTGCGGTTTTGAAATAATGAGCCTTGACTTGATGTCATCTTGAAGGTTGAAAGAAATCACAGAGCTGCAAAGGAACTGTGTTTCACCAGATGATCAATCGAATGAGTTCTCTTAGAACAAAGACTTACAGAGTCCTTAATTGACCTTGCCTGTAACATACAGGTGCTAATAATTATTTGTTTTCACAGCTTGGCTGCTGATCCTGCCAGTGCTAGGAAATCATGAGCTCATAGCTTTTCCAAATTCCTACACCTGCCAAGCAATTGCTAACATACTCAGCGTTGGAAAAGAAGGTATGTATTGGTAAACATGGAAGCATAAATACTTGAAATAATCACATATTGCAGATGAGATGCATTTTGTTTGTGTTCTAGTCGTGCTGTATCTGTCACCATGCTTATTGGATATATGATTGAGGTCTGGGCACTCTACCACGTAACAAACCAATGCATAGGAGCTGTTGTGGGTCACCATCTATGTTTTTTGACTTCACCATCGGTTAGCATAATTAGCAAAAACATTCTGACTAGTGGTCGTCCTAGGTTTATCAGGGCTTAAATGATGTAGGCCCTCAGTGCCCTGAGGCATAGATGGAATCTGTCGTCCAAACATTGCCTGGAAGTTTTATATTTTTCCAGTTTCCATCATAATGGCTTGTGAAAAGAAGTCCACTGGTCCTTTTTACAGAGTAATGTATGTATGCTGGAGGAATTATATTTCTGCCATGAAGGACCTTAAATATTGTTTTTTAGCTGAAGAATTTAACTCATGGTGCACAACTTGCAAAATTGTTATGAATCTCTAAGACGACAACTTGCACGAGGAAACAAGAACCCACATCAATTCTCTACTAAAATTGTGTCTGCACTTCCTCTCGATAACCTCAACAGTGGACAGGAATGATTGTCTCCTATTTCTTGCAATTATGTAGTGTGCAGTGATAAGCAATCAGAAAAGAAAAACAGGAGATAAAGGAATTATTTGTGCTGCTACAATGGAAATCATACCTGAACGGATAGAAACTGATGGATAGCTAGTTGAAGAAACAAATATGAAATCATACCGAGCGAGCGAGCCTGGCCTACCATGTGCGTGTGGGCCGTGATGTTCTTGTCCTTAAAATTATGTATAGCATAAACGTTTTTTATTACTCCAATTATTTAGCCCTCCCCTCAGCCTCAGTTTTCTCTATTTTTTCCCTCTTCTATCCTATCTCTTAAATTGCACACACATCTCTCTCTCTCTCTCTCTCTCTCTCTCTTGTATCCTAAACTCAAGAACTGGGGTTCTTGTAATGCTTTTCTATTTATATAAATAGTGAAAACCTACTATGTGCGTGTGGGCCGGGGACTGGGCTTAGTTCTTTGCTGTCTTTTTTGTGTATTTATTTAAGTTTCATTTTTTTTTTACCGTATTCACTTATTTTTTAATTTTGATAAGTTTCTAAAATACTATAATAAATTTTTATTTGATTTTTAATAAAATGTTTTCAATAAAATTATAATAATAAATTGTTTATGAAAATTCAGTTGCAATCGATAAATACTAATCAAAATGTTTAAATAGACTTTGAATATGATTTTATTATATTTATTATTTTCTTAGCTTTTAATCACAAAATATGGACATACTATTTTGATATTTCTTTGTTAACTTGCTTTGACAAACACATATATATTAAACAAAAACAATGCTTTCAGTTAAAAATATTGTTTTGTTTAATATAGACAAGCGCTACGGTTAATAGGATAAATTGTAATATCATATGATTTTTAGACCAAGATATTTCTTTAATTACGTTTAAAGAAACTTGGGTCTAGTAGTGCGAAGGTATACAAAATAGGTTTATATGTTCTTTTCTTCAGATGGAATAATGTTTGCTAAGGCTTTCTATATTGTATCCATACACATAATATTCATCTACTTTGAGTATGATTGTAATTTTGGGAAATGCCACCTGAACAGAAACCACAGGTTATGCTTATTGCTTAAATACAAGATAGGAAGCTGAAAGAATTCTTCTTCGATATATATAATTAAGAGCATGTGTGGCTAATCAAACCCTTAACTTTTTTCACCTGACTCATTTGTCTTAAATTTTTGTGTTGCAGTTTGGTTAATGTCTTCATCCAAATGACATTATGCTCGGAATAAATGAAGGCCTTCAATCTCTAACTTTGATCAATCATATGATTTACCAAGTCAACCAACTCTGATCGATATGGTGATTACTCAAGTGGTTGGACTAGTATCAGGTATGAAGGCCTTCAAATCTAATTTGCTGCTCGGTTGTTGGCCTAGGCATATTTCTTGGTGTAATAACTAAATACCTTGTGTAGCTTGGTAATTATAAACATTAAAGTGATCATTTTTCACCAGCTATTGGGTTTCACATAAAATAAACAAGAATAATTAATTTTTTCTTCTAATTCTCCCTCCCATTTCTAGTAACTTGAAAGGAATCTCTTTACAATCTAATATTGCTCGAGTGTTGATGATGGTAAACAAGAGGATGAACTATTTTCAAGTTATTTCAATTTAAATGATAATGTCCTTTTCAAAATAAATAAATAAATAATGTTCCTTACATGGGTATTTATGAATATGCTATGTTGTTAGAGATGCTAGATTATTTCTTGCTATTTAGTTATTATTTTTTAGGGCATTTTTAGTTTCTTTTATGGTTTTGAGTGCCTCTGTAATGAAAAAAATATCCCCATATAAAGTTATGCTTTCTTGTTGTATCTGCCCATCTTGTACACGCTAGTTTCGTTAGGAGACATTTTAAGAGTAAAAGTCCTGGAAAAACAACTTTAGGCATAGTTTAGTGTCAAGGAATCTCACACGAGGCTTTCGGTTGGACATTTTATTATTTTTGATGTTTTTGGAACATCTTAGTCAATAACTATAGCAGGTCTGTTTGCAATCTTCTTGAGATATATTACTATGAAAACCAAATAGATATACAAGTTTACAACATTCCAATTTCAACTACTGCGGACTGAAGAGAAAGGAACAATTGGGATCCACACAGCTTTAGCATTTGTTCCATCAGCACCCTCTAATGGAACCATGTAAGAAGCCCTCCGGTCTTAATTGTATACTTTTGCATCTGGGTTTAGCTTTCCACTTCCGTGGATATTGCCTGAACATTCTTTCTTAATTTGGAAGTGCTGAAGTCGATCATTGACTCCAGTGAAGTTGCGCAATCTTTCTCCTCTCCTTCAACTCCAGGGTTTTCACATTCCCTGACTTTTTCCTCCATTACCTCTGCTTCTCTGGATCCAGGTTTGACTGAACTCACTGTAGATTTCTGGAAAATTATTAGATGAAAAGGGTATTGAACCAGCAACTTGGCGAGGTAAGAAAGTTGCTGTGTTAGTGTTTTCAGTGAATTGCAAGCTCGTCATATTTCCTGGATGCATCATGTCTCTCCAAAAAAAAAAGGGCTACAGTTTTGTCATCCTGTACTTGAGTCTCGGTTGCCGTATACTTGTATATGGACGGGTTTGGCCCGGGGTTAACACCAACACCTTTACCTCCGGTGACGACATGGGTCCCGCCGCCTGGCTTTCCTTTCCCAGAGTTTACAATCACTCCACCCTTCCCTACAGCAACGGAAGTGCTCTTATAATCTACCAAGTCTGCATTTTCAGTAACGTCAATTAGAAGAGCTTTTCTTGATTTAATAAGACACGGCAAAGAACCAGAAGCTGTTTCATTTAAGTTATTAGAGCGTTACAAAATAAATAAATAGGAAGATTTGAAAAGGTCAGGTCATGGCAGTCAAAATCGAGATTTTGACACGGATCGGAAAGGGCTTCGAAAAATCGGATCGTAAGATCGGATCGTAAAATCGTAGAAAGATTATACCTGAAATGTCCGTACAAAAATCGAAAAATCATAAAATCATGTGAGAAGAAAAATCGTAAAATCGTTTGTAAAATATTTCTGAATACAAAATAGCATAATTATGGACATAAAACTTAATTAGTTTAGGTTCATACATGATGTAAAATAACTTCAAAACACATTACAAAATAATTATGTCCCTAAAAGTTCATAAGTTAAAAACTAACAAATTTAAAACAAATCTTCAGTTGGCGTACAAGTAATTGTATATTTTTTTATGATTGTTGTATTTGAAATTAATTAATGTTATTTATTATCTTAAATTAATAGATTTTTTTTAAAATTATTTTTGTGCTAACTATTTTTTATGCTAATTATTATTATTATTATTATTATTATTATAACCCCTCCCCCGTATATATTATTATTATTATTATTAATAATATTATAAGTTATAACCCCTCCCAGGCTCCCCCGTATATATTATTATTATTTATTAATTTATAACAAGTGAACCCCCCTCCCCCCCGTAAAGTTAGTATAAATTATAAAAATAAAAACCCTAAATCTAAATCTCTTCTTCTTCACGCCGCCGCCCACCTCATCCATCATCTTCCTCAGGCCTCATCCTTTTCAGCCTAAATGCTTAATCTTCTTCAGAAAGGACCTCATCCTCTTCTCCTTTACTCTCTTCCTCCTCATCCTCTTCAATGACTATGAAAAAGAAAGATTGAAGTGAAGTCTTTCACTGGATTTTTGTGTGGAACAACTTGATCCTTCAAAGTCATCCAAAGGCACTGACGAGGCTTTGTTTTTTCTTCTTTTTGGCAAGCCACTTGTGTTCTGTGAAGAGCGAAGGCCGAGCAACTGGGATCGTGAAATCGGACCGATCCAGTCCGATTTCACGAGTCAACCCAATTTTGACCGAGTTTGACCGAGTTTGACCGGTTTCGATTTTTCTTTCCGGTCAGGTCTTAAAAATCTCACCTGGGTGTAGAAGATCTCTGACAGGTTTTGGCATAGGAGTGTCAGGCAGCTCGTTGTTCCAGTAAAGTTCAGGTGGCAAGGCCGCATGGCTTACCACAAGTGCAAACTGCTACAGGATTAAATACAAACTTTCATAAGATACTCATTATATTGTTAGTATTGAAGAATTAGGAACAGAAATCTCGAAGACAAGAACCAGAAACTTACAACAACATATCAATAACGTAAATCCAAAAATAAAATTATTTAGAATTGTGTAATTTAATCTAAAAAAAAAAACACAATAAAATGATTTTTCTTAATAAGATTATGAATATATAAAATATTACGAGAATGCTATCATCAATCTCTTAAGGTTATTATATTTTGATTGCTCTGAAATTTTAACATAATATATATAAATATGTCAAGAGATTTCTCGCAAAATTTCATCTCAATCTAACTGTCGGATTAAAAGATATGATTGATATTGTAAAATTATTCATTATTTTAAAAAAATACTATTTGACCGAATCAGAACAGGCAGAACGAAAATATAATGTTTCGGCTTAAATTTGGGTGGAATTTTTGAAACATACCGAAATTTTAAGTGAGAAAAAAATTATATTGTTTTATCTTATTTTTTTAACTGGTATAAAATGTGTCGGCTATTTCAAAACGAAATTAACAATGCCGGTTATAACCACTGCAAAATATGGAAACAGAATGGCTTCCATAAAAATTGACATGTAGATACTCTTAGCTTGCTTATTTATTAGGTGTTGAGAGTGTCCATCCTCCATAACTTCTGTGGCAATAAAATAGGGTCCTAGCTGAAAGAAATATTTAAGTTCAAGTGTTACCATTAATCTTTTGAAGGACCTGTTAAAATAATTATTACAAGTAAGGGTTAAAATGATTTATTTTTAAAGAGTTTTGTGGGTCCACGTCCCTCTCTGGGTCTAGCGGTGGCGCCGCCCTGAACACGCAATAATATTTGTTGGATTTTGGAAGTTACCTCTTAAAACTAAAATGTTAAACCCGACCGATTAATTGCATGTTTGGAAGTTTCGTGAAATTATTTTTGATTTTTTTTTATATAGAAATATATTAAAATAATATATTTTTTAATTTTTAAAAATTATTTTTGATACTACTTACATGAAAATGATTTAAGAATATCAAATTTTTTAATTTAAAATAAAAAATAATCATTTTTTCAAAATGACTTTTAAAACGCAGTATCAAAAAGGATTTAAATAATTTATAGAAGATTTGCAATTAATTTCAACCAATTAAGTTTCATTTTCAAGTATAATCAACTAGTTTAAGTTTCATGTTAAAGTATAAAAGATATTAATTTGATAAAATTTCATAGATCATAATAAATTTTTAGTGATCTGATCCGGTAAAAAACAAAATATCATTTTAATATATATATTTTTTAAAAAATATAACTGATATTACCATAATACCAAACACTACCTATGCATTAATTTGAAAGTACATGTGTGACAACTCATGGAGAACACTACTTATGCTTTCACTAATAGGGCAATAATTCTTTATGGCTTTCATTTATGTTTCATTTCTTTGACTAAGTAATTGAACTATATAATATAAAGTACTAAGTCTTTTATTTTTAGAATTGAAAACCATCACTGCCAAACCACCTCATAATGTAAACTATTATTACCAAAAAGAGACTTAAGAAAGTGGCCTATTCAAAGGCATTGGGCCGGGCCTGTATTGGACCTCAATTGCATTTCAAGGCTGATACTTGTGAATCAGTATGGTTTAATGTTTTATCGAAGATTGGATGAGAGAATCATTTTACCTGAAAATAATCAGCTAAAAAAAACTTTTATGTTGTTAAATTCATGATGAAATCCCTTTGCCTAAGATACCAAAACATTGACTTGTGTTCAAACTCTTACATGTTGTACAATCTTGAAAATATAGATTTTACCAAATACAAATTATGTGGTATGCTTGTTATAAACCTATAATTTGCAGAGAATTTTTTAATCACACTTTTTTTAATATTTTAATCGATCATAGATTGTAAAGATTATTTGTATCTCTAAAGACTATTGAGGATATGACATGACATCATTCACATGATATGATGGATAGAGTAAAGGTGTACTCATCTGGTGGTAAAGTCTAGAAACATTTTAATATGATCTATCTTTATTTTTCAATGGAATCAAGAATATATGTATTGGGTTAGATACAAATAAATTCAATTCAATTTATTTGATTTGATGCTTTTTATTCAGGTTGAGTGGTAATACTCAGTTATCAACTGGCTACCCAGATGAGGATGAGGCAAGAGCATATATTTTATCTACGTTCATACCTGACCCTAATAGTTTATGTTAGAATATAAATGTTTATCTTTGATCGTTGATTGATGAGTTAAAGCACTTGGGGTCATCCAGAACTTTGACATATGATATCTTGAGAAAACAAAATTCTAAGATAAACTCAGTTTTGATATGGACCATCAATGATTTTTCTAAGTATAAAATGGTTTATGGTTTGAGTTCGCAGTTCGTATGGAAAATTTGCATGTATGTATTGTATGAAAAATAATAAAGCATTCATATTAAAAATGGTTGTAAAGAGTCTTTTTTTTTCATATTGCCCTTAATGATTATTATCAACTAATCACAAGTATAGAAAGAGCATAAATGATTTTTTTATTAGCAACGTTGAAAAGGATGTTGCACTATCGACATTGTTGGATGAAGAATTATATGACATGGTGTCATGATATGATGACTCTATATTTGATATTTAATCTACAAAGTAGAAGTTTTTTGGTTTTAGTGTGATCTATAATAAGGTAAAATAAAGTATTTTCTATAACTTTTCTTATTGGAAGACCAATCTTTTCTACCATAATCTTGATGTTATACATATTGAAAAGAACATGTTTGAAAATATATTTAACATGGTTATAGACATGAAAGAAAAGATAAACGATAACATGACGGATTTAATAGATATACCTTTGCTTTGTCACCGTAAAAATATAAAGTTGATTTATGATAGGTCAAGGGTATTAATTTTTACTATCCCCAAAGTCATAGCTAACTAAATCTCAATTGTTTTTTATTACAAGATGCAAAATTCTCCATATGGTTCAAACACATGTAAAGACTGCTTAATTATTCTTATATCATGAAATACTTAATTTCATTAAATATTTCTTGTTAATTATTAATAGTTGTAATTCTTGTATTGAGTTTATCAATTGAGAGAGAATATTAGTATCACTTTGAATTTACTATATATATGTCTTGAAAGAAACATGAAGTGCTATAACAAGTATTTCTTTACCGAACATATTTTTCATTTCAAAAAGTATGATTAGGGTAAAACAACATATAACAATGGAGTCTATGTTAAGAGATCAACCTTGAATGAGTTAAAAGTTGACTCTTATAGAAAGTTAGAAGAGATCATTAAATTGCAATATCATAACGAACAAAATATAGTTTTATTATTCAAATACTATTGATATGATACCACCAATAGAGAAATTAGAGTATATCCTCATCATGGTTTGATGAAAATTAACGCAAATGATAAACTCCATAATATTAATTATGTTTTTGTTTTCACCAAGAGTTGATTGATTACCCATAAAAACAAAACGTAGAGCACATATCCAAGGTGTTAAGGATCTTTAATGGTATTTAATTAGAAACTTAGATATAGTATATGATAACATATTGTCTAGAGTAAATATTTTGTATGTAATATATGTGTAATGTTAGATACCAATATCTCATTGTATGTTATAATGACCAGGATTTCATATATAATTAATAAAAAAAATTCCTTTAAAGAAGTACTATTTATTTTAATAGTATAATTATGACTTTGCTCTCGAGAACAAAATAAAATGCACTAAGCTACATGGTAAGATTGTTTTCTTACACTAACATAGTTGTTTTTAATATTGTATAGGGTTGTATTTGCTATTTTCCTTTTTTATGCACAATAAAATTACTATTTCATCCTTGGAATAATAAATTTGTGTGCTTTTGCATTAGAAGTGATTGTCCTTTTAATTGTTTTGGAATGTTAGAGATTACTTTGATGTAAAAAACACTATACTCTTTTTTTTAAGAACATCTCCAATGGGAGTAGGTATTTTGGAGAGCCAAATCTTTCAAATGGATGTTTGAATAGTGTATATATGGTTTTTTTGTTGATGTGTGCTCCAATGGTAAAAGCCATTTTGGAGAGCCATTTTTTTATATTATTTTAAATATAATGCAATTATTTTGTATATAGTTTAATTATGCAATTAATTATACAATTAATAGGAGTAAGTTATATAATTAAATAATTATTTTTAAAAAAACCCTCCAACAATATAATTATTAATTTTTTAATTATATTTAAATTAAAAAAATGAATTTAAAATTAAAACCCCCGCAATAATTTAAATTTGAAATTTTAAAATATTGAAAAATTCCCCCAATATTGAAACTCTAGAACTACGTGATTTTTTTCAAACTCATAATCGAATCCGGGACAGAGCAACGAATTCCCAACTCCAAGCCGATTTGATTGAACATTTATGGGAACATTACGGTAGTGAGTCAATAATCATTAGATTTAAGCTACTTATTGTATGTTTTTCAATTATTTGTATGTTTTTTTTAAGGTTGTTGTATTTGAACTTTAAGAAACAAACTAAATTGCTATCAATTTCATAACACGAAACAAAATATTTAAAACAAATTAAAAATAATTAATTAAACATACATTCCATTACAAATAATTCAATCAAATCAATTACAAATTAAAACCTCTGTGCCATAATTCCCCGTTTTTTTCCAAATCAATTACAAATTATATATTATTATTATTATTATTAATAATAATAATAATAATAATAATAATAATAATAATAATAATATATAAACCCCCCCACCCGTCTGTCCCCCCCAATTTTTTCCAAACCCTAAATTCCTTTTGCTCTAACAGCGTCGCCCTCCCTCTCCCTCTGCACTCTTCGGCCACCATCCAGCCACCCTCCCTCTCCATCTGCAGCCTCCAGCCCCCCTCCCCCTCCCACCGTGTACTCCACACTCCCTACCTTCCTTCCACAAAACAACGTCGCCCCCTCCCTCTCCCTCTGCACTCTCCGGCTACCATCCAGCCACCCTCCCTCTGCACTCTCCAGCCACCCTTCCTCTCCCTCTGCAGCCTCCAGCCCCCCTCCCTCTACCCCCGTTTCGTCGTCCTCTAACCGATAATCCAGGGGCAAAATCATAGCTGTGAATTTGCTGTGATTTTGATGTGAATTTGTTGCTGTGATTTTGTAGGTTGTTGATGCTTAAAATTCTGCCTATATTCCAACGGCTAGTTTAACGACTCTTTTAACAAAATAGCTCCTGGAACAATATATGTAGGAATGCCTTCAGCCGAGAAGAAGAGGCAAAATGGCTCCTGGAATGGCTCTCCCGCTGGAGAGCAGAAATTGACAAAAAGAGCCATATTTTTAAATATTTGGCTTTGACTCCCGGGATAGCTCCTTCGGTTGGAGATGCCCTAAGAGTATTTTAGCTATTTTAGATTGGTTTTGTTATTATTTTTAAGGTTGCTTAGATATATCATTTAATTGTTTATTATTAATTATTATTCTAAAAACCATTTATTGACGTGCAACGTAACATTCATTGTGTTGGTGGCCCGTGCTATTCAAGTGACATGTGCGGGGACATCGACCTAAATTTGTTTTTTTTTTAAATAAATAAATAAAAGTTCATGTTTTCTACTTCTTGTTTTTTTTTTTGTGTGTGTTTTCTTTGTTAGTTTTTATGATTGGCCTTATATCAAGTTAATATTAGGTTGTGTAATAATTTGAATAGGCTCAGGTTTGTTCTTTTTCCCTTTTTTTTGTGGTTTTACCAGTTTATTTATTTTTGCTGTATTTTTCATTACCACTCGAAACAATGACTCGAGACTTAGATTTTTTTTTTCTTTGAAAAGAAATTTACTCAGTCTATGGCGGGGAACAAATATACCGTATACCATAAAATGTATACGAATTGGATAATACACGCATATTATAAAGATCAATAGAGCAAGCACCCAGTCCCATGATTCCTAATATCACCAGCTAGTTAACAATATAGAATTATTTCCATAAAGAAAGGAAATGAAAAGGTATGGAACTTATTTTCTTTGAATAAGTATATATAGGCATGGCATAAGCTATGGATTCACCGGCGAGCACTCGTTATTTATGTCACCACCTCATCAAGAGAGAGAGAGGGACGGGGAGGGGGGTGGGTAGTTAAATAACCACCGGCAACGTCATGTATAGTGGGTGGTGGCCCGCCGTCCGTTCCAAGTCTGCCACCAGTATGTGTCTAGCTCCTCTCATCGATGTTTTCTCTGGCCAAGTGGAAACCTAGCAAGTGGTTGTATGGATGCTCAACTTGCTTGCTTTCTGCAACTGGATCGGGAAATTATTATTAGATCTTAATAATTATTGTACTTTAAAGTTTGAGCTGTACAAGTTTTAACAGGAAAGCTGTTCGTACCATGGTTATTTGGGGGTTGGCTAATTAGCATGTAATCATCTTAATCATTTTACTTTCATTCCATGGTTATTTGTTGGGTTAGGTTTAAACATATTGCTCAACACTTGTTGTCAATATTAATAATGATGCATCCCACTCTATTTACTGTGTTTTTGTTATATATATATATATATATATATATATATATATATAGAGAGAGAGAGAGAGAGAGAGAGAGAGAGAGAGAGAGAGAGAGAGAGAGAGACTTCTCCATTTACTGTATCTAGTTCCATGTCCTTGAGTGGCGAGATGATATAATTTTAATGTTTTGATGATATATTCTTAGGGTTTTTTATTGATTAAAATTGATTTTAGAAATTTTTATCCTAAAACTAAAATCAAAATGTAATAAGATTTTAAAAAATATAAAATATATTGAATTTAAATTCTTAATTACTCTCGTTTTATAAAATAAATACTATTGTATCACTTGATTTTGTAATTTTAAAGAGAGAAAAAAAATTAACTAAAAAGTAATGAAAAATTCAAATAATGCATAGCTCAACTTCTATAACATCATAGATTAATATAATATCTACCAGCTAACTCGTTTTTTAAATATTATTTACTAAATTATATATTTTAAAAAAGGATGTAGTTATCGATTTTTAATAAATTGTTCAACATTGTTTATGTACTTTGCTGTTTATTTTCAGAGATAGTGGAGTATCGTTAGCAACCAGCTTAAGCAAGTGAAGACTAATTCAGGAAAAAATAGGCGACTCGCAATGAGGTTACAATAATTATGAAAAAAAATATATTCTCATAATTGGGTTATGAGATCAAGATTTTAATCTAAAGATTGAGAATAATATTTGTTAACCAACTAAATCAATCCAAATGGTTATATTTTTATTTGATAATAAATTATATATTATGTAGTATATTTTGAAGAGATTTCTAAATTCCCCATGAGATTTGTGCGTGGTGATAAATAGTTTGAGATCTGTTTTATAGGTTTCAGGTTTGAGTCAGGGAGTGCTCGTCTTATAAAAAATTTGAGACAACCAAGATTTTTACTTTACTTAACTCGGCGTGGCGTAATGATAAAGAGTTTGAGATCTGTTTTACAAGTCTCAAGTTCGAGTCAGAACATACTCATCTTATAAGAATCTGAAATTTTACTTATTTAACTCGGGCTCGTAAAAAACATTTAGGGTTTATTTAATAAAAAAAAGAGATTTCCAACTATATGGACTGAAATGTGGCGCCAATTATAGATCTTGAAGTCAACTCAAAGCTGCGATACAAAGTTGACTATCTCATGATTGACTATCTCGATGGAAATTTTTCAGATACTATGAGCACGTCCAAATGAAATTCGAGGGAGGCCATCATTACCCAAATCAATTGCACATGAATGGAAATCTCAGATTTTAAATGTTTTTTTCACTTTTAGCGACTCCATGATTACATCTTTGCCTCGTTCCTCATCGTGGAAGACATCTTGGCTACAATTCACACTTCCACACAAAGCCCAAGTTGGTCCAACCCATTGCCACCCCATAATTACATCACACCTAGTGCTACATTATTCACCCTAATTAATTAAACTAATCCTAGTTGTAGTCGTCTAGGAATTAGTGACGGTTTAAGAGTGTGATTATGGTTGTTTTTTTAAGTGTTTTTTATTTAAAAATACATCAAAATAATGTTTATTTTATTTTTTAAAAATTATTTTTGACATCAGCACATGAAAATGATCTAATAACACCATTTTTTTTTCAATTTAAAGTAAAAAATAAATGTTGTTTTTAAAAATATTTTTAAAATACAATATCAAACAGTGAAATCCTTTAAGGATCTTTGTTTTACTAATCCTTACGATGTTACTGTTAATGAGAATATAATTAATGTTGTTTTTTAAAGTATTTTTCGTTTATAAAAATATCTGAATGATATTTTTTTATTTATTTTAAAAATATTTTTTACAATATCACATTAAAATATCTAAAAAATTCATAAAAATATTAGAAACCTATATAAATATAAATATGTCCCCACTACCATTACTCATCTTTACCACTCAAGCCTTGCTCGTATTCAAGTTCTTCTAAGAGCAAAGGGAATATATATAGGCATATCTCTCTCTCTCTCCCTCTCTCCCACATTCATTGTTGAAAGCTGATTTCCCCCCGTAGTTCTTGCTCATCTTCCTGTTAATTTAACCACCATTGAACAATACAACACACGGAGATTTCAAAAAGAAAAGAAAAAAAAACTATTCTCATGAGTGGATAATTAAGTCCCCTGAATCCACTCCAATATTCAAGGAATCCCCTCGCGAGCCCTGATCTCTCTTCGGCCCTATCACTATATCTCGTCTTAATCCTTCAACTTAGTCCCCCACTTACTCTCTCTCCCGGCATCAGCAGCACGTTTTTTTGCCGAATGGCTTCTCTTCTGCTTAATTTGACTCGTACTAGACTACTAGCTGTAGCTAGCTAACACAGTTAATCAGTACTGTATGCAGCTCTGAAACATACAGTTCATGGAGTGCTTGAGAGAATTGAAGGAAAACATGCTCATGATCCTCTTTTCGACAAAACTATGAACAAATCTCCACGTTTTGTATCTGTCCCTGGTCCAGTTATTGTTGGTGCCGGTCCTTCTGGCCTGGCCGTGGCAGCTTGTCTCAGACAAAAAGGTGTTCTAAGTATGGTGCTAGAGAGATTCAGCTGCATAGCGTCTTTGTGGCAGTCTGAAAAGCTTACGACCGCCTGCGCCTCCACTTGCCGAAAACAATTCTGTGAGCTTCCTCTCATGGGGTTCCCTGGTGAGTTTCCAACTTACCCTACTAAGCAGCAATTTATTCATTATTTAGAGTCATACGCACAGAAGTTCGAGATTGGCCCACGTTTCAATGAGACGGTGACGCATGCCGAGTACGATAAAGCTACTGGGTTTTGGCGCGTGAAGACTGTTGGGAAGAAGACGGAGGAGACCGTGTACAGGTGCCGCTGGTTGGTGGTGGCGACCGGAGAGAATGCGGAGGCGGTGGTGCCGGAGATTGACGGGATGGGAGAATTTGGTGGGGATATAAAGCACACAAGCTCTTACAAGAGTGGAGAAGAGTTCAAGGGGAAGAAGGTTTTGGTGGTGGGGTGTGGCAACTCCGGAATGGAGGTTTGTCTGGATCTATGCGACCATAGTGCTAAGCCTTCACTTGTTGTTAGACATACAGTAAGTACTGTTCATCTTAATTAGTTAATCTTTAATTAAGCCCTTGCTCAGTTCCAATCCAAATGTTCTTACGAGGAAAAACAAAACTAGTTTCTTTATCTGTCTGTCTTTTGTACAGGTTTCATTTCTACAGTTTTCACTTTTCATGATACAACAATATATAAGATGGGCTCTTTTTTTTATTTTTTTTTGAAAATTCAATATAAATATTCAAACCCCTTGTTTCGTATTATCTTCTCCTTTTCAATTTGATTTTTTTTTATATATATATATATATATATATAATTTTGGTGGGAATGTTATTTGTTTTGATTGAAGCTTCATGTTCTACCTCGAGAGATGCTAGGCAAATCAACTTTCGGGTTGTCCATGTGGTTGCTCAAGTGGCTGCCCTTGCGCCTTGTCGACCGGCTCCTGCTGGCAGTGTCGAGGCTAACACTCGGTGATACGGCTCGGCTTGGGTTGGACCGGCCGGAAGTAGGTCCCCTTGAGCTCAAGAACCTGTCCGGGAAGACCCCGGTGTTAGACGTTGGGACACTAGCCAAGATCAAAAGTGGAGATATTAAGGTACTTCCCCAATTATATCACGTATCATATAATGTACTGCCCTTCACATCACTTTTCAATTTGCCTCTCAAGCATCATATGGATCCTACTGTGCCAAACAATCGTACTTTTGCTTCTTTTTTATTATCATTGTCGACGTATAGGTTAGTTTGCGTGTATCTTGATTAATTTTATAAATATTAAAGATAATAACCATGTAAATTTTTAATAATTATTATATTAACAACCACAAGACTTAAATCTAAGATCACAAAAAGATTTACCATTTACCATTTGCTTTTCTTGATTTCATAGCTAGTGTCAACAACTACATGACTTAAATCTAAGATAACAAAAAGATTTACAATTTACCATTTGCTTTTCTTGATTTCATAGCTAGTGTCGCATAATTCTATTTCCCTTTTCTTTTTTCCTTTTTGATATATAAGATATGTTGTGCTCGGTGTGGAACTTAATACATTCTATGTGGCCATTTGGGATGGCGTTTCAAACGCTGTTTTGAAAAAAAAACATTTTTTTTTATTTTAAATGAATACAGTTTGGTGTTTTTAGATCATTTTGATGTGCTGATATCAAAAATAATTTTTAAAAAAATAAAAAAACATCATTTTGATGTATTTCGGCACGAAAAGCACTTTAAAAAGCTACCGTAACCGCTCTCCCAAACAGACCCTATATCCTATCTAAAAATGTCATTTTTACTGTAAATTTCCTGAATTTTCCTTCGCTGTTTTAGATATGTCCAGGAATTAAGAAGCTGAAGCGCCATACAGTGGAGTTTATTGAAGGGAAAACGGAGAATTTCGATGCTATTATCTTAGCAACAGGCTACAAAAGTAACGTTTCATCTTGGCTAAAGGTAACCTTTTTTTTCTTTTCTTTTTTTTTACCTTTATCTTTTGCTACTTGGAGGTGTTTCACGCTGCATTTCAAAATTATTTTTGAAAAAAAAACTATTTTTTATTTTAAATTAAAAAAATGGTGTTTTTAGATTATTTTCATGTGATGATGTCAAAAATTTTGATACATTTCCAAACAAAAATCACTTTAAAAAACAACCGCAACTACAATTCTAAACAAACACATAATTTCCTTGCTTATTATTGAGAACATGTTATTTTTGCACCAAGTTGATGATCAAATGGGTAGAGAAAAAAATGAAGACGGGCTTCTGTTTTGTTTTTTCCTTGAATTGTCAGGAAAGAGATATGTTCTCGGAGATAGATGGATTTCCTACAAAACCATTTCCAAATGGATGGAAAGGGGAGTGTGGGTTATACGCAGTGGGGTTCACTAAACGTGGAATATTAGGAGCTTCAGTGGATGCAAAAAGAATAGCTGAAGACATTGAACGATGTAGAAATGAAGAAGCTGCACTGTGTGACCGATCAGTTTTGATTTACAGAGAATGTTGATTGAAGAATTAAGACCAAGTATGAGAGAGGCTCTTCAGATGGTGTATGCCATCAGACACAATCCTTTTTGTTTGGGATTCGAGAAAATCTCACCGCGCGAGTAAAACCCTGACTGTCCCAAGAAGTACATGTCTTGACTCGAATTCGAGAATCGTTGTGCAGATCTCGAGTCTTTTATCATCACGCCACACCCGTCATCGACCAGATAAGATGGAAGAGAGGAAGAGAAAAGAAAAGGAAAAAAAGGTGCATTTTGCAAGAGATCGAACCCTTATCTTTCCAAATCATGTACAGCTTGTACAATACATTTTATTTTTTCTCTAGTCAGGAATGATGAGTTCTAGAGAGGGAAAGGGACGAAGAGGGTTATAGATTGCTTTGCACAGGTGAGATGATATGATTGTGCTCAACCTTTATTTTGCTTTTCCATGGGTGGGTTCGGGATGATGAGACTTGTTAACATTGCTCTCAAGTTTTTCTCTAATGTAGCCTTAATTGTATGCTTCATTCTTTTTTTTCCTATTAGGGTTTTTTTTTATTAATGGGATCTATGACTTTCGAAAGGAAGAATCGATCATGGTTTCAAATGAAATCATTAAATATCTCTGTCTCTCTATGTTTGGATTTTGATTCTCTTCCTTTCTTGAGGGCTAATCATCTTCCATTTTAGTGACTTGTGGTAAGCTCGATTATCATCAATGCAGTAGCAACAAGGACCACCACCTTTTATCATCACTTACATGTGTACATTTAGAAGTCTAGTGGGTGGCTGGATATTTTGAAATTACAAGTTTTTTTTTTAAGGTTATTAATATAATAGCAATTAAAAATTTAGATGGTCGTTAATTTTAGTTTTTATAAGATTAATCGAGATACATACAGGCTGCCCGGATACAATCAATTAATAAAAAAAAAACTTCCATGTGTACATTTTGAAGTCCTTGTAATACTATTAAATGAAAGAAATGCCTTACCATTAATTATATTGCCTCATTTTATTACCCTATTTTCCACGACGGACACACTTCCCTATCCAATATTGTCCCTTTTGGATTTCAGATGGTACCATGTAAAAGTCTTTTTTATATAGGGTGTTTGGGAGTGCTTTTTAAAAATGTTTTTGAAAAAAATTGAATTTTTTTTAAGTTTAAATTAATAAAATTTGAGTGTTTTCAGATCATTTGAATGTGCTGATATCAAAAATAATTTTTAAAAATAAAAAAACATAATTTTAATGTATTTTTGATCGAAAAATACTTTTAAAAGCAATCGTAACCACACTTCCAAACATGCAGATATATAGTTGATAGGAACTTTGTGAATTAACCTCAAATTAGCTCCCAGCTATAATAAATTCTCAATCTAGTCCCCAAACAAAAAATAAATCTCAGTGGAATTCTCTATCTGCTAGAAATCCTCAATCGAGTCTTACTGCACAAAATGTACTCTGTGGATGAGAGGCCCTCTGTCTAAAATTTAAACCTGTAATCTCAAAAAACAATAAAAAATCTGAACCACTTAGAAATTAAATTCTTAATTTGAGGATCCAACTAAGAATCAATGGATAGTTTGGCTTTTCTTTTTTACGAATTATTTGAAGCTGGCAAAAAGATATTATATATATTAGCACACCCCAATTCATATATATACACACACACACATATATTCGTACACTCGCATGCATGCGTCTAACAAAGAAAGTAAAAATTGTGTTTATATTAAGATTGTCAATATCGTTTCGGTTAGTACTTTATTTTTTCAATTGGAATTGAATATTTTGGTTTTAGAGAGTTCGACTCGTTGTTTCAGGGTTGTATTGTTTATGTATATATATAATTAAATATATTAATTAAAAAAAATAGTTCAAATCTAAACATAAAATTATTTAGAATTGTGCAATTTAATATAAAAAAAACACAATAAAATAATTTTTCTGGACAGAATTATGAACATGTATAATATTACAAGAATGTCATCATCAATCTCGCAAGGTCATTACATTCTCTGATTGCTCTGAAATTTTAACATAATATATATAAATATGTCAAGAAACTCCTCGTAAAATTTCATATCAATCTAACAGTCAGATTAAGAGATATAATTGATATTGTAAAATTATTCATTATTTAAAATAAAAAAACACTATTCGGCCAAAACGGAATGGACAGAACGAAACCGGAACATTTTGGCCGGTATTTGGCCGAAAAATCCGGAACGGGCCAGAATTTAAACCGAGATAAAAACGACGCTATTTTATCTTATTTTTTTAACCAGTACAAAATATTTTGGCCAAAACAGAACGAAACTGAGAACCCTAACCTGATTTGATTTATATATGCTAAACTCTGATCTATGCAAGAGTTAATGTTTCCTGAAAACATGGAAGCGCCATGAAAGATAGTGGGTAACCTGAAATAGGCAAGCATCTGTGATTTTCTCCGAATCTTCTTAATGCTGTAAAGGAACGTGGCCATGGACGACTCAAAAAGCAAGCAAGGTATCGCAGTCATCAGTTTTCAATATTGACCCGAAAAGTCACGATGAAAAGTGAAATTATATATCTGAAGAAAAAGTCGGGGGCTTAGAATTCTTGACTAGATTAATTACATGCCATAAAATATGGCATCAATTAGCAATTAGTATGTCCGAGTCTCGCAGATTATGACGGCTAGGGTTGGAATCATCTGTACTTGCCGATCACAAGAAGCCTGGAAAAATCAACTTTACTTGTGTTTTAAAGCCTCCACACTACCCTCTTGTCATCCAGCTAAAATAATCAAGATAAATTAATTATAACTACTTTCTCTGATGTAGAACAAGTGGTGGAAAGCGTATATATTGAAGAGAAAACATTCTAAATTCAAGAGCAATTGAGTTTTAGTAGTTTGGGTGTCGAAGTTGGAATGACGCGAAACTCTACGGTTAATGTGTTTCGACGTTACCATCAATAGTCAAGAGTTTTGTTGTTGGTGCATGCCTTTTTTAGCTGAAGTTCGTTATTTAGGCTCTGAAATTGTTGTTTTGTCATTTTAAAAAAGTTTTGTTTTAACCATAACTTTTGATTTCCAAGTTGGAATTTTGTCGATTCGGGTTTGCTCAGGATTTATAGCATTTTCAATTTCTGCATTTATTTCAGCTATGCTATTTTGGTAGATTTTTAATAATTAGTCTCGTTTTCTTGTCCAACAAGAATTCGGGCTAGATAATCACTTTAAATATGTTTGTAAGTCTTTTGGTTGAACTCAATCAATTATTTCAATAAAATTTTAAATTTTTTTGAGAGTTTCTCTTGTTTCTGATAAATTGTAGATCATATTTTTTTATGTTTTCCACTGCGTTATTCTCTTTTACATTATTTTCCAAATCCATTTTATTTAAATACCTATCTCTTCCGTGTTCGAAGTCAAATTCACCGTTAGGTTTTGGATTCCAACATTTTGGTTTCTCTCTCAAAAACTGATTTCATATGCGAAATTTGGTTTATAAAACTAAAATAACCTTTCTCATATTATACTATAAAGCCTAAAGTATGATTACTTACTTCAGTTAATTTTCTTCATATTTGTGGATATTAATAAATTATTTTAAATGAAAAAAATATTATATTTAGTTTCTTAATTAAAAAATTGTTTACATATACTTAACCATTTATATATAAACCAGTAGGGTTTATCATCTACTATGCTCACAAAGAAATTTATCATCAGGTCCCTGAAATCCCGATAAGAAAAAAGTTCATAAACTCTCTTGGAATTTGATTGGGGGGCCCGCTAGAAATTAATAGGATCATTTACTGTAAAAATAAAATAAGTGCCCGTTTGGCATTGCGATCCCACCGGTTTTCGGCTGAAATTTGAAAAAAAAAATTATCATTTTCAAATGAATATGTTTTTGTGTGTTTTAGATCATTTTGATGTGCTGATTTTAAAAATAATTTTAAAAAAATAAAAAAACATTATTTTGATATATTTCGGCACTATAAGCACTTTAAAAAGCTACCGCAACCACACTCCCAAACAGTCCCTAAAATAAAAAAAAATTCATAGTCTTGGATTTCCATGCTATATATATATATATATATGCTGGTGACAGGTTGCCGAATATGTGGATGCTTTTGTTTAAAAATATATTAATATGATTTTTTTTTAATTATCAACAGTGTCAAACATCCCGTATAAATTAAATAGAAAAGGGTAGTTGGGATTTTAAAGATAGTGGGTGGTAGGGTTTATTCCGACCGCATAGTGTTGGAGCTGAGCAAATATTAATGATGAGAGTGTGAGGCATCAGCATCAATGCGGGGCTCGTCGTTTTCTCCAGCCGATTCCATTTAAAGCCAGGCAAAGGAGGTTAACAGGGAGCTTCATGGCCCCTCAGATCCAAGTGGCTATCTACTCTGGACCCCTTCCAGCTTTCATTACCCCCCCACCACTTGTCGTTTCTCCCCTTTATCTCTTTGTTCTATGTTCTTGGAATTATATTGCAACTAGTTCATCAAAAAAAATATCTCCTTTGATGCTCAGCCAACTCTCATATTTTAAGTTAATCTGTTTTTTTTGTGTATATCTTTTATTATCTGTTTCGAGAGTGTGATCGAGGTTGTTTTTTTGAAAGTGTTTTTCGTTTAAAAATACATCAAAATAATATTTTTTTTTATTTTAAAAATCGTTTTTGATACCGACATATGAAAATAATCTTAAAACACCGTATTTTTTATAATTTAAAATGATTTTTTTTTCCAAACACATTCTCAAATACCGCTTTAGTTCCCTCTTGATTCCGAAGGAAATGCTTTGAGCCTGTTTGGCACGGCATTTCAACTGCCGTGCCGCAGAATTTTTTTTGAAACGCCGTGCCGTAGAAATTTTTTAAAAAAATGAAATAAATATGTTTTGGTGTTTTTAGATTATTTTGATGTGTTAATGTCAAAAATGATTTTAAAAATAAAACATCATTTTAATGTATTTCAGCACAAAAAACACTTTAAAAAGCTAGCCTCTCGAGGACCCATCGAACCAAAGGCACGAGCCCTCGTGCACTGTTCTTATTTGGAGCTTCTGTAGTCTTGTTGTTCGATGTTCGGTAACCAAATATATAGGGTAGATGGTGAAAGATTTTGTTAGTCTTTTAACCCTTTGTTGGAGCTTTAGAATGTTCTTTTGTAGATTCAATTAATGCATCGTTTTCTCCTCTAATTAATGTTTTTTAAATACATTAATAAAAAAATAATTTTAAGTCAAATCAATAGATTATATAATGTTTAGGTAATATAATGAGTCTGGAAAACAATTAAAAAATAGTTTCTACACACATGTAACTAGCTAAAAGTTTTTCATAAAATTGGCATACTATTAAGTTTTGTTTAGGAAGTGAGCCTATTTTATGAAAAACAAATAAAAGAAGAAAAAATTGTAAATAATAATAATAATGTTTTTTCTAATTGTTTTTAAAATTAAAATTCTCTCCTTTTTTTATACTAGATTGTCAATGTTTTCCCTCTTTCTTTCATCATTCATGACAATGTTTTCTCTCTCTCCTAAATGATGACACTACCATCTTCTTATATATCCATTACTTAAGGTTTGTAAGACCTTCCCTTTAAAATCATGATCAAAGTGTTTTATCAACATTTTTTTTAGATGTTTTTTTTTATATAATTTTTAATCCATGTCTCATTTCTTTTCTGCATTATTGATGATAGAAGCTACATTGTTAATTTATTTCATAACGGATATTCTTAGAGAACAGGAATAAGCAAGTTAGAAGGTGATATTTATGGTAAAATGATGGTTACAAAGATTTTTATATTAGTGATAAGATAATGATTACAATTAAAATAATGGTATATTAGTAGTAGTATTAGTAATATTGATAAAACATTAATTAAACAATAATATTAACTTGTCTATTCTAATGAATGAATTGTTATTTAGTTTGTTTGTCCTTGATATCCTTGTTTCGGTAATTTGATTTTGAAAAATTATTTCGATTCGTTATCTATATTTTTATTTAAAATTTAGATAAGACTGTGTATAGGAGAGTTGCTGCCAAAATTGAGAAAAAAAATCAAACAAACCTCGATGAGTCCTAAAAATATCTCAAACTCTCAATCCATAAAATTATAAGTCTGAATTCAATTAAGAATTTCAATTTTTAACTAACTTTCATGTTAAATGATAAAACCGGAAAAAAAACAGTTAGGTTAGCTTCTAATTAGTTGTAAAAGTCACTTGAATACAGCAAAGTGATGAGCACATTGGCTTGTGCAATGCACGTGACTGTTATATTTTTATTTTTTAATAATATTTTAATGTTGATTAAAATATATATAAAAAGAAATAGCCAATTCAATTATAGAAAAGAATTAATTCCATAATACCGAAGAGAGAGTTGAGGGAATTAATCCTTGGACTTTTTTGCATTTTGTTTTTCTTAAATAATTTCATTGTAAATTTTGTGAAGTAGACAGGAGAAACGAAAAGCACCTATATTATTATTTGGTGTGTATAAAATCAAAAGCAATATATTTTAAAAGCAGCTACGCTTTCCATTCCATGTCATCAGAAACCCTAGGAGAGGAGTGGTCCAGCTATGGTGTGCATATGATATCATCGACGGCCACAAGCTCATGATAGGCACACAAATTTTCTTCCCCTGGCCAGGGACGTACACTAAGAGCACGTTGTCACTCATCTTAACCATCCAATTCTATTTTAATATCTTAATCAACTTAGAGCATCTCAATTAATTTTATAGGTTCTGAAATTGATGACTACATGGTCACTGATCTGAATCATGTTTTTTAATAATATAGGTGTCCGAGTCAGTTTGCACGCACCTCAACTAATTCCACGAGCCCATAAAGTTAACAATCACATGGTCACTGATCTGGACCCATCCATTTGTTTTTTATTAATATAGTTGTTTGAACTAGCTTGAGTGTATTTCGACTAATCCTACTGGCCATGAAGTTAATGACGACATGGTCACTAATCTGGACTTTTTTTTTTTATTAACGTGAGTCTCCAGGTCAACTTGCGTATATATCGACCAGTCTCATGGGTCTAAAGCTAACACTCATTAAGATATAAGCTAAAACAACTCGGGGTAGGTTGCACTGTAGCTTAAGACACATTTGCACTGTGGACTGGACATTTTTTGTCCGTCCGTCGTGCGAGTTCGTCCACCCTTTTTTTTTTCCCGCCTATGAACAGTGTAGTAACGATTTTAGCCCTGGTAATAAGACAAAATAACGTTTCGGCTGAGGGCTACGGTTGTAATTGCACGCGTACGGACCGGTCCGGTTCGCCGCAATCATTTTTTTTTAAATGGCTAAAGACTATTATAGCCCCTTATAAGACAAAATCTATTAATTAGGGGCATGGCTATAACAGTAACTGACCATTATTATTTATTTATTTTTCAAAATTCTGTCAGGCGCGTGCGTTTTACGCGACACACGTTATTCCCCCTAACGCTCCTTTCAAGTGGCGCGTGAGGTATGATACGGTGGCCGGAAATGGGCTACCGACGTCTAATCCGGTGCGCCTCCGCTTGGTCTTCCTCCCGGTGCGGCGCGTTTGTACACACGGTGGCCGTGGACACAGCGGTGGCCGGTTAAAGCCGATTGTACCATTTCTCTCTCTCCTGCACGTCTGCACGTAAAAGTGTAGAAGAGCCCCGAGTATAAATCTATAATAGTTATCATACTAAAAAAAAAAAACTATCACAAAAAAAAAAAAAATCACTAAATGATATGGTTGTACCATCCAATTTTGATTGAGAGGTAGCTGCCATAAATCCTATCAATAATGCTCTTGTGGCCCACCAAAAATTGATTATGCCCTAACGGTTTGATTTGGACCATCTTGAAGGCTCTTATGATTGGCTAGCAGAGGTCAGTATCAAATCAGATGGTGGGGAGTTATTCAGTCATTGTTATTGATCTATCAGACAGTATAAATCATTGATTAGTTTCAATCCAATGATGATCATCGTCACTCCTTGGAATGTCTGTCACGTGACTGTAGTTGCACTCCCACAATTCTAGATGAGGAGAAGATAAGATGGCGAGTCATGTCACCGCGTTAGTTGCAGTGAGTTAGTGCTGGAATTAAAAAAATATTTAATTGAAAAATAATTTCATATATTTTTGGAAATATAAAATAGAAAAGATATGTTTCCTTTAGGGAATTCCAGGCTTGTGATGTCGAGATTGAGTTTTGTACTCATTGAAGATGGAAAGGATTGAAATAGGAGACTGGCGATAGAACACTGTTGGAAAACATCTCATCATGCTTTCCTATCCTGTTATCACCTTTTGGGACAGATTTTTTAATTATTTATTGCATTCTTTTTAAGTTTTACAAAAAGTTGCAAAAATGGTGGAAATCTTGATTGAATAGCATTTTCATTCTATTAGATATTTTAATTTTTGTTTTTTTAGTATGATCCTAACAGTTGTATGCTCACATTAAACCCATAAATACAACAAAAAAAAATCTTTAAAAATTGATTTATATAAATTCCACAATGAATAATGCTAAATGTATTGCAGATATATATTAGTTTTCCCAATATGCTTTATGAAAAAACTGGAAAATTTTAGAAAATAGTAATAACTTAAGAAAAAAAATGTGAAAATTCAACTTACCATGAACTTTTAAGCTCGATTTATCCACAAGTTGTTGCTATCTTTTTTTTACATTTTTTATTTTGCATGTGAGTTTCAAAACAAAAACTTTATCGAATTTGGATCGCATCTACGAACCATATCCTACAAAAAAGCTATTATTAGTTAAATATGTTTATATAATACAAATATTTATTTTAATATATATATATATATATATATATAATAAAACAAAATCTTACTATTGTTTTTGCAGGTGAAATGAATGGAATGAATTCGCTGGTGTGTATGGTAATTGAACCATGATTCTCCTTATTTTAGCTCTCCATACCAGACTACAACAACCATATAAAATGCTTAAACATCACATGTATGATATAAGTGTCTCATATATCCTTCGAGACGTGTGAAATGTGAAAGTCTAAAACCCTTTACTAGAAATTGCCACCTTGAAAGACCTTTTTTTATTTTGCATATTTCTTTGATGTTTTATGCACCTAGTACTAGAAAATCGTGCAACCTCATATGTAGAAATGAATTATCAATTAAGATAACAAAAAAAATAAACATTTTAAAAAATATATTATATTTTGAATTTTATCTTACCTAATAGCATTGTGATTCTCTCACACCTTCCTAGCAACAACATTAGCAACCTCTTTCAAGTATTTTTTTTCTTGAACATTAATTTTATAAAATAATTAGTTTATTAAAAAAATTGATTGAATTAAATAATAAAAAAATGGTTTATGTATATACTAACCTTGAACTTTTTGAACCAAACATTAACAAAGGTACTTCCATCAATGATTTCATAGGTGATTTATCCTGCAAGTAGCCTCCTCTTTCGTAAGCTTGAAATTCCATTAATTTATTGAAATCAATTATTAAAAATTATCCATTGTTGTTTATTTTTTAATCATACAGAAAAGGAAAACAAACTTCCTTCATGTGGTCAGACTTTCTATTAAGCAGTATACATTTTTATTATTATATTTTGCCACAGCCATTGGCAAGCCTGAAGGTACATTCCACGACCCACAAAACTCCTGAGTTGATGGGAGATCTTTATTATTATATTTTGTAGCTGTAAACTTGTTTTCTTTCATTCGATTATTGATTATACATAGGTTTTGCCACAAGATTTTGATATTGTTGTTGTTATAATAGGATATATTGATCTATTTTATTATATCAAACTTTACATATATAAATATTATATTTTAATCTCAATAGTTATAAAAATTGATTGTTCGACTTCGCAACATAACACTGGGCAATTAAACTATTATATTCCAAATTGAAATGTGTTCTTGCAAGTCGATGAAACACAAGAAAGGAAAGGGGTTTCTTCTCACCTTGATAATAATTAAATTTTAATTTCTCTTTCTCTCAATCTTTATCATGTTTTGTGGCTGTAAACTAGTTTTCTTCCATTCCGAAACGGGTTGTTTTAGAGTGCATTTCAAAAATGTTTTTGAAAAAAAAAATATTTTTTTTATTTTTCATTTTAAATTAATTTTTTTAATGTTTGTAGATCATTTTTCATATATTCCCAAACAGTCATTACACGTAGGTTTAGCCAGAGTTTGTGGGATAAGTTTTTTCTCTTTTATGTGAAAGGAGAAAATATTCCAAGCCACTTGCTCACTTTTTTTTCCCTCTCTCTTTATCCCCTTCCTTTTGGAATCTTTGTGAGTATAGGGTGGGGATGCTTTCTAGTTTTTGAATGATGGATGCTATCATCTTTAAAAGAAGAAGAAGATACCCTTTTTTTTTTTTTGCTTTTTCTAAATTTGTATCGGAAAAAGGCAGCATAAGCTTTTGCTATGGCTATTTCCAATGGGAAGTCAACAACTTTTCTCGAGGAGTACATGCATGCTCGTTCTAGTTCTAGCTTCCATTTTCCCTTCACGATCTCCCTTTGTTGCCTTGTCAGTTTTCACTGGATTGTAATCAAAATATCTCCCACTCAAGCAATGGACAAAGACATCCCAATACATATATTATGACGATCCATAATTATATGTATTGAATTTTCATGATTTTTAAGTTTAGTTTATTTGATTTTTCATGACCCTTGAGTTCGTTTCTTTCTCCTATAAATAGATTCATTTATCTTGTATTTTTAGAACTTGAAAAAATAGAAGATATCATAATAAAAAAAAAAAGTATTTTTCTGTTGTCTCTTTTAATTATATTTTGAATATCAATATTCTTATATGTTAATTGTTTCTTCGTTTTACAACACGTTATTAGCATGATTATTATGTGACTCGTATCAATTTTAATATTTTCTCTTTTCATTATTGTAATTTATTTTTGGAAAATTTTATTTCACTTATATTTATATAAAAGATTTATAGATCTTGAAGAATCAAATAAATTAAAAATAGTTCTTGAAGAGCTAGTATTTCTAAAGCTAAATAAATATCAGTCTTAAGGGACTGATTTTTCTTCTTCTTTTATATTCATGATTTTATTTAATAAGTTGTGTCTTGTTTTTATTGATAAAGATAATGTCAAATCTAACGAAACTTAAATTTACCGCTCTTGATATCTCTAGAAATAATTATTTATCATAGATCCTTGACGTCAAGATTCATTTGGAAGTTATGAATCTTGGAGAGGGCCATCAAAGAAGAAAATAACACATCCTTGCAGGATCATGCAAAAACAATGATTTTCATTCGTCACTATCTCCATGAAAGATTGAAAAACAGATATCTCATAATAAAAGACCCTTTTCTTATATGGCGAAATCTAAAGGAAAAATATGACCACCAAAAGTTTACCAAATTTCTTCAATCTCGTTATAATTGGTTACACTTGAGATTACAAATTTTAAATCGGTTAATAAATATAATTATATTTTAATTAAAATCATCTCACAACTGAGATTACATGGTGAAGATATCACAGAATACCAAATATTAGAGAAAACACTCCCTATTTTTTATGCGTCAAGCATTTTCTTGCAGCAATAATATAGAAAAGCATAATTTCAAAAGATACTTGGAACTAATAAAATAAAAATGGGGAAAGCTTGGGGAAACAAATAAAATTAAGTTGTTTGCAGGAAAGCCCAAAAAAAAATTAATTTATTTAAATTGGGCAAACAAATAAAATTAAAATGCGGTGAGCGTGGATCGAACACGCGACCTTCAGATCTTCAGTCTGACGCTCTCCCAACTGAGCTATCCCCGCTTCTTATTCTATCTTCTGTTAATGCTTATATAATATAAATAACTTTTCTTTGAACATGAATGAATGGCTTACGTGGCCCATATATTATTTCATTGTCAATTATCTTCATTAACCTACCCTTATTTGAGATAGTTTATTATTTAGGAAAAAAAAGACGGGGGAATAAAACTAATAGAGCCCAAGTGGAGATTTCTTTAAGAGATGATGAGTGGACTACCGTCTTTTATTGCGATTTGTTTTTAAAATATTTTTTTTAAAAAAAAATTAAATTTGTTATTTTTTTATGATTATAGATCATTTTGATATACTGATATTAAAAATATTTTTTTTAAGAAGTAAATAAACATTATTTTAATATATTTTTAAATAAAAAATATTTTGAAAAAACAATCTCAATTATACTCCAAATACACACTGAACCTTAGATATTAATAACATTGAGATCTCCCAGATAATATATAAGATTTTTTATTAAAAAAGAAAAGAAAAAATGATTGGGGATCTAGAAAAAATGTCGTGGGCCAATGAGGCATGGAGAGTTTGATGTTGTGGGTTTAGGGCTCCAGTTGATACCCAAGCTCTCTTTGATATTTATTGCTGAGAAAAGGACGACAAATCACCGGAAGTCGTTACTGAAAAGAGTTGAGATATTCTGATTTATAATGGGATTTTCAATGTATACTTGCTTTCCATGAAACAAGACGTTTAAAAATATTTAATAAAAAATTGAAAATTTTTTATTTTTATTTTTTACTTTTAATTATTTTTTTTTGTAATTTTAGGTCAGTTTCATGTGCTGATCTCAAAAATGATGTTTAAAAACTTAAAAAACATCATTTTGATATATTTTTGAACAAAAAATACTTTCAAGAACAACCATAATCACAATTTCTAAACAGGCAATAAGATTTAGGCCAGATTGTAGATTCTATTTTTATTAGTGTTTTTTTTTCTGATTAAAATAATATATTTATATTTTAAAATATTTCAATGTGTTGTTTCAAGGTTATAATTCAAGAAATATATCTAATTCAATAATAAATTAACTTAAAATTATATTATTTAAATTTTAAATACAAGTAAGAAAATAAAAGTTAAATCGATAGACTCGATGAGTCCAAATATAACTTGGGTCATAGATTAAAATATAGTTTGACTACAAAAAAATCAAGACATCTTTAAAATAAATGAGACAAAAATATACATTAGATCAACTTGAGTTAATTTTTCAAATTCATGACATAAGATATGAGACAATGATAATCTCATTTAATTTATTTTTTTTAAAACTCAATTCCTAATAAACTTGTTGTTGAATGATAAAATTGAAAAAAAATCAATCTAAAAAATAATACAAAAATGATATTTCTAAATAAAATTATAAATATTACCAAAAAATTTAAAACATCATTGGTTGTCTTTCAAAGCCATTATAACTTCGATTACCCTGAATTTTTAAAGTGGAATATAACAATATGTTAAGAAACTCTTGGGAAATTCTAGCTCAGGTGCAACAATCAGGTCAAGAGATATGATAAATATTATAAAACTTGATAATATTTTTTTATAAATAAAAAATCAATGCAGAAAAAATATATATTATTTAATCAAAATGAAACGAACAAGATTTAGGCAGAGCAGACTGAGATTTTGAATAAAATACAAAGACAAAATTCTCATAAAAGATAAAAAAAAATCAGGGGTCAGATTCATACATGAAAATAAGAACACTTCTTACTAATTTCTTATTTAAGAAGTTTCTTTATTCAAATTTATTTTATTTCTTAAACAGATGAAGATATCCTGATTTGGAAATAATTTTTTTGTTTATCCCATAACAATGAAAGATTTTTCTTTAGTTCAAAATTAAAGATATCATCTCATCATACTATCTTGTATTTAGATGTTAAAGTCTTATAAACATGACACTTGTATATGCTTGCATTATTTTATATTTATCTTTATTAATTAGAATTAAAGATAATAAGATTTGAATTTAAAAACCTAAGCTTATAGATGATATTACAAGAATATTTTCATATTATTTTTTAATAATTATATTATAACAAGACCTTGAAAAACACAACGTGCATGACAGTAATAGATGACAACTTTATTTTAAAATTAAGTTTCTAATGTTAATTCAAACCTTAAATTAATATATTTATTACACAATATAAAGATATTGTGTAATATTAATTCAAACCTAAAATCAACAAATTGTATTTTTTTAATTGATATTTTAAAAAGCAAATTTGTGAGACTTGGTTGATCATGGGATATAAGTATTAAACATTTTCCTTTTAAAAGTAAATAAGAGCATCTTGTAAATTTTATCAAGTATAAGAAATATTTTGAGACTTTTGGTAACATATTTTTTAACGGTATTACATAAATTATTAAATATTAAATATTTATTAATAATTGGATTATGCATTTCTTGACGTGACTTGTCATCACTCGATTTATCTCTGTAAATATATTAAAAAAAAACTTATCTTTTGATTCAATGTGATGATGGTTACATTCATTTTCTGACACGGGCAGCAGGAAAAAAAAAGAAAAAAAAAGGAAGAAAGATTAAACCAATTGTTACTTAAGATTACAGAATGAGCCCAACACTTAGATGAAATCCGAAATGGAGGCCCATATTACTTCAAAACCGGCCCAACAGTGTCTTCTTAGCAAAACCCTAAATATATATACATTACTCCCTCTGCCGTCAGTCTGAACTTTCCCCTCTAAGTTATAGGGTTTTTGCAGCCGAAGAAGAAGAAATGGTACTCGTCTTCCCTTCCATGTAACAACTATGGCCTTGTTGATTGATTATGTGATCCTAACATGTTTGTTTGTTTATTTTATAGGGGAAAGGAACAGGGAGTTTTGGTAAGAGAAGAAACAAGACCCACACCCTCTGTGTGCGATGCGGCCGCCGCAGCTTTCATCTCCAGAAAAGCCGTTGCAGTGCTTGTGCTTTTCCTGCTGCGCGTGTCAGAAAATGTAAGTTGCCCCCCTTTTTAAATGGATCGAGAGTTGCTTCATAGATTTTATTTATTTACTTGAAGCAAGATTTGAGTTTTCTTCATTGCTTCTTAATTTATGTTGTTATTTTCATGTTGCTTGACTTGAATCTTTATAATATTTTTGGGATTTGTATTTTGATTTACATTGACCAGCTTAAGACTCGTTTTTATTCATTATGGTTTTAAGAATGAGAGTTGTAGTGCTGTTTCCATGTCAGGATTTTTTTTGTTATCTTGCCAGGAAATCTTTTGTTATTTTGCTCCCATGGTCTATTTCTGTGTCAATTTGTTTTTGCGTGTCGTGTTTGTAAAACTGGTGACGAAATTATTTGGTTCCTTTTTGCTTAGATAACTGGAGTGAAAAAGCTATTCGCAGAAAGACCACTGGAACCGGACGAATGAGGTACCTCCGTCACCTGCCACGCAGGTTCAAGACTAACTTTAGAGAAGGTATAATTAAAACCCAGTTTGATGAAATCTGTTGATTGTTCATGTGATGTGAATGCAAATTTATTGTGGTTTGGTTTTGATGACCTCTTAATTTTTTGGTCTGTTTAGGTACTCAAGCAACTCCTAGGAACAAGGGAGCTGCAGCAGCTTCATCTTAAGTGTTAGAAGGGCGACGAAAGTGTGTGTTTTTTCAATGTTTCTAAATTTGCAAACAAGAAGTTTTGAATTGTTGTTTAAATTTTGTCACTTGTTTGAATGGGAATTGTTTTCAACAATGGAGAGCTTCAAATATTTATCCATCTGCTATGGTAATGAATGGTGATCACCTTTTATTGATTTCATTGGTCTGATGAATGCTTGTGTGTCTAGTTAATATTATGCTTCATGCCATCAAATAAAAATGGTTGGAATCAGGTTTTGATTTCACTTTTGGATTGGTGTCGGAGCATCATGGTATCTTAAACTTAACAGGTCTTTGATTGAGATTTGTAGTAATATGGCAGAGTATGGACACCTGATAAGCAGATTTATAGTGTACATATAACAAGAGAAGAAAAGGCAATTTGGGTTGAATGTGGTAGGCCTGCCTGCTATCTTATTTATACCTGACCTAAGGTGGTGGTGGTGTGATTGTTAGTATTGTTGATTAACCTGGATGGTCTTTATTATCCATCAACTCGCAACTGAGGTTGTAAACAGGGTTGTCAGTTTTGTTATGTTTCGGTTGAAATGTTTTATATTAGTTAAAAAAAAAGAGATAAAATGATGTTTTTATCTTGGTTTAAATTTTAATATATTCTGGATTTTTTAGTCAATTATTAGCAGAAATATTCCTGATTTTGTTTTGTTTTGGTTAATTAGTATTTTTTAAATAATGAATAATTTTTATATATATATATATATATATATATTATGTTAAAATTTTAGAGTAATTAGATAATATGATACCTTGTAAAATTAATGATGTTATTTTTATAATATTATACATGTTTATAATTTTATTTGAAAAAATTATTTTATTTTTAATTGAAAATTTTGGTCAAAAAGATTGGCATGGTAAAAAATAAATTTGGTACTTAAAATTTCAATCTTCTTAACTATGCCAAAGTTGGGTTTTCAAACTTAGTGTTTCACCATTAAATTTAAAATATAATTATAAACTTTTGCATCCAATTAAATCCTTTAATTGAACACAAATTAATTTTAAATTAAATTGTATGATTTTAAATAATTTCTATTTTTGTTATATTATATAACCCTGAAATGACAAACTAAAATACCCCAAAATCAAAATGCACCAGCCCAAACAGAATTGACAACTTGGTGTAACAATCCTTCTGGCTGTCTAAAAACCTGCCCGTGTTCTTTTTGAGAACATTTCCGCGTCCAAAAGATGCATTTGCTTCATATCCGTTTCTAGTAAAGTAGAAAAAGCAGTGGCACTCGTGCTTTGCTAACATTTCAGCCATAGTGTTTAATTAATTAATTAATCAACTTAAACATCAAAACTCATGATACTTAAGTTAAACCAGTAGCAGATTGAATCTGATGCGTTATAAACACTGTAATCAAGTAGTAAGCTTTCCATTTTTGTAGCAAGCAGAGCTTGCAACAACCACTCCAGCACAGCCCTCGTCTCAATGTAGCAGGGATGCAATATATATTGTAAGACGACACCGTTCAGCCTTCCATGTAAACAATCACTCAATTTTCCATGTATTTGCCTGTCCGCTTCTTCCCAACTATATGTTCGTTTCACTCTTCATTTGCACAGTGGAACTTGCCGGAGCATGTTCGCTAACTGTTCGAGACAACAGCCAACTCAGGTAGGTCAGGGTCTCCGTCCCATCTATGGGGGTATGAAATGAATGGAATTCAACATGTATAAAACTAGCTTAATGACTTTAGCCATAGTTTAGCTGCAATTCTTGCCAGGATCAGCAATGGAAATATTACTAGAATGGTCTGTCGATGATGTAAATGGAAACTCACCAAGGGGCAAGGGAAAAGCTTTTGTCTGCTTTCTTTTATCTCAGTGCTTGAGCCAGTAATTCCGCAATTGAGCTATGTGCAGTAGCATCTCGTCGCGACCTTGATTGGTAACACCGCTGGTCATGATCCAAGGAGGTGCTGTCTCAAAGAAGTCGCGTATCAGCTCCTGAAATGCATTCACATTTTCTTCAGGCCTTTTCCCTCCATTTTTCTTCTTCCGCTTGTCGCATTTGGTGAAAATTAATGTCATGGGAACCTGAGAGGCAAGAAATTAACTTTTAGACATCCTCCCCTTCCACCAACCATGACCTGGATATAGATGGCAAGTGCTACCTCCAATGGAGAGGCTTCTGATCTACAAATAACTCTTAGCAAGTTTCTAATCTCCAAAGGATATTTATATACTATATTAATACAGGGGGGAAAGATGCAACTGAAGCCACTGGAAAGTGCTTGCTTATGCAAACAAACTTAAGTCTGGAACGTCGGCACACGCATATTCAAGATATGCGGGGGGGGATCGCAACCGTATCGTCAGCAAAAAAATTCTCAAGAAGCTAACTGAGGCAGGTCATCAATTGATATATTCCTTTTATCTCATCTAACTAGAGGAAAAATTCACCTGATTCTGACCCAGCCAACTGGCATATTCAAGATCAATTTTCTTCGCAGGAATACTAGCATCAATAAGAAGGAATACTGAGACCAGGGTTGAGCGATTGAGAAAATAGTTTTTAGTAAACTTATTCCAATCTGTTCGAAGTTCCCGCGGCGCAGATGCATACCTGTTCAGAGCAGAAACAAATGCAAATTTAATGAAATGGACATCCTAGATAAATCAACAGAAGATCAAATTCATTTAAACAGAAAGTGGTGGATAAAATTAGCTGTGTGGCTTGAGAAAGTGAAATAGGTACTTCTAAGAACAAATCAACAAATAGTTAAGTTTATTACCAACTAAACTCAGTTCAATCCCCAGAAAATATATTCTAAAAAACCTGAAAACAGCATTCGATTTTGCACCTATACAAAATTCGTACATGATTAAAACGAACCAGAGCATTGAAACCATACCCAAATCCAGGCAAATCCACCAAGTACCAGCTATCATTGACCTTAAAATGATTGATGCACTGAGTCTTCCCTTCACCAAGAACAAAACAAAAAACACAAATAATATTCAGTTCTAAGCTACAAAGTCTCTTCATTTGGAGCACCCAAACTCAAAATACAAATGCTACAAAAAAACCCATAATTTCTTGCTGCAATATCCATCACATAACACAAAAACAGACATGAATCCAACAAAAACAAACATGACATTATTATCAACTAACCAGGTTTTTTTGAGGTAAGCGCAAGTTTATTTCTTCTAACAATAGAATTAAGAAGAGAAGATTTGCCAACATTAGACCTTCCAACAAGAGCAAACTCAGGCAAACCATCAGAAGGACAATCTTCAGTTCTAACACTGCTTTTAATAAACTCAGCTTGAAAAACCTGTGCATCCCTTGCATACTTACTCAACACAATATTAGACCCTTTTAAAACCCTAGCTCTTAAACCACTACTATTCTCATTGACTGAAACCTCAGTGTCTGGCGGGATAAAGAGTTTGTCAGGTGAAAACTTCAAATGGGTTTGTTCTTGCGGTGCCAACAAATTGTGAGCTTCAGTGATGGGAATGAGTTCTGTTGTGGCGAATGTGGATTTGAGCCTGGAAAAGATGGGGAGCTTAAGTTTGGTTATGAGAGGGAGGCTGATATGGGTGTAAGGAGATGGTAGGGGGTGAGTGAATATGGAGAAGATCATTTTTGGTAGCCGAGAAAGAGCCATTTCTCTGGGTTGTCTTGCAGTGTTCAAGAGGGTGGAAGCAGCACTAGCTGTCTGGTGTGGTCTTGACGAAGCAGGGAGGCAGCAGAAGGGGAAATCTGAGAAGACGTGCGGATAGTTCAGCCTAGGCTGGATGGTTTAGCCCAATTATTCTTAGATTATTTGAATTTATCGGAATATTTTGACCGATTAGATTAAATTTAATGTAATTTCATTATATTTACTAGACTAATTTATTTACAGGTTAATTATAAAAACTTCTATAATTTTATCTAAACTTTATTTTTCTCTTCGTACTTCTATAAATTATATTTTTTATTATATAGTTTATATGTTCCTTTGAAGCTAATCCAAGTTCTGGAAGATTGAAGTTTTGAAGCTATTGCCGATCCCCTACTCGGCAGAATTATAATAACAGTGAGATGGCTAGCATGGCTGCTTGTGCTGCTGCTTGTATGCACCCTTTCTTTAAGATGTTTGACAAGTATTTTTTTTTTTAATATTTTTTTTATTATTTAAAATTAAAAATATTTGATGTTTTTAGATCCATTTATGTACTGATATCAAAAATAATTTTTAAAAATAAAAAAAATATTATTTTAATAATAATATTTTTAAAAACAACCTTAACCAAAATACCACCAAGAAAGATAAAGAGCTTGTGATTAAGTAATCATTATTTGGTTGCTATATGAAACTTCATGCAGCTGTTATTCTGCTTGATGCGTGCTGAAAGAAGCAGCAAACATGCCGTGAAGCCTCCAAAATGTCAAGAAATTGTTTCGAATCAAACAGATAGATCGGGATTTGGATGGCGGAATGTCTGCGGAGGATCTAAGAGAAGGAATATTCAGGCCTCCACAGCATATTTCGAGCTGTTTGGAAGTTTGGTTGTAATAGCTTTTCAAAATGCATATCATGCCGAAATACATCAAAATAATGTTTTTTTATTTTTTAAAAATCATTTTTGAAATTAGAACATCAAAATATCTAAAACACACAAAAACATATTAATTTAAAATGACAAAAAAAATAATCAAATTTCAGCCAAAAGCAGGTGGGATCGCAATGTCAAACAGGCACTTCATGGTTCTTCAAGAAGTTCGAGTTCCAGCCAGTACTTCCAATACGAGGAGCATGAAAGATTTTCAACATGGCAAGAGGCAGTAGGCAGGATGGAATCGGTGGTTAAACTGGAACCACCGGCGAGCACGAACCCGTCCAGCTCAAGTAATGATGTTAGCTGAGCAACTGGCGATTCGCTCAAGAGCTGGGAAACAGCTTCTTTTTTTGTCAAATTACATTAAAACAAAAGAAAATGAAGAAGAACAAGATTGGCCATCAGCCCATGATGCAGCAGATCGTAAGAAGATTCGGTCTACAACCAGTGTGCTGCTTCAGGTTTCACACGTTGCTTATAAGAATTTGCAGGCTGCCCTAAAACTAGCTGCACATGTATCTGTTAATTCATATGCATGTGCTCGAGCAATAGGTTTGGTGGTGGTGAATGGAAGGTATTGTACATTGCAATTTGCTTAATGGCTCTACAAAAACGTGTCCTGTTGCATTGCACATTCAGTGCTTGTTCGGAAATATGATTGTAGTTAAAAGTGTTTTCCGTTCAGAAATGCATCAAAAAACACCCAAAAATTAATTTAAAATAATAAAAAAATCATTTTTTTTCAAAAACACTTTTGAAACGCATTGTCAAACAGTTAATCAATTGGTTTTAGCATAAACATTAATCAAATACCAAAACTACTATTACAAGTAACAGGATAAGAAGAAAAATGAACATTAATCAAACACCAAAACTACTGGATAAGAAGAAAAATGGATATGTGGGATACAATAAAGAGTTGGTTGAGAAAACAATCAATACAATGTTCTTTGTATTTGAAATAAGGCAAAAAGTAATCCTATTACTTTTCTAAATTGCTCCCACAAAAAATATAAGTTGCCAATTCAGCCTTCTTTTTGATTTTATGTTTTTTTTTCCCAGTTTTTAACCGTGTTCTCTTACCTGTGTGTGCACTATGATTATGCTGGCTTCTCCTTGCCAGACAGAAGAGATACTAACCATTGCTTCCAAGGTGCATCCTCCTGCTGCTCAAGCCAAGACAGAAAACAACTATCCAACAAGCAGAAGAAGTTGACATACAAAAGTTGATACCTCACTGGTATAAATCGGAAATTTGCAACTTGAACAATTGGCCATATACCTCCTTCCAAAATAAGAGCTGGTACAAAGTCCCTCTTCAAATCTTCCTTGATTTGAGGAACACTCTTTCCAGATGCAAATCCCATGTAAGAGAAAAATACAAACAGATCCAGCGGTCCAAAGATAATCCCATCAAGTGCTACTTTAGCACCAACAAACCGCAAGGAATTTGGACGCAGTACAAGTCGTGACCTTATAAATCGGTCTAAACTTTCATACCTGCAACGGTTTAACAAGAAACAAATGAAATATGACTTGTACACCTCTACATAAGAGTACAACATGCAATTCCATAAAAAAAAAAAAAGAGTTGATCCTAGTAGTGGAGTTAGCTCCAGGATCCATGATTTTCAAAATAAGTTTTTTCAGAAAATATTCTTTCAATTTCAAAAATAAAATGTATAGATGAAGATGACCGAAAACACCCACCAGAAGTGGCCAACAGGTCCAACAAACGCAAAACCAAACAAGCTCGTGGTTGCTACTCGTTTCCAACTAATCTTTAATTTTTTCTCCACTTCCTGAAATTTGAGAAAGAAATCAGTTAAAATGAGATAAGCTAATTAACAATGAAGTGGTGGAACCCAACATATTAATAACTTTTAAGGGCTCCACAAGCTTCTCTTTTTTTAATAAATAAAGAGTTCAGCATTTCAAACATTTTCCAGCATGGCAAATCACCAGCTTCTATTCACCATGTTCTTTTAATCCCAGAACAATCAAGTTTCCAATTTCCATAAAATCACATACAATCCAAGGATGAAGTTTTATCAAAAGCTGCATATTCATTAATGCAGCATTATCATTAATAGCAGATTCAGAATGGGGCACAATCATGCAATCAACATACAATAGGACGATACAACACAAGACCCCAATAATGGAAAACAAGAAGACATTTGGATTTTTAGGATTAAACCATGTGGTGGAGCCACCTCCAAAAGCCAGATGAATGGAGATTGAAATACCCAGGTTTCAGTTCAAAGACATGCAGTTTGAGACATTGTTAAGCAATTTTTGTCCTCCAGTAAACACTTCATCAAACACAAAAGAACTATCCAGATCAGATTAAATAATTTGATCCCCTCAATCCTGAATCCCAAATTGCTGCTAATTCCATTGATGGTAAATATCATGATGTCACCACCCAAGGACCATTAAAGGGTGAAGCTATCTATGAGGGGTGGCTATTCTGTCAAGTAGCATCGGTGAATCAAAGATGATGAACAAAGACTGAAGATTCCAGCCAGCACAATAACCATGTTTATGGGGGAAGAGAAAGGACAGTGTACTCTTTGCAAGGAACCTGTTTATGAAACCATCTATGAAGAACATGTTGGGGTTCTACAGTTTCACACAACAAGCACACCATGTTGAGACAATTTAAGAAAACATTTACAAAGAGAATGAAGGCAATGAAATTGTTAAGCTATCAATTTCGAAAAACAAGAACAGTAAATTGCTCCATGGGGTTCTAAGGAGTAACCAGATGATATGGTAAAGATCCACTTGTATTAAATTAAAATGAGTATCTCCTCTAAGCACTTGCGAGTTATTCACCATGGAACACCATCAAAGAAACTAGTTAGTGGTGTTGGGTAATCTACTGAGAAGGTCTGAGAATCAAATCCAGCATCCATGTCCATGTCCTTGTAGAATATATAACCTTACAAAATAAAGGATGGGATGCTATCTTGTGGAGACAAGGAGCTGTAAAAGGCTGTTCCTCTGTAGCTTAAATAGAACTACTACAAGAATGTCCATGTAAAGGTTTTGATGAGCATATATCAGAATCTAAACTTGGATGGAGATGATTATGATGGTTAAATATCCTTCATCATTACTCAAACAAACTAAATAATGATGATGCTGTGCTTTCTCAAACGTCTGCAAACAGTCGATCCCCAGCATTACTCTTTTAACACATGAACAATAAAATAAGGTGGCTTCATCTAGATTGTAATGGTAAACATGAAAGAAAAGTTCAATCATGGACATCAGCAGAAAATATACTGGAAACCCTTTTGCCCTTGGAATCACAAGAGGAAATGGTTGATTCCAGCCCAAGGTGGGTTTCACCTGAATCGGGAACTAATTTATTTCTCAAAAACCAAAAATGAAATTGCCAAATCAATAGAAAACATTTTCATTTATTACATCCCATATGAAAAGGTGAAATTTATAGTCTATCCTCATTTTATTCCACTGATGAAGTACACTAAACAGATAAGAGAATAAAAAAACGAAATGGAACATACCCATTTGCCTCAAACATTGAATACATTAAACCAAATAGAATGACAAAAACTTGAGACATTCTCATTTTCCAAAACAAAGGCAAAGTACCCAAAAAACAGATAAACAAAATATAACAAAAAAAACCATCGAATAAAAAATGGGATTTTCTTGAAATGATAGGTTATGCCTGCCAGTAAGTACCTTAATTTGACGATTTCTCTCGGCTGTATAGTGAGTTATGGACTGTGCAGCTATATCACCAAGACCCCAGATTACTCCTGAGCTAATCATCTGTGTCTTGACTGGATGGACAGTCAAGCAATTCTGGTACCATTTCCACAACCTCAACATATCTCCCTATATATTTTCTTCTAGAGAGAATTTTTTTTTTTAAAAAAAGGATTTTTTCTACATGGATTAGTGGATATTCAAAAGGGTTTCTTGTGACTCTAATTTTAAGCTACAAAGTTGGATGCTCTCTTGATTCCCTTGCTCTTCTTTCCCAAAAATGAGAGGTACTTGTTTTACGGGAAAGGACAATAATGACCTGGTTCATGCAGTTTGTGGTTGTACTAGTGTCCTGGTGGACTACTACTACCTCGGAAACGTTAATATTGTGGACTGGAGAGCTTTACCTTTTCGTTAGGCCTAGGGCTGTGTTGCTGTGGTTGGGCTGGGTTTATTGATTATCATGTAATTTAAATCCGATTATATTAACCATTCCGAATAAATAAATATTTTTTTAGAGTTATCATAGCTGATGATTTGAAATCTACCTGAATATCAAAATAAAAATTTTTATTTTTTAAAAAATATTTTTTTTAAACATTTTTGAAACAAATAAATAGACAAGCTCTTTATTGCAAATCAAAATTAAGAATAAAGGGGAGAGAGTGTCTCAGCTCATTATCAAGAAATCTTTTCTCAATACACAAAAAATATTTTTTTTAAGAAAAAAGGGAAATAAATAAAATTGACATGATAAAAAAAAAGAGAAAAAGAAAAGATAAAGAGGGAGTAATTTATCAAAAATTTCAGCCTCACTTCTTGTTCTCTTATCTGCATTTTCTGGCTTGTTCTTTCTAAGTAATATTTTGTGGATATTATTTTTTATTGAGCCTCTGAATACTTACTGAACTCTTTCAAAAGGAAGGTCCCATCTCTCTTCCCCTTGCATTCCTTTCAACTGCACATCAGCCCTGCAGGTACAACCACTTGGCTTCTACTTCTTCTTCTTCTTCTTCTCTCTTTAGTCTCTAATACTTTGAAGTTCATTGTTTGTGCTCTCATGGAGTTGGTTTCTTTCTCTGTGGTTTGATGTCTTTCTTCTTGAACTCTTTTTAGCTTGGATTTGAGACCTCGGAGTTCTTGTCTGATGTCTTTGTCCCTCTGTGTTTTTATGATTACATAATGCATTGCAAACTTATTACCAACCCGGATGTTTATTGAATCAGTTTCTTATATTGATGGACTTCTGATGAATTGAATTCTGGGCTGGGTTGAACTGGGAGTGTTTGTTTTTGTCTGTAAAAGTAAACTTGATTGGTTTAACTGAAAGGTATTTTCCCTCCCTTGTTTTTCCCGGGCTAGGTTGTTGGCAAAAAGGCTGAATGAGACCTTTTTGGGGCACTTTTCCATCTTTGTTAGAACCCTCTTTCCAGATTAGTGGTGTCTTTATTGTTCATATTCTCTGCAAATCTGTAGGCATTCCCATCATGTCTCCTCATGGGTTTTCCCTTTTTTTACCTTAGTTTTTGGCAAGTTACACACCATAAATTGCTTGATGTTTCAGCTGTCTTTTGTCTGCAGGAACTCCTCGAGTGCGAATATGAGAATGGGAAAAAAATCAAGCTCTACATTTTGATTGCATTCCGTGTAAAGTTAGATCTAATCAAGGATCTGCAATTGACAAGTAGGTGTTGCCTGAATGGGAGAATTTGATAAGGAGAGTGCTTTTTCCAGAACCTCCAAGAAGAATCAAGCAGGAACAGCCACTATCAAGAAAAGATGGGCGGCATTACCAGTGAAGGTAAATGATTATAGTCTACATGCCTTCGGTTAATAGTAATTATGGTACTATAATTTATATTATCTTGACTCAGAGTCTAGAATTCATACTTTATCATACACGTTTTAAGTTATGCATGCTTCCTGCAATGACAATTTAACCAAGAAATGACTCGCTTGCTAGAAGTGAGCATATTGACACACCCTAGAATCTGGATGATGAGATGGAAAGCTTATTGATTTCGAATTTGAAGTGTCTGCAATAAAATGATGTAACAAATTTAGCTTTAAACAAGCAGCAGTGGACATAGGAAAGAATTTGTTGATGTGCTCGTTTAAGATTGATCACCTTTTCATGGCAAAGGTCAAATTTTCATGCTGTGTTGTTAGATCATTGTGACAAACCATTGCATGGGTGGACCTTGCTTGTAAATATAAATATAAAAATTCAGGGAAAATTGGTCTAAAGACAACAACAAATCCTATCGTATTTAATTGCTGGAAGTGGGAATTTTATGCATTACCGAGTCATCATGCTGCAGACTCAATTAATGTATTTAATGATCAATAGCTTTGTATTTTCTGCTCAATAAATAATCAAATATTGTTTTGATTTGTCAAAATTTGATATCTATTAGCTTCTTTCTTATCTTCATAGGAGAATAATCCAGATCATATGAATCAACTTCATCCTACTTCAGAGTCGATGGAGTTCCAAAGGGCAATCTGTTGCAAGTTCTGCATGACCAAAGATAGTTGCAGAACTGTGCGATCAAGGACAAAACTAATGAACTTCTTGGTAGAAAAGGGAAAGCCACAGGAAGCAGAATCCATTTTTCTATAGTTTAATTGAAGGAGGGCATAAACCATCTCTAATATCATTCACAACTCTCCTGGCTGCCTTGACCATGCAGAAGCGCTTTGACTCCATATATTCAATTATCTCACAGGTGGAAGAAAATGGAATGAAGCCTGATTCGATATTTTTTAATGCTGTTATTAATGCTTTCTCAGAATCTGGGAACATGGAGAATGCCATGGAAACCTTTTGGAAGATGCAAGAAAATGGAATGAAACCCACTACAAGTACTTATAACACCTTAATCAAAGGGTATGGAATTGCCGGCAAACCAGAGAAGTCCGTGAAACTACTAGAACTTATGTCCCAAGAGGGAAATGTGAAACCCAATCTCAGGACTTATAATGTTCTAGTCAGAGCATGGTGTAACAAGAAGAGAATTACAGAGGCACGGAATGTAGTTAATAAGATGATTGCTTCTGGGATACAACCTGATGTGGTTACTTACAATACTATAGCAACTGCCTATGCTCAGAAAGGAGCGCTGGATCAGGCTGAAGGTGTTATCTTAGAGATGCAGAATAATGGTGCGCAGCCCAATGAGCGAACTTGCGGCATCATCATGAGCGGTTACTGTAAAGAAGGGAGAATAAGGGAGGCGTTGAGGTTTGCATACAGGATGAAGGAACTTGGCATCCATCCTAATCTTGTTATATTTAATTCACTGATCAAAGGCTTTGTGGCCATTATGGACAGAGATGGAGTTGATGAGGTGAGCTCTGGCCTATGGTTAATGTTCATTTGAAAGAAAGATATTTTGTGATTACCCTCAATGACTTTACTTCCTGGTTGTGATTAAAACAGTTACAAGTTTAATATAGCTGCAATAAAAAGTTTTTAGCGTAATAAAGCTTTTTGCTGTTGATTGCAACAGTTATTTTTTTCGAAGCATGCACTCACCTGCTATCCATTCATTTGCCGGTTCACAATATAATCTATTAGAGCTAGCAATGAGTCTACTTTATGTACGAGTGAAATTATGGCGTGTCAGTTTGCATGGCTACTCAGGAAGCCTGTTTCAGAAAGCCATGAGCAATGCCATTGTATTAGGTAGAAAGATCTGGTTCAGTTGTGTAATGGATATAGCATTTGTACATTATTTGCAGGTTCTCAACTTGATGGGAGAATTTGGAGTAAAACCAGATGTCATAACATTCAGTACCATTATGAATGCATGGAGCACTGCAGGATTTATGCAGAAGTGCAGGGAAATCTTTGATGATATGGTAAAGGCGGGCATAGAACCTGATGCACATGCATACAGCATTCTTGCAAAAGGGTATGTGCGTGCACAGGAACCAGAAAAAGCTGAAGAACTCCTGACTACCATGATTAAATCTGGATTCCAGCCAAATGTTGTAATTTTCACAACTGTTATCAGCGGCTGGTGCAGTGCTGGCAAAATGGACTATGCGGTTAGGGTTTTCGACAAGATGTGTCAACGTGGAATTTCTCCCAATTTGAAGACCTTTGAGACCCTAATGTGGGGATTCGCTGAAGCCAAGCAACCATGGAAGGCAGAAGAAATTCTCCAGATTATGACAGGATTTGAGGTTCAGCCTGAGAAATCAACCATGTTGCTTGTAGCTGAAGCATGGCGTGCTACTGGAATGACAAAAGAGGCAAATAGACTTCTTGGCACGATAAACAGAAAGGAAATGACCAGTCAAAAGGTGGAGTTGGAAAATGAAATACCTGCCGGAAACCTAGAGAAGCTGTATCAAAAGCAAACAGAAGGTGTCCCGTATTCCGGTATCTTGCAGATACCAAGTACAGTTACTAGTGACCTGAAAGGGTCTCCTGCTCCTCTCAGAAAAGGTCGGATGTTGTTGAGAGATGCTGATTTTCCGGTGGAGGGCTCATGGCTTGCCACAGGATCCATGTCTCTTTCTCATAGTTGTAAATTTGGGTTGAGGTTACCAATTATCTGCCGCAAGCAGTCTCAAGCACAGCATGGTATCTATGGTCAGCTTGCACAGTCATGTACAGCGGTGTTCTTGAACTGAAGGAAGGCCGAATACTGTTTTCTTTTGATGTATCTATGTTCATATCTCCCACCCAAAGGAATTTGCCATCATCTGTTGTAGATAGTTAAAGAGACATTGGTTGCTTTGGACTTAATACAATGTATCTACTCATAATTCGTTGATAACTTGAGGACTGGAAACGATACTCTTTACTTCTTTTTATGCTATAAAACTCCTATCATTTGAAAAATATATTTTATAGATCTAGATAAGTGAGTAAAACCTCGACTATTTCAGGTTTTTATAAAGAATACATATTCTAACTCGAACTCGAGACTTGTTGCATAGATCAGAAGCTCTTTATTATTGTTTTTAGAATCACAAAGCTCTCTCCCATCATACTCTCTACCGATTATGAAGCAGAAGGAAAAGGGAACTCTCTACTGTGCTTTCTAATTTCTCATGATATTTCTTTCCATTTCCCTGTGGCCATTAAAATTAGTTCGTTGGTAAGCCTAGGAAAGAAGCTGTCTTCTCAGGCTATGATGGGCTTTAAATGATGGTAAATGAGAATATTTCATGGCATGTATATGATTTACGCCTGTTTTATATTTCATTTTAAAAATATTTTTGAAAAAAAATGAAAATTTTTATTTTTATTTTGTATATTAAATTATTATTTTTTTGATATTTTTAGATTATGTTTATGTGCTAATGACAAAAATGATTTATAAAAAATAAAATAAAAACATTATTTTAATATGTTTTTGAATGAAAAACAAAATAATCTCAATTATACTTGCAAACTGACATTTATCTCGTATCCCATAAGTCAGATGAAACCAAGATTGTAAAAATGATAGCAGAACCAGTATCTGACTATGGAACGCCAACAAAATAGAAGCAAAACTCATCAAGCACACAATAATATACAGCTCTATTGAAAAGTGATCACATAAATATTTTAATTCGAGATTTTATTATTGAATAATTTCTTTAAGTGGTTTATTTCTCTAAACTTCCCTAACCAACAATAAAACTAAAAAATAAATTAAAAGTAATAAATTTTTAAAATAAAAATGAAAATATAGCAAATCTTGAATGATAGCTTCTAGGTATAATCAAATAAAACATTATGATCAATAATATAAAAATGGTTTATGATATCATCATCATCATCATAAATTGATGTAGAATACCAATCCATGTCTCATCATAAACAAGATACCAAAATCTCAATGATATTCATCCAGGTCCAGAAGTTGTCTCCTCATGCTTCTAAAATGGTTTACAAAACTAGTCATGGATCCATAATCACTCTTCTCACAACCCTTCAATATTCTCTTCTTCACCTCTGCTAATTGATGAGATAATTCTTCAACTTTTCTACATGTGTTTATTATCTCTAGTCAACAGGTTAGTAAACCAACTAAAAAAATAATAAGAGTTTCAATCCAATTAGAAAAAAAAGAATCATAAACCAACTAAAAAAATATAGCAAATCTTGAACAATAACTTCTGGGCATTATCATAAGACTTTCCCAATCCCTGATTGCCGCAAATTTTAAACCTACAAGGCATCTAGAATTTTTTTATAAAGTTTCAACCTCATCCAACAATAGAATCAAAAGTTGTGATGAATAGCATAAAAGCAGCGTATTAAAAACCTTTTCCCAAGGAAATGGAAGAACCATTGAAAATCACGAGCAAGATTTCATGATATGCTGAACGATCCTGGGGAAACAGAGATCTCCAACATGTATAATCTGCTATGGTATATGATGAGTTTTAATTTTCATATTGTGCTATACAATTCAAAGATCTCCGGCGTATAAAATTAGCACAAGAATGAAGATACAAATCACATCATGGATTCCTTTCATGTATACACACTACCTGTATATACAAAGTATGAATTCTGCTATCGAATTTTGTCTGACTTTCCTTGCAAAGTTGGTCCTTCATGGTCTGGAGGAGAAGGAATTCTGCTGACAAGCCAGACCAAAACCACACCAACAAGGGCACCAGATAGATGCGCAATGTGATTGACAGTCTGCACTGGATAGCCTCCACGAAAAGGGCCTGTCATAGCTGCTGAAGCTTGAGCTGCCTCCATTACCTAAGGGATCAGAAATAAGCAGGTAGAAAATGAACACTCATTTTCCCATAATACATAATTCATGAAGCCAGACAAATACACTAGGTTGATCGAAAGCCTTTAGAATATGATGTTTGATTTCAATTTATAAGCAAAACATAACAGTTTTAAGTGGACATAATATATCATTTACATCCAGACGGTTTTTTTCAATAAGTCAATAACTATGCTCAAACATTTAAGCCTTCTCAAAGAATATTAAATAGTACAATCAAGGCTTATGTATAAGAAGCCTCCCATTTTACTGTGAAGACAAATACTTCTCAGCATGAACCTCTCATGTCTAAGTTCTAATTTGCAAAGGGAAGAAGAAAAAAATTCACCTTCTCTATAACAAACTGGCCCAATATAAGCGCTTCAAGAATCTTCCTCCAATCCCAGGTTATCTACAAGTTATCAAAAAATAGGGTTGAAAGTTTATGAAGATTGATATTGAAAAACTATTTGCAGATTGTACATGCAGGATACCTTTACAAGGACACTGATTGCAAATAGTCCAAAAACAGCACCAGAAGCTCCAATAGAAACTGCATTTCTGGGCAAAACTAACCATGAAACAAGATTTGCTCCAACACCTGTAAGAATATAAGAGAGCCACAATGCAAAGTTTCCTTCCTCTTCTTCAACAAGTCTTCCCTGTTTGTAGAAACATGGTACGATTAAGTCATTTTGTACAATTCAGACAGAATCCTGTTTAAGAAGCACTCTCTAAGAAAGTAGATTGATGAAACTCTCACCGAAAATGTACAAGAAAAAAAGATTGCTTGAAAGATGTTCCCTGAAGAAAATACAAGCCGAGGTTAGGAAAATATACTCCACTCACAATGAAAATCAAATCTTTTTCACACAATCATATTGTGTGCTCCATCAAATGCACTTGAACTTTAACATTTAATGCAAGCCTAAACAGCATAAAGACCTCACCAGCTAGCATGGCAGAATGTTGCTGTCACAAACTGGTACCAAGCGGGCCAATTATGATACAAGTAAAGAGATTTAATGCTGCGAACCTTTAGTAAAAAAGGAGGATAAAAACATAAAAAAAGATTATCAGCCTAACTTCCTCAGGAACATAAACAAGATAGACTACAAGTGCTAGTGCTACTAAGTTACTAAAATCACTTGTCATCGCACCATTTGACTTAAGATCGATTTCCATGGAAGAATTTAGAAAACTGACGCACCTGAAAAATGTGATCTGCAACAAACAATCCGAGATTGATAAGTATAATCCAGAATATCCCATTTACGCGCTTCTCTGGTTTCCTTCTTTCTTCTGGCTTCCCAAGTTCCAGCTGCCTTGTCATGTCTAATGCAGACAATCACATAATGAAAAAGTCACTAAATTTCTTCAATAACACAAGAAAACAGTCAAATTACTAAGTATCAGAAGCTATAACGTCAAAGCTCTCTCAAGCACCAGTTCAACACAGATTAAACAATGCATTAAACTCTACACACCATCTGTTTGTGAAAAATTCCCAAGAGAAACAAAACCCATCCAAAAACGAAAATAAAAATGACTGGGCATAAATTAGTTTAAGATTTAAAAGGGATTTTTATATAAGTAGAAAAAAAATGCACCTGATCCATTGCTTTTGCAAACAAAACGAGACGGGGCTGCAGGGAAAGAGCGAAGGACATAAGGAGAATTCGTGGGCACGGCGAGCTTTGGATGAGAAAAACGACGAGGAGGAACGGTAAGGGAACTTGGGAAAGGGTGATGAGAAGCGATAGGGGATAATGCAAAGGAGTAACAACAAGGTTTTAGTGTTGAAAGTTTTTTTGCTGGAGAGGGAACTGAAACTGCCCCATTGTTTTGTGTTTTGGAGGGAATTTCCGTTTCTTGCTCTACATATAGGAGGAGCAGATGGTAGGTTTAATTTTTTGTTGAACTCGTTCACTTGTTTTTAGCTTTCTCAAACTAAAATTGAACCGGACCGAATGGGTTTTCTTTCTTTTAAGTTGCTTTTTTTTCTTGGTTCTGTTTGTTCGGTTAATTTTTTTTCTCTTGTAAAATTCTATTATTCATGTGAAATAAAAGAACAAAGGGAAAGAAGAAATAAGTCAAGGTTTTAATTCGACTAGAGTCGTAAATGTCGCATGCGACTTGCTCAACAATACTGAATATCTAAATAATTTTAGGGTTTTGGTATTTCCCTTATTATTTTTCTAATATGCTACTAAAAATTTAAAAAAGAACTCATTAGATCTTATTTTTAATATCCTTCTAGCTATTGAACTTTTTTGTATAACTTTTCAATGTTAGAATGAGAAAATTACATTTACCCTATAAATATTGTAGCATGATAATATTGTTATTACTGTTATTTTTTAAAGTATTACTTTTTTTTATAATTAGTAACACTTCACTCATGAACTTGTCACGACAATGTTTTTTTTTTGTGCTTCACACCCCACCATCCATTAGGGGAAAAGGTGCGCGGTGAAATGAGGTGTTTTATAGTTGTAAAATTATGATTACAATTTTAGGGGTTGCTACTTAGTATTAAAATCACTAGAAAACTTAATGATTTGCGAGAGTTTAGGTAAAGGGACTTGTTGTTTAAGGGGAAGATGTGTCACACCCATTGCACCCTACCTAATGTATGCTGCATTGTTATTTGATTGTTTTTCCTAAGTCATTTTTTTATTCGTTGGTCTTTTCTAAGGCTTGAAGTAGATATTTTTTCATGAGGGAGTTTCTACTTCATTGGAAGTTGAAAACTTAACCATTCTAAAGTTTGAAAAATTTTACACTGCATAAAAAAACTTTTTTTTACTATCCGCGGATGTACTTTACAATATAATTTTACACCCCGATAGCTAAAACAAAATAATTATAATTATTTTTTGATATTTTGGCCAAATTCCAATGGATAATCATAAACTGCTTACAATATTCAATTTTCGTTCAAAACATGTGAAAAGAAGTAACATATATTTTTTTAGCAAAAACTATACTTGGAAATAACCTTAAAATTTGATTGTATGCACGAAAACAACATATTTTTTGTTTGTTTTTTTAAATGTGATTTTTTTTATATTATATTTTTTCAAAAAAATAAATAGTGAAAAAAATCAGACTGAGCCAGGCCCCAAAGTAAATGGGTCAGCCCAGCTGCTAGACCCGAGCCACCCACCTGGCTCTAAGAACAGGTACAGCTCAAAGCCAAAGCAGAAAAGAAGTAACGGCAATGAGCAAAACGTGGTTAATATATCTAATAATATAAATACGAATAATGTTTTTGAAAAAAACAGAGCTCAAAAGTTAAAACCTGTGTGGATCATAATAATTTTGCCTTGTACAGCTTTTGTCCTGTATCTCATAATGGTGTAGAATTCATGATTCTTGTGCAAGCATTCCATTATTGAGAGGGAGGGCATCCTAAGTTCTTGAGAAAAAAAGAAAATAAAAGGAAAAATCAAACATTTTGATTACCCTTACCAGCTCCTTTCAATTCTTCTCTCCAAAATCTTCTCTGCAAACTCTGGTAGTGTTTTTTGAATTTCCTCACTGTTTCATACTACCTGCATTGCTAAGAGACAGAGAAACAGAGAGGATCTTGTTTGATGGCTGCGCTTGGAGCCAAATTTTTATCTTTGAGACCAGCAGCAATACTCTTCTTCATTTTCATGTTAGCTTCTGTGTTTACTTTCTGCTGAAAGAAGCATAAATCATGAAGAGTCTAGATTGAGTGAAGCAGAAGAGCTTGAGCCTAATTACCTTGTGAAAATCATTAGTTTCTTATGGCAGTCTGATGAATCTGGGTATCAACATGTTTGGCCGGTAACTCGTAAACTTGATTTTGTTTCTATCAAATACAGTGATTGGTTTTTGATGTATTATTTTGAATGAAGAGTCTCTGTTGGCAGCTTTAACAACTCTATCCATCATTTTCTTTACCCATGCAGGAACTAAGTTTTGGTTGGCAAGCTACTATTGGTACTATAATTGGATTCCTTGGAGCAGCATTTGGAAGTGTAGGTGGTGTTGGTGGCGGCGGCATTTTCGTTCCCATGTTGACCCTGATTATTGGGTTTGATCCAAAATCAGCAACAGCTATATCAAAATGTAATGTCTAAAGGTTCTTTTGATAGGACCTCTCCTGTATCTCACTGAAATCTTGAATTGGGAAATGCATAAGGATGATACACATTCGATTTCTTTTGAACCATTGATTATGTTGGCTTGGATTCAGCTTCAAAACGCTGTTTTTTTTTTTTGTTTGTTTGTTTGAACAAGAAGCTAGTTGCTGATTGCAATGGAAGGTGCTGAGAGTGAATGTAATCAATGATATCTTAGACTATGTTTAATTTGTTCAGGTATGATCATGGGAGCAGCAGTCTCAACGGTTTACCATAACCTTAGACTAAGGCATCCAACTCTTGATTTGCCTGTAATTGACTATGATTTGGTGCTCCTAATTCAGCCAATGCTCATGCTGGGGATTAGCATAGGTGTCACTTTCAATGTGATATTTCCTGATTGGGCGATCACAGTCATCCTGATTATTCTGTGTATAGGTAATGCTAGTTGCATTGAAGTTCTGATTTCCATTGTTTCCTCATTTACTAGCACTCTGTTAAGCTATTAGGTAAGGTACTCATAATATAATTTATATTATTCTCTAATATCCCCCTCAAGTGAAAAGCCTTTTTGGGCTTGAAACTTGCACATTCAAACTCGTGACTGTTGTGTCAACAAGGTTTTGATACCATATCAAGTAACCAACTCACTTAAAAGCTTTAAATTGTTAGGTAAAACTTTGTAATATGATTTATATTATTCTCTAACACACTCCTCCATTGATTGTGATTGTTTTCAGGGACATCAGTGAAGGCATTTTTCAAGGGTCTTGATACATGGCAAATGGAAACCATATTGAAACAGGTAGTCTGTATTTTTTGCTTCTTGTTATGATATGGAGCATTTTTAAATAACCTTATATATAAGCCACAAATAACATAAAATCAACCCATTTCTGTACTTTTTAATCTCAATTGATTTTGATTTCAGGATGCTACAAAGCTTTTTGAGTCAACTGGTGAGATCTTCTGCGATTTGATTTCAAGTCTTGCAAATCGATTTAAAGCAAATTCTTGCTCACTGTCAACTCCTCTGAAGATAACATGTGTGAACTGTTAAATTGTAGCAGGTGATAGTGAGGAAGTGGAATACAAACCTCTTCCAGATGGACAAGTCAACGATCCTCCAAAGGCTAACAAGGTATCGAAGGTTGGTTTGCCGTGGAAAATGAGCCAGGACAATATAGTTTTGTGCTAACATAAGTGAATAATTAATGCAGGTTACCATACTTCAGAATATTTATTGGAAAGAACTTGGACTTCTTGTTTTTGTTTGGGTGGCATACCTTGCTGTTCAGATTGCCAAGGTTTTCTGTCCTTTCTTGTCCAAGATTCTTGTATCACGCCATATTTCTCCTCATAATAAACTAAAAGTTGTCATCTCCATGGCAACAGAACTATACAGCCCCATGCTCAACGACTTTCTGGGTATTAAACTTGTTACAGGTATACATTTTCTGCTGGTGCAAATCATTTTCATTTCTGATTTTATCTCATGTCCAGCTTGAAGGATGCTCTATATGTTTTGACAGATTCCAGTTTCCATCGGAGTCTTTCTTTACGAGGCCATTGGTCTGTACGAGGGAAGAAGGAGAATCTCATCCAAGGGGGATGAAATCATGGACTGGCAAGTGCACCGGTTGCTCATGTTTTGTGCCTGTGGTGTAGTGGCTGGAATAGTGGGCGGCCTGCTTGGAATTGGTGGAGGATTTGTCATGGGTCCATTGTTTTTGGAAATGGGAATTCATCCTCAGGTATTATAAGCTCGTGCACCTTTCTTTATTTCTAACAGAACATCCTTTCAAATGTAACTTTGTATCTATATATATATTAACTAAAATATAATTGTCGTTGCCCTTTTACTCTATATTTTTCCACTATGCACATAAACACATATTACTATAGATTGTGATATTAAAATTACCATTTTATCTCAGGGTCAAATCCCCGAGACCAGGGTCATTTTTAGGGGACATGAGTGGCAATAAAACTACTAGATTAACCCTGGATGCTGAGAAAAGGATGTGGAACAGTGAAAATGTTTTTGTTTTTTCACATATTTGTGTATAATGAAAAAAATCTCACACTAATAATATTATTTTTTACATTGAAAATAATATGGTTCTAGCAACGGTAAAACATTGGTAAATGATATATATATATCAACATTGTCATAATTTTCTGCGTGGACCATTAGCCCTAGTACCTAACAACGTAATTCTTGCCCAGGTATCAAGTGGCACAGCCACCTTCGGGATGCTGTTCTCCTCATCAATGTCTGTCGTAGAGTATTATCTCTTGGGTCGTTTTCCTGTGCCTTATGGTGAGTTAGTACCCCCCCCTGCACCTATAATTCATAAAAAAAACATGCATGTTCTTTTCAGAAGTCATGGAAATATATAATATGCAATTGGTTTTGCAGCTCTCTACTTCATTGCTGTGGCCATTGTTGCTGCCTTTATTGGTCAATATATTATCACAAAATTGATCACTATTTCCGGAAGGGCATCCCTCATCATCTTTGTGCTAGCCTTCACCATATTTATCAGCGCCATAGCCCTAGGTAAGACTCAGTGATTTTATAATTTTAGGCTGTTAGGTGCTACCTTTTCTTTTCAGCATGGAAAAGTAAAACTTTTTTTCTTCAATTCGGTAGGTGGGGTTGGCATAACAAGCACGATTGGAAAGATTGAACGGCATGAATATATGGGTTTTGAGAACCTTTGCAGGTACACCGCATAGTGTGCTATGCATTCGGTAAGGAAGAGAAAAAACCCTATGCAATTAGTATCAGGTCAATTTTAGCTTGTTGTCCAAATTTGGTCCTCAGAATTACCGTTTAGCATGAATATATGTTGTTTCTCAATCACAATTTCTTTCTTCTATGCGTGTCATATTTGGAAACAGCTAAAAGTATATTTCACAAATATTTTTGTGTTATTTGGCCAGGATTTTTTTGTTTTTTTTGTGCTAATAAGCAAAAATACCCATAATGCATAGCAGTAAAGTAGCAGCTGGTAAACGAAGATTAATTATTTATGGTTCAAATGATTTCAAAAAATCCCTTTTCCTCAAGAGCCAGCTACAAACTCTAAACCAGAATCTTTTGTGGCGGCTTTTGGTCCCATTTGCAAATGACTGGGTGAAGATTTCCGAAGTGGCTGCTTCCTGGATGACTACCATGATCCATCGGCACCAGCAGTTGGATTCTCAAATGCCTTGAATCCCCAGAACGTCTTCAATGCGTAAGGCTGTGAAATTGTTACGCCTTCTTCTGTAATCTTAGCTATCTGCAGTTGGGAAATTGTGAACTCGTCAGATGTCAAAATAGACAACATTGCTTCATGTAATTATCTGGTATTTTGGAACTTCAGAAACATATCTAACAACAATGATTGAAAGAGTTGTCTCCTTCAGATGCATTTTTTCCTTGATTTCATGGTAGAAAATACAAGACCGCACACGCAAAAAAAACTATAGAGCGAGGTACGATGCGGAGCTGGTCCATGACCATCCAGTTTAATCCCCTGTTAAATATACTTTTGGGAGTCCAAAAGCAGCTTGCCACAATTACCAAATTGAATGACATTTACTAGAAACAAGTCTTCCTGAGGCGTGCAACTGCACAGATTCTCAGCAAAATCCTATTAGACACTACTTGTACAAGATCCCCTTCAGAAAATCTCTATTCACTAAAAATCATTATAAAATGCTTTTGCCAAAAAATATTGAGATTATTACAAGTTTCAACAACATGAAATGATACATTCATTCATCTTTTCACCCAGTCAATAAGCTCACGGATGCCAAAAATTGCTTTTTTAACAAGGATCAGGGGAGTGCACCAAAATCAGATTATTTCACCATGGTTGACGAATTAAAAGCTTGTTTACTCTGATTTTTATTAGCAAGGATTTTGTGGACAAGTAAAGAGAGTTTTAAACCACAAAAATATATCATCATACGAGGTGATATGATTCCAACAACCAAGTTGTTACCTAAATTTTGAAGTGCAGTGACAATTCAACATGAACAAAAAAGAAAACACAAAACTGAACTAAAAGAGCATAAAACAATGATATATGCACCTAAGAGAATCAACTCAACTTAGTAGCACGTTAATGCTAACCATTTTGTATCAAGCATTAACCTTTCTTTCACCATGTCGGCATCCACATGGCAGCGATTCCAGTAAAGTAACATGAGATTCTATTACTTTTCTAGAATCTCATTCCATAACACATTAAACTCAAATAGTTGTAAGGAAAACAGAGCAGAACCTGAAACTTGTTGACAGCAGACCTGTCACGATACAGAAGTACTCGCATACATTTCTCCAGTAATGTAACACCTTCTTCAAAAGTCAAGTTTTCATGCCACTCAGATCGAAGTATTGGCTGTGCCATGTGATTTCCGAATCCAGTTGCTACATGATTCTCCTCAAAGTTTACTCCTATCATAGTGACCTGCAACACACTCATAAACACAAATGATGCATAAAATGCAAACAGCTTTTCATTCCTCAAATTTTGAGGTTTAATAAACAGAGAAGAAAACAGCTTATGTAACTGATGCTCACCACACCAAGAAATTTTTGTCCTTTTTTCACACCACCAAGAACAAGTGTATTCCAAAGTGGGTCAAACTTGTTACGCCTATTATACATAACTCGGGTCAAATAGCTGTGAATCTCTTTAGGCCCCAAAGAGTTTCCATCATCCCACATATTGTCATTCAGGCTGCAGATAATTAAACAATGTAAACCGACAATTAAAATAACAACACAAAAAACAACAGTAATATAAGCAAAAACTATTAATCTACTTTTCTCTCAGCAGCAAACTGTAAAACTTACACTTGGTCATCAAGATAATGCATAATCTCCTGAAAATCACTTATTTCTCCACTAGCACCAATAAGAGAATGCTTCCCAACAGGCTTAATTCTCTCCAAACTTTTGTATCGCAGTGTGGACCCATAAGAACCTACCAATTATCAATGCCACAAAATATATCAACAACAAGAATTATTATGGTACTTCTAAGCGATTCTTTATGAAGGTTAGGTTATTAGGTACAAATAAGCGCAAAAATTACACACACACACCCAAGTGATTAACCCTGAGTACCTCCAAAGGCAGCCATTAAAAAAATAAATCACATAGATTATAACTAGATAATGGGTATCAGAGAGACTAACCTCCCATATCAGCAGCCATTAAAATCCCATCTTTATATTTCAAAGCAACAACAGATGACCCAGTCACATATGGATACCTATACATATACAGCAACAAATTTAAAACCCTAAAAAAATCTCCGTTTTTAAATTTAAAATTCCAAATAAACACTGAGAGATAAGAAGGGCAGCATACTGGGTTCTTTGAATGCCAGGCTCAGAGCTCAAAAGGCTGTTCTGTTTGGTTTCAGAACTAAACCCCATTGTTTAGACTGTATTTGAAAAAAAATCAACAAACAAAAAACAACGAGAAAGAGTGATTAGCAAAACCCATAACAAATTTGAAAAAAATTAAAACTCAGTAAGAAAGACTTACACTTTAGTGTCGATCGAGAGATGAGAGAGAGGAAGTACGGTCTGTGATCTGTGTGGTTAAAGAAACTAATAAGCTTTTCTTTTAAAAGACTTTAATTTTCGCACAAGAAAAAGAAAAACTCACTCTTTCTTTTTTCAAGAATTAATAAATTCGAAAAACCCGGATTTCGAAACTCTCCCTGGGGGCCAGTTAGCTTTAGCTCGGAGGCTTGAAATTTTGGGTTTGTTTTTGGGGCATGGCCTTTCTATAAAATTTAAACGAAGTTTGAATTACGTTTTACAGTTTGTTTTTATCGAGAAGAAAAATAAGAAAAGTGTTACTTTTAATTGTTTTTATGGAATAAATTTTATTAAAAATAATATAAATTATATTTTAAAATTTTATTCATCAACCTTCAAAATTTTATTTTTTCTATAGCATATACCAAATATATGTTAATCATCATTTTAGCGATCTCTTATCTGGGATCCTAAAATACACTAAATGTATATCAGTCACTGTCAAATTAGCAATTCTGTCACAACCTAATATATTTTCATAGGAAACTGACTTCTTTTACAAGCACACCTTTAAATAGTTTTACTGAAAAATTATATTCTTTTCAAACTTCCATTAAAAACGTTAAGCATAAATCACACATCAAAATTATGAAAATTAAATCGAATGATGTAGGCACAAATAACCTACCTGCTATGGATGCCCTGGTCGTGGACCCCTGTTGCTACATTACATTCATGGTCCCTCTTGCAATTACAGACAATTCTCATAAATTATCATTTTTCAAAGACACAATTCATGATAATCACACCAAACAATCACACAAGTTTTTTAATTCATTATTCTTTCCTTTTTATTCCATAATAAATACTTGTATCCTTAATTCAATGAAAACAATATTATAAACACTCATTTTTAAAAATAACTTGTTTCTTTTTTCGTTAACGTATTTAATTTAGTTGTTTTGCAGCCCTTTCTTTTTATTTCTTCTTTGATCTACCAGCAAAGATCGCATTCCAACCTCTGCCTAGTTTTTCATTATAGCTGGAGTTATAGAACTCTATTTTGAATGGGGTTTAATCTCTTTGAAAAGATAAAATATATGGCTACAATTATCTTAAAAGGAGAAAAACTCATTTCTGCAAATTTACCTTACATATTCATGTTTAGTGACTAATGATTGGACTTCTAAAACTCCAAATTAAATGAAACCAAATTCTTTGGATGATAAACAACTTGAACTATAACTCATACGAAGAAAATCTTAATTCCCTCATTTTCACACTCATATGTTTTTTTCTTCAAAAAGTCAAGAGATGAATCTGACTAACTTGTTGATTTATGCTTAATAGACATCTTTCTCTAATTAATCTCAACTTTCTAACCACATTACTTCAACCTATATAAAAACACATTAACAAATAAATATAAGTATAATCTCTCCCTCCTAATTACTCTCCTTAATGGCAAGCCATGACCCTCCTTAAGTGGCTCTTTTTTTTTCTTTTCATTTGTCTTATCATTTATATCTCATTTCATCACATGTAAAGCCACATGCATCGATTAATCATAATTTCAATATTTGCCATAAATTTTCAAGAACATAACCTTAATATCACAAGGAAAATCATGCAATTTAGCAATAAAATTAAGAATTTCTATATGAATATAAAAAGCACTATACCAAGGAAGATTTAAATCTTATTGCTTGTGAAATCAAAATCACCTCCCTTTTTTTTCTTCTTACTACCGCCAGTCATTCCTTCATTTTTTTCTCCCAATTTGTTCTTCCAATTATACTCCTAATCCTTGTTTTTTTTTTTTATGTATATATGTTTTGGTAACACTTACTCTCATTTTTTTCTTTCAAACTCTTCTACATTAAGTAATAACACTTTCAAAATATCCCTCATTTTTCTTCCACCATTTTTATCAATTGGTAGAGTGAAAGAGAGTGGTATTTATACTCCTTAATTTTTCTTATTTGTTATTAAGCTTTATTTCCACTAAATATTTTATGTTTATCCCCGCATCCTTCCCTTTTATATTTAGGTTTTTAACAATTGACATTTCTTTCAAATTTTTCCCTCAACTTATTAGATATATATTGTTATCTTCTTCCTTTTTCAAAAAAAAAATATTCATTTCTTGAATGTAAATTTAACCCCAGATTAGTTTCGAGTGAAAACTACAATATCTTAAATAATTTATCTGAATATTATATCCAAAATTCCTGAAAATCTCATTTTATTTCAATAAGTACATAGATTCCCTACACCCGCACTTATTTTCTGGGATTTTTGTTAATGGTTGATGCATTTTTAGAGAATTGATTTAGGTGCAATAGTTTATTATGTTGATATTTGATTTAGATGTAATATTATAATTGATTGTCTTAAGTTTTATCAAGTCCTAGATTAAGAATTTTTTGGCAAAAGATTACATTGCCTTTTTATTACATGCTATCAATTATAATTGCTTTTGTGCTTTTAACAACCTTTTTTTTTAGTTTTATTATTGTTATTTACATGCATACAATATATAGATCGCTCACTCTCTCACACACACACAGTTATTTAATCATAAGAAAAGAGAGAATATGTATTGATCTAAATATAAAGAAAACAAATATACAAAAAAGTTTTAATTAAAAAAAGATAAAAAAAAAAGCACGAGGTGTTGCTGACCCAATTTGGTTTGGGTCCATATATGAACCTGCAGTGACAGGCCTGCATGACTAGGTCTTTTTTTTTTGTTGCACCTGAGATGAATGATATGTTATCCTCTACGTGTCATCTACATTTGCCTAGATTCTAGCCATTATAGTAACTGAAAAATCAGAGCTTAATTGTTTTTAACCTATTTTGACCTAAAAAACCTAAAAAAAAAACTTAAACCCCCTCATAAACCTATCAATGGGCTAAAAAACCCCAAAATATATTCCAAAACAACCTAAAATTAAAAATAAAACTAAGAGAATATATTTTTTCCACTAACTTTAAAGGTAAAAAAAACACATAATATGAAGTTCTCTTATGAAATGGATCCATTTGACACAAACATTGATTGTTTTGGTGGTCTAAATCATGTCAATAATACTTTTCTCCCTCTAACACCAAAAATTTTTTTAGTGACCTCTCTCTCGTCTCTCAGTCAGGGACTAAAAAATAATAAAAATAAATTTTTATGTAAAAAATAAATTGAAAAAACATTGAGATACTAAAATTTTATAATTTACATAATCTTTAAAGTTCGAGGATCAAAGTGTATATTTTTTAAAACTTCCAACATACATTCATGTTTGACGTATTTTTCATTGTAATCCCTCTTCTTTCAATTTCATACTTATTAAGAAATCAACAACAATTAGCCTTCAATTTTCAATTTGAATGAAATCACAGAAAAAAAGACTTCAGATACCAGAATAAATTCTTGTCATTCATAATAAATCATGAGAGAATACACAGTATATTAACCTCCATAGGAAAACGTCCACGTGTTTGACATCATAAGTACTGTTGTCATAAGTGACCTTTGTACAAACCCATTTTATTTCACCCACATAACTTTTGTGAACATGGTTTTCTTCTTCTTTGTTTTTACCCCTCTAACGTCGATCGTTTTACGAAAAACCCAGCGACTTATAATAGTGTCGGTTGGACAGAATAAAACATTAGAACAGCGTTTGGACGACAGACGCCCGGTTTATATTCTACCACGGCAAGAGCATAGAGCAAACTCCGTCAAAACAAAAACACAGAGCAAAGCAAGCCTTAGAAAACCACCCCGAAACCAAACGCAATCAAGACCACGTAAATTAGTCTGATTTGTTTTTTTGTTGTTTGAAATTAAAAAAAAGAAGATGGTGTTCTACTTCAAAGCCAGACCAGAGGCAGGAGATTACACTATTTTTATGGGTCTTGATAAGTACGAGAACGAGGAGCTTATAAAATATGGTTTCCCTGAAGACATCTGGTACTGTCTTTTTTTTCTTAGTCAATTTCTTGCTAATTCAATTAAAAGTTTCAATCCTTTTCATCTGGGTCTTTGATTTGTTGATTAATTTAGTCTGATATTAATTGTAATTTAATTAGTTTTGTTGTCTTATAAGGTCAAGATTCTCTTTTTATGTGTTTTTTTCCATTGATTTTATAATAATCATATCAGAGAGTGAAAAGGGTTATAATTTTTAAGGGGGTAGGGAGTAATTCAACAAGTTAATGTGATGGTTTCTCTATCAAATCAAAAATCAATGCTTAGAACTTGAACTTTGAAGAGCCCATGTTTTTGAAAAGGTTAAAGAAGGAAAGGGGAGTTTGTATTTCGTTAGCTGGATTAGGTTTTGTTTGCAATGAGGGCTCTGACGTTTTCAGGAATCATCAGGGTTTTTCTTGATGGTTTTTTCTTTGTTGTAGGTTTCATGTCGACAAAATGTCTTCTGCCCATGTGTATTTAAGGCTGCGTAAGGGCCAGACCATTGATGATATAAGTGAAGGTGTACTTGAGGATTGTGTGCAGCTTGTTAAAGCAAATTCGATCCAAGGAAAAAGTTTCTGAATCTTCCTTTCATTTTACATAATTCAGTTTCTCCCTTGTCGTTATGGATTTATACTTATTGGTTTTAATAGCAAGCTCAATGCTTGTCTCTTAATATAATCATTCCCTTGGTTAAAGTATTCTTTTTTGTTTTGAACATGATGCATAGTTACAATGAATTAGTTGTTCAAAATTGCTTCTCTTTCACACTGCAGGCAACAAGGTGAACAACATTGATGTTGTTTACACTCCTTGGGCCAATTTGAAGAAAACTGCTTCAATGGATGCTGGTCAAGTTGGCTTCCACAATTCAAAGATGGTGACATCCTTTGTTTGGTGGTTTGTGTTTACAACTTACTAGAACAACATTGAACATTCACATAAATTATACTGTTTCTCTGGTTTTGACACTTTATCTAGGTTCGAACTGTGAGAGCGGAGAAGCGGCTAAATGAGGTAGTTAATAGATTGAACAAAACAAAGGTAGAAAGAAAACCTGATTTGAAAGGTAAATCTTTGATCTCAGCCTATCATTTTAGTTTATTACAAAACCTGTGAGCCATAAACAGAAGACAGGGAACTTTATAATTCTCTTCTCTTCTTATCAGTGCACAAAACCAAATATAGGGGTGGTTTAACTTTTCCACATGTAATGTTTTCAGTTTTTTGCTTAGTTTAGTTCTATGAATTCTCATCATCATCGCCCTGATGATGCTAACAGTTACTTATTACCATGTACCAATGCAGCTGAGAGAGAAGCAGTCAATGCAGCAGAAAGAGCAGAGAGAAAGCTTCTGCTGAGAGATAAAGTGAGTTTTATCCATTTTCATGTGTCCAATTTCTAAATCTTAGGTCAAGTGATGTAGAGCTGTAACATGGAACATAATAGGTTTATGCACTTATCATGAAGACCATATGATGGCACTGAATTTGTTTCAGCTGGACAGATATGAATTATACCTGATAAAAATAGATCTATTTGGAACTTCTTCTAGTTCTTTTCGCTTTAACTTTGAAAATAGGATTCCTTTCCTTTTCCTTGGCCTCCTCCCTCCTCTTGCCCTTTTCTTCCTCTTAATGATTTCGCTGGGGAGTTTAGCTGACCTTGCTGTTCCTTTAGTTTCCATAAGGTTCAGAGTCTTCTTGGGTCCTCAAGTGGCTTTCTTTTAGTGGCAGTGGCTTATTATGTAAAGTTATTTAGCAAGGATTGCATTTGAATTTTGGGTTATGCAATGTGAGTTTGGGCGTGGTTGGTCAATTGTTAAACCATGCTGTATATAGTCTTCCTTCGAATATCCATTGAGAAGAACACATTCCCTGTGCTTTTTGCATGCACTGCAAGGATAGTTATCAGATCTTTTGATGCTTTACTTTCAGTGACAATGTGGTTGAAATTATAAAGCTCCAGTATAGTTTATCTACAACATCCATGAAGTATCATTTATGCTTCCATTGATCTCAAACATTGTGCAAACAAATAAAATCTTCTCCCAGCATTACTTACAACCTGTTATGTTCTTAGGTTATTAATACTGGGAATGCTAGAAACTTCAAATGCCAGAAATTATAGCTATATCACCATTTTCATAGTCACTAGTATTGGTTGCAACCTGTTTTTTGGGGAATCAATGTTTGAACGCTGTAAGTTATAAATTGCAGATTGTTTGGCTATATCACCAGTTTTAAATGCCCCTAGTATTTATATCTCCTTCTAGCAAAAAGTCTACTGGTTGCTCTTTTAGCTATTTGATTGACACGATCATACTGTGATTGGATGAAATATTAGACGGTAAACAGCATGGTCTAGTATTTTTGGATCATGTTTCTGTCTTTGCTGGTATCTAAAAAACTAGTTACTGATTTGATCTCTTGATATTAAGATAAGCTATTCCAGTTGCATATTGGTATGTATGTATGTATCTATTCGGTTTGATAGCTTTGATCTCTTGATATTGAGAGATGAACCCGCCATTCCCATTTTCAACAATTTTGGCTATTGAGTTGCACATTCAAGTTCTTTGATGGTTGTGCTGTGCCCGTTCAATTCCTAGTCTCAGTTTCAAGTTTGTGCTGTGCATCTGATCTTCTCATTGCTTCAAATATTCTTGACATTCCATAGGACAGTGATTCACCAGCTTAGCATTTTCCCTCTTGTTTCATAAGGTTTGGTTTTTGTTCATTATGTTCAATAATTTCTAGCTGTCCTGGGAGTGTGGTCTTCTTTTGATTATTTTGTGCTTATAGAAAGAAAGGAATGCTTGAATCCTTGAAAACAGTTCTATCCAACCACTGTTGCGTGATAGAATTGTTTCTCTAGTCTCCTTTCACTGCTTGCTTCCCTCAGGTTATGGACGACTCTCTCTGTCTATTATTCAATGGGAGAAGATGGCCTTATTTATTGGGTGCATCTTTCTGTGCTTTCAAAGTTTAGTTGTTCTTCAATATCATATGGGAGGATGGCTCATTCTCTGTTAAATGATTCCTTTTTTTTAAAAAAAATGTAGTTAAAATATCAATTTTTCCATGATATTAGCTCTTTAATTTCAATGAATTAGCAAAATTTGAAAGTATGACTCCAGCTCTTCTACCATTTTGAGGAGATATGATACTTTGGCTGGAGCCAATCTTTACCACCCTTTTTTTTATTTAATTATAAAGTGCATAAAAATCTCAAATTTGTCTTTGCAGAAACGACGCGAGGAAATGGAAAGGCTTGAAAAGGAGAGACAAACAGAGATAAGGAGCTACAAGGGTTTGATGGTGGCTGAAAAGATGACATCCAATAAACAAATAGCATCTGAAAGCAGGTCCTTGCAGGAGCTGGAAGACGACTTTATGTAAAGCAATGGTATCCAGGGGCTCTGCTGAACCTGCTGCCCGTTGAAGAAGCGGTCTTGTCCTTCAGTTTGTGACTCAAAGCATTATATGAATGAACTTAGAAAATTTGGAAACGAACATGCAATGCCAAGCGAAGGGGAAGGAGATCAGTGGGTTGGGGTGGGTTGCGGGATGGGGAATTACTTGTCTGCTATAATCTATACTCTGATGACAATGACAAACATGTCTAAAATTGAATTGTGGTTAATGTGTGATAGACATCATTTTTCATAGATGATAGTTTATCAATCTTGCTGTTTAGTTTTCGGCAACAAGGTTTATTGAAGCTTGTTTGGTAAGCGCAAATATGAATATTTGGTTTTAGTCCTGATCCTTTGAAGTTTCATTTTTCTGGTTTTGAGGATTGCTTGATCATATTTTATGTCAACCATCTATTCAAGGATTTCAAGAAATGACATCTTGGACTTCACAATCTTAATCACTTGATTTGGTGGCAAATACTTTCTACAGGTGGCTCACTTCTCATAGTTGAATTGTTGATTTCAGTCAATGTTCGACTCTTCAGATTTGTGTTTTTTCTCAGGTCAGCCATTCTCTGACAGATTCACTCAGAATGCTCAACTGTCTGATGTGCAGTATTCAGGTAATTGGCAAATCCTTTTAGAATAAAATGGAACAGTGGAAATTGAATCAGATGGATTCCTTGTGGGTTTGGTTACCAGTTTATCTTAGAAAATCACTGATTGTTAGGTTCTGAAAAGTTTGACAAGCAAGAAATCGAGGGTGCTTTATTGGAAAATGAGAATACCAGATGAACTTTTGAAATTCTTTATCCTGTATCTGGAGAGTTGTTAAGTGCCTCTTTGAGAGTGTAGTTATGATTGTTTTTGAAAGTGTTTTTCTTTTTGAAATGCATCAAAATGATTTTAAAAAAATTATTATTTTTGATATCAGCATATCAAAATGATCTAAAAACACTAAAAATATTTCATTTAAAATAATAAAAAAAAAACATTTTTTTTAAAACACTTTCTAAAAACATTGACACTTTCTTATCATCTAAATACTTTAACAAGAAGTCTAACTTTGTATTTATCAATAGTACCATCAATTTTCATCTCCCTTTTAAAGATTCATTTTATGGCTTAATGGTTTACTTCAGGGAGAAAGATTCACTAGTTTTTATGTATGATTATTCATAATGGATTTTATTTATCATTGACTATTTCCTTCCAATAGGGAAGCTTTTGAACAGGACACTATCTTAGAGCAGGTTTGATGTTTATTTTCCAGCAAATGACAAAATATTTTAGTCATTTCCTTTTTTTTCTCTTTCTGTGTTCCACCTCATCATCTTTCAATTGATGATGACTACTTGAGCTAACCTCAATCGTTCTCTTAAATGAACAATTTTCTTATGTTTTTTTTTAATGAAAAACACATTTTTAAAGAAAATAACATTCATTGATTTTATTATAATATTAGGTTAAATAACATTAATATTTGACTTGTATGCAAAATTTAGTATACAATACTATTGTAAGCATATCCGATAAATACATAATTCATAGTTATAGGTCCTATTTTGAAGCTTTTTAGGATCATTTATTGTTACCTTTGTAAGATACCCTTTACACTTTGAGATATTTATCAAGGTTGTCAATATTGTTCCAGTTGCCGTTCCAGTTTTTCTATTAGTACGGAACGTTTCAGTTGCGGAGCGTTTCGGCGTGCCGTTTCGGGGTTGTACTGTTCATATATAATTAATTATATATATATATATGAAAAAATTAAAATATTAATTTAACAAGCATAATTAAAATTCAAGATAAATTAATTTTAAATTATACAATATAAACACAAAGTCAAACAAACATAATCTCAAAATTAGAAACACATTCACAAGTTAATCAAAATAAGGAGGATTTTAAGGCCGGAACAGTACCGAGATGTTCTGGTCGGAATTTAACCGGTATTTCCGGAACGGAACAGAATTAAAACCGAGACGAAAACAACGTTGTTTTGTCTCAGTTTTTTTAATGGCACGGAATGTTCCGGCTGGAACAGGACGTTATTGACAACCCCGGTATTTATAGGAAAGTCTCTTACTTTTTCATAATTTATATAATATATTTTCATAATTTTTTATAGAGTACTCTGTTAAGTTAAGTATATTATTGGTAGTTAGAATCCCCCCCCTCCAAGTTCTAAGGTGCTCATGAAATTTATCAATTTGACATTCATTACTTGCATTCTGCAATGCCATTTTATTGTGGTGAATAAGAAGTGGTAGTTTTATAGATAATACCATCATATAAATAAGATTTTTCAAATGATACTCTATATTTTTCACCTTTATCACTTTTTATTACCTTTATTTCCTTATCAAGTTGATTTTCAATTTCATTCTTATGATGTTTAACATTACAAAAGCTTCATCTTTGCTTCCGAGGAAATAAGTATAATAGTATCTTATGAAATCATTTCTAAGAGTAATGTAATACCTTTTTCCACCTCTAGTTTGTATAAAAAAATCATTGATATTTGAGGAAATTAAACCTGGAGATTCACTAAGTTTTTTAATAGAATGAAAAGAAGTTTCTTTTTATGAATTTTGATTCTATACAAACCTTACATATTTTTCTAAAAAATCATACTTGATAATATATCAAGATTTTTTAAAAAATTTATAGAATTAAAATTTACACAGCATAACTTGTTATTTTATGTCATAAGACTCAAATAGTTAAAAAGAGAAGGCATTATGATTTTTCTTCATCTTATTCATTGCTACAATGGTCATTGTATTTTAAAGTTTAATTCATTGAACTTTTCATATTTCATAGTTAAAAAGGATGATTTTTCTTCATCTTATTCATCTTTATATTAAAGTTGATGACGAGACCCTCACTATTGAAATAGTTCTTACTAGAACAATATTGGTTGAAAAACCAATTCTTAAGTTAAAAGCATGATATAAATTATAAAAATAATAGCTAATAATATGTATAAATAAATATTTTAGCTATACAACAAGTAAGTAAAATAATATAAAACTTGAAATAAAAAAAATCTTTAAATTATAAAAGATAAATATAAATACATTTGTTAATTTTAGTTCAAAAGATATCATATAAAACATGCATTATCTCAAAATAATAAGTATAATCAAGATTGATACAAAAGCATGATCATACCAACAAGTTTGCAAAACATGTATCAACCTGAAATATTTTTTTTAGAAAAATAGTTCTAAAAGATATGTATACATGCATCAAAGCATACTAAAAGTTTTTTTATGTTAAGAAAGCAATATATAAAAAAAACATATATAGTTTTAGATCCTATTAACATGCATCGTGTTTAGATTTGTTTATATAAATTAAATAAAGAAACAAACCACTCAAATGCATTAAAAACATATGTATAAACTAAAAAAATATAACATACAAAATTAAAGACTTAATATTGTAGGTAAAAATAAGCACATGTTAGATTACTTATTTCATCATAAAAAAAATAAATCATAAATGCGAAAACATTTGTGCGTGCGTGAGCATATGTATCATGACAAACAAGTTATTAGCACAAAAAATATAAAGATTCTAACTTGCATACTTAGCATAAATCAACTTGCAATTGATATCAAAACAAAATCCTAGCATGCAAATTAATTAAAGAATATATCTATGTTTAAATTAAAATAAAAGGTAATTTGTTTAAACACTTGAAGTGTGTGTTTGGAAGTATGGTGGAAATTATTTCTTAAAATGTTTTTCACTTGAAAATGTAAACAAATCATGTGTGTGTGTGTGTGTGTACATTTTATTTTTGACATCAACACATAAAAAAAACATAAAAAATAATTGAAAGTTTTTTTTTTAAAGTGCATTTAGACTGCAACATTAAACACAACTTAAATCGTGAAGCTTTTATTGATGGCAATGATGTCCCTAATACTTTATTACTCATCTCTTGGTGCAAAGGTTGTTTGCAACAACAACATATTAGTTTAGATGTACTTCTAAATAAGGCATTTAAACCAAAGTAGATGGAATCATTAATCTTAATCTCTTAACAAAATAAAACTAAACTCTAGGTTTGAAAGGAATATAAAAGCTTAAAAGTGGAGAGAAAAACATAAAAAATTGAGGCAAGAAAGAGTATCTAAAATCATGATAAACACTCTCTTAAATTCTTCCTTTAGCTTATTTTCTTATAGTTAGTTTAAGAAGCTAGAAAGTTACTATAAACTCATAATAAAACCTGAATATATATATATATATATATATGTCATTCACAAGGTTAAAAGTGTATTTTTTATATTATTAATGATGATGTCCTAAAACACTTCTTTTTAATCTAAAAAACTATAGACTTACAATGGAATCTTTAAGCACCTGTAAAAACATTCCTAATCAGGAGAGCTTAAAACCCCTCCAATAATAAATTCAACATCTTTATAAGAAAGATATTCCATAACTTAAAATAGCCTTAAATTCAAAAAACAAAGTTATTTGTTATTGAGTTTTAAGTTGATTAATGTTTTAAAAACTATGTCATTTTATCTTAAGATATCCAAGATCATATTACATGGGGGGTTGAGGGGAAATTTATGCCTTTTAAACCTTGTTGTTTTCATAGAAAGGAAAGATTGAAAAGTCTTTTACTTTTCAACAATCTTAATATAAGACATATTTTTTTATATATCATTAATTAGATAGTTTTTAGTGCAATAACCAACTTTACACTCCATAACAAATAACTTTGTTTCTTTAATTTGAGACTTTTAAAAGTTATTTAATATATTTCTTATAACTTTATCATTGGAAAATCTTTAAATCCACCAGGTCATAATTGTTTTTGCAGGTGCTCAAAACTTCAATTGTAACCTTGAAGTTCTTCAGATTAAGAAGAAGTCCAAACACTTGAATATATCGATTTACCCTTATCTAAAATACTAAATAACCTTTTATTTACATATCTTCAATTTTGAGACATCATCATATAATAAATTTACATTTGACAAATTGAGAAGAAGAAGAAAATGTGATAAGAAAGCTATCTTCTAAATAATTGGCTAAAGGAGATTTAAGGTATTGAAAATTGCAATATGATAGTTTTGCTCCAAGCATTTTTACAATTGTTATGCAAAGTTATAAAAAAAATTATGATATTCTCAAATACATCTACAAAATCTCTTTCAAAGGAAAAAAAATGTAATTCCCCCTTTTAAAATGAAAAAAAGGAAATATCATCATAGTTTTTCAAGCTTTCTTGTATTTCTTAGATTCTCATATTAATCAGATCAAAATATATTTCTCTCAAAACTAAAAGTCTAATTTTTTTTTTTTATTCACATTATTTTTCTAAATTCTTGGTTAAGTAGTTTTCAAGATAGTTTTTGAATTTTGATCATAGGGGTTTAAATAATCATTCTTTTAAAGCTTTAAGGATTTCTATATTATTGTTGGGTTTTATTACATGGTTATACTTGGTGTTTCTTAAGTTTAAGTGTCAAGTGTTTCTTATGTTTGAATTAATATTTTAGAAGTATTTTTATTTGTCCAATAGCTTTATTTTATATAGTTTTTAGTGATAAAACCCTTTCTTTTCATGTAATTTCCACATAACATAAAACTCAATAAAAAAGGAAAATAAAATAGAGTTGATATATACAACTTTATTTCCCGCACTATATTATAAGTTAGACTATTGTTTTTTGAACGGGTTAAAAAAAAACATGTGATGCATCACTTGTTATGCTCAACTTATAATCCAATTGTCATTGTGATGATAAAAAAAATCATGAGTGAGGTTTTTGTGGTTGAAAATCTTTTTTGAATCAATCTTCATAAGAAATATCTATTAAACACCATAAAAGTTTTCATAAATCATGTACTGACCTTAAAATATCATTAAATAATTAAAAAAACCAAAATCTACAAAACATAAAAAATCAAAACAGAACCCAATTTATCTTTTTATACATATTTACATTGAAAACCTACTATCATCAAACCTTTGTCAAATGGAACCCGTTAATAATAAATTTGAATTTGATTGTTCTTGTTGTTAGTAACATGACAATCAATAATTTCCCCTATTTTTCTTTGTTGTTTAACAATTTTCTCTTGCATCTATCTAACTTAAGGACTGAAAATAAATTTAATAAATTTTTGAATCAAAATAAAAATTATCATGAATTTAAAATGAGCCACATATTCTTTATAAAAAAATAATTCTATACAATAACACTATAAAACAATGCAAATTGAAAAAAAAAACATACAAAGATTCATTGCTTGCATGAATTGTGTTATATCTTCATTTGTTTTTTTAGTTTTGTTAATAAAGAACACTAAAACACCACTATCCAATAATGCTAAGCTAGTTGTTAAGCTAAAGTATTCAATTATTTACCTTAAGTTTTCCAAAAATTCTCACCCAATAATTTGTTAGGTTTTCATCAAAAACTAAATAAAGCATTATGCCTAATTATATGTCTACTTGGTATTGCATTTTAAAAGCGCTTTTAAATAAAATAAAATAAAAATTTTATTTTTATTTTAAATTGATATTTTTGTATGTTTTAAGATCATTTTGATGTGCTGATGTCAAAATAGTTTTTTTAAATAAAAATATATTATTTTGATGTATTTCTAAACAAAAAAATACTTTATAAAACAACATCAACTACATTCTCAAACAAACTTAATATTTTGAACATTTCAACCAACCTAAAATTGTTATTTCCACTTACAAAATCTCATTAATTATTGCATGTAAATTTGAAAGAGATTTTACTCATGCATTAAATCATAAAATAAAACTAGTTTTTTTATATGATCCTATAAATTTAGGATCAATACCTAATTAAAATATGACTATTATGTATCAAATAAATTTGCTATGGTATGTTAACGTTACTTTTAATCAAAGTTGTCAATACCGTTTCGGTTGATGCTTTGTTTTTTTAATTGGAATGAAATATTTTGATTTCAGAGCATTTTGACGCGTCGTTTCGGGATTATACTGTTTATGTATATATATATATATAATTAAATATATTAATTATTTTTTTTTAGTTCAAATCGAAAAATAAAATTATTTAGAATTTTGCAATTTAATCTAAAAAAGACACAATAAAATGATTTTTCTGAACAAAATTATGAACATGTATAATATTATGATAATGCCATCATCAATCTTGCAAGATTATTACATTCTCTGATTGCTTTAAAATTTTAACATAATATATATAAATATGTCAAGAGACTCATATTAAATTTTTTATCTTAATCTAACTGTCAGATTAAGAGATATGATTGATATTGCAAAATTATTCATTATTAAAAAAAACATTATTTGGCTGAAACAGAACGGACGGAACGAAACCAGTACGTTTCGCCCGAAAAATCTAAAACAGACCAAAATTTAAACCGAGGTACAAGCGACGCCATTTTGTCTCATTTTTTAGCTGATACGAAATTGACAACTATGCTTTTAATCTAAAGATGTATAATTAATTTGTTTTAATTGAAGGGATTTTTAAGAAATGTCTTTAATTTCTTAAACCATAACCAATTAATACAAAATAAAGATGGTTAGACATGAAATTAGCCTATGCTTAAACAACTATAGACAATCAACCATGCATGCAAAACAAATAATATAGTCTTATGATCTAGTTAGAATCATGTCTTTGCCATTCAAAGAAGAAGGAAATAAATAATAGCAAAGAACTAACAATGCTCTAAAACATCATGAATTATATATATATTTTTTGTTTTCTTTATCTTTCGGTGCTATTTGGAGACGCGACCCTAACAATGTTTAAAATATTAAAGTCAAAATTTTAACTTTTTTAAATATATTGGTATTAAAAACACTTTTTTTTAAAGAAATATATTATTTTAATGAATTTATAAACAAAAAATATTTTAAAAAATAACATTTATTACAATACCAAATTGTCAAGGTCAATGTTGGTGTATTTACACAATAATAAATAAGCTATATATTCAAAAGAAAACCACAAAATTAGCAGTAACAAGAAACATAAAGAACAAAAATAATAAATTGAGTGGAAGAAGAAAATAAATTTTGGCCGTTGGGTTTTCAAAAATACCAAGACAGTGAAGTCCATGAAATGGGCGGCTAGGATTCCAACGTGGAAAAATCAAACCAGTCCAAGACATTCAAAAAGTTGCTCGACGTTTAACATCCATAGGGTTTGAATAAAGTACAAAGACCGCCCCTTCAATTTTGAAATGAATAGAAGAAGAAAGCTCTCTCTCGACCGTTTCGATCGCTCTCTCTCTAGAAACGCATTTGCAGATCTCTCTCTCTCTCTCTAAAATCTCTCTGGACTTCACTTGGATCTGCAAATGCGCACCGTTTTAACCACTTTATCGTCTCTCTCGTCTTTTCATTTCTCCTCTTTTCTGTCATTGAAGCTCAGTTTGGTAAGTCCTTGAAGCCCTTTTTCTTTGGAGTTGTAAATTTAAGGTCTCTAATTATTTTTTATCTTTGAATAAAATTAAAATACATTTTTCATATAATTTGTGCCATTTTTTTTTATATATTGAAATTCGAATGGTTGTAGTCGAAAAAGATTGAAAATCACGTCGATCATATTTTAGGGTTTCTTTATTTAGTTTTAAGAAATTAATTTTACTGATTATAGAATTGAATTTCAGTTTCATTCGAGTTTAGAGGGTTTGAAGAAGCTGAATGATTTAAAAATTCTAAATTTTTTCACTTTGATAATGAATTGGGTTTGGGATTTATCAAGCTAATTGATATCACTAATTGTATAATTAAATTCTTATTTTTGTAATTCGAGATCCTCGTGTACTTCAATTCAAGTCAACTGCACTGAAATACAAAGCCCTAATTTGTGATTTCAGGAAGTGAAGATTTTTATTTAGAGGTTATTCTGATCTGGGTTTCCTTTTCTTTTTGTGTTTTTGTGTTAGTTTGTGAGTTTGGGGGAAATTGGAACGGATTGGTTGGGGGGTTTATAATGAACTGTGGTCGAGTGGGAATTGGGCTATGCAGCAGCTTTATTATTTGCATATCAAACAACAATGGAAAGTAGTGACAAGTTAACATCTGCTCCTTTGGATGGGCTTGTTAGCGATAGGATCCCGAGACCACCCAAGCTTCTTCACGGGTAATTTCTCAGAAACCATTTTAATGTTTTGTTTGATTGAGAGACTGGACTGGTTTTTAAATATGTTGGATTCTGAACGGTGTTATGCTATGCTATTCTCTTGCAGGAGGACTAGTGGCCCTGCAAGGCGTTCCACGAAGGGGCAATGGAAAGCTGAAGAGGTAGTAGTTCTTCTGTGTACTTGAAGTATCTAGGTAGAAGAGTAATTTTATGATGTGGAGATGTTTAATAAAGGAACATTTTTGCATTTTTTTGGGTCTAATGGTTAGGTTAGTTTACGGGGCAACCTTTCCCATTTTGTTTTTCACTACTTTTTCAATCCTGAAATGACATCTCATGGTGATGCTTAGGTTTATTGTTTACTTGTACCCATCATGTTTAATGTTCTTTAATTTCTGTTTTACCTTCATTATTGTAATTAACACTTCCCTAATTCTTAGCTCATATTTGGTTATATATAGTGATGAACAAGTGTTATGTGTGTTTAGGATGAAATTCTGCGCAAGGCTGTTCAGCGTTTCAAAGGAAAGAACTGGAAAAAAATTGGTACAGTCGTGAACTTAATTAGTTTAATTCTGTTCTTTTCCTTGTTTCAAGTTTGTCATTTCATTATCTTTTCCTATAGAAGTTGCTAAACTTGATAACTTTAATTCTTGCTTTATTTTATATCAACAATTATTACAGTCAATTCACCTCTGGGGGTGGGGTTTAAAAGGATTATACTTGCCTTTAAATAGGCTGAGAACAATTACAACATTTTAAGGATAAGAAGCTGAGGATGAAGATCAAACTGTTAAATTTTAGTTTTGATTATGGATCACTAGAAAACACGATCTAGCTAATTAAAAAGAACCTTCTCAGCTGAGGATGAACATCAAACTGTTAAATTTTAGTTTTGATTATGGATCACTAGAAAACATGATCTTGCTAATTAAAAAGAACCTTCTCATTCAACTATAGTCTATCTACAGAATTTAGTGTTGGATTTTGGAAACTACTGAAGAGAATTTGAAACTTAACTTACTTTTTAATTTTATGCTTTTCCATTAAATGCAGTCTTTCTGTTTGGAGAATTTAGAAACTAAGCCTCATTCTTAAACTTGTCTGCATTCCTTGCATGAAAATTGCCTTTGTTTTACCCTTTCTTGAGCCAAATCCTTGAGTGAAACACTTAAAATCACATCCTTCTGTATAGTTATTACCATTACCCTAGTACTTTTAGTTTACATTTTACCATTTTCAAACTTTTTATTCAACTACAGTGATCCTTCCTCATTAGTGCTTTCCTGAAAGTCTATTTTAGATGCCTGAACCATCTTTCACAATATTCCATCAAGTTTACTGTAGTTGGTACTATGGTTTCCTATATCAAGATGTCTAATTGTTACTTTTTGGATCACCACTTTCATCATAATATTTTTATTTCAACAATGCTCATTTTCATGGACATGTTTTCATTCTCTTTTTACAGTCTTTTTGGTCTTTGTTGCAACAATATGAAACCATCTTAGCCAATTTACTTTCATTTTTTAGTTGGTACTGCATGTTCTTCCTTTTTTTTTATGGGACGCAGCAAATATTTTCTAATTTGAAACATTGGAATTTATGTAGCTGAGTGTTTCAAGGACAGAACTGATGTACAATGTCTACATAGGTGGCAGAAGGTCTTGAATCCTGAACTTGTTAAAGGTCCTTGGTCAAAGGAGGTATACCATATTGTTGTTTCTGTCTATGTCAATTCCTGCTTTGCTTCCATTTTTTTCTTGCTAATTTCTACCCTAAGGATAAATATTATTGATAATTTCCATACCTGTTTCATCTGTGAAATGTAAATAGGAGGATGAAATAATAGTTGAATTGGTGAATAAATATGGGCCAAAGAAGTGGTCCACAATCGCACAGCATTTACCTGGACGTATTGGAAAGCAGTGCCGGGAAAGGTAAGAGTATTCATCTGCCCTTTGCAAGAGTTGTAATTATTCTCTCTCTCATATATAATCATGATATATGGTTTAAATTTGTCCTTTATTTTGCTTCATTTGCACCGATGTATCCATAATTTAGGTGGCACAATCATCTTAATCCTGCAATAAACAAAGAGGCATGGACTCAGCAAGAGGAGCTGGCCTTGATTCGTGCACATCAAATTTATGGGAACAGATGGGCAGAGCTGACAAAGTTTTTGCCTGGAAGGTTTGTGCATTCCTTATTTGAAGAGACTCCCAATTTTGTATTTCAACTTTATTAGGAGGTGTTTTTGCTCTTTGCTTACTTGCATGCTTGAATTAACACAAGCTTCTATGTTATCTCCTCCGAGGCATGATGTTTCCATATCTACTTCTGTTAATTAAAAGTTCAACAGTGGTTTAAAAGTGTCCTTTAATAAATGCGAATTTGATTTATTTTGTGTGGTGAACAGGACAGACAATGCCATAAAAAATCACTGGAACAGTTCTGTAAAGAAGAAACTGGACTCTTACGTGGCATCAGGTCTGTTAGAACAGTTCCAATCCTCTCCTCTTGTTGGACATCAAACTCTATCCATGCCCTCATCTTCATCAAGGCTGCACAGTTCTGGAGATGATAATGCTCAGAGAGGTGGTTCAGAAGCAGAGGATATATCAGAATGTAGTCAAGGATCGACTATGGTTGGTTGCTCACAGTCTGCAGGTGACCTGGGTATTGCAGTTTTTCATACAAGAGAAGAACTCCAGTATGCTGAAGAATCTGGTCTCAGAAAGGAGCAAAGCTCCAGCCCAGCATCTTGTTCAGAACAATATTACATCCCTGAAATGCCTTGTGAACTGGGTGGCTCTTCGAACTTTCTTCAGCAAAGTTTCTCCCATAACACTTTGCCTTCTGCAAGCAATGATTATCAGTTTGATTTACCGGAGCTACCTAACTTATCTGCCCTAGAACTAAGGCAGGAATCATCAGCTTTGCCAACTCATTGCATAAATGCTAACGAAAGCCATGAACTAGTGAATGCTCCATTTCAAACTTCCATTGGCCACCTAGATGCTCCTACTTCCATGGGAAATATTGCTGCAAGTTCTGAGCAATCAGGCCAGATATTCATATCTGATGATGAATGTTGCAGGATTCTATTCTCAGAGGCAGCAAATTGTGAAATTTTTTCCTCTGAAAATATTACAAAAGACTCAAATGTGGCTGACTTAGGAGGTGAGATGGATTCATCACTTCCTCAATCACCAAACATGCAGATATCTGAAACAGAGAGAAGTACTTCACAGTCTTCTTGTCCTCCAAGGTCCTCCATATTGGGAACTTCATGCTGCCAATATTTTCTTCCCAGTCCTTCACTACATTCTGCTGATGATAACAAACATGTACATGGTAGGGAACCCAATCTGTTAACGGTCCAATCATTTGGAACTCTCGAACAACAGTTTATTACAAGCATGCACGATAGCTTTATCTATACCAATGATGCCATCAACCCCTCATGTGACAATGGTACTGGTAACACAGTGCTGCAAGAGCAACCATTTCTGAAGGAACCATCAAAGCTAGTGCCCTGTGAATACTTTTCCTTCAGATTCAGTTACCATATCATCTTGTGCTGCAAATGAGAAACCAAATGAGCATGCAGAACAGCAGGAGGCAGGAGGTCTTTGCTATGAACCTCCTCGTTTCCCAAGCTTGGATATGCCGTTTCTCAGTTGTGATCTTGTACAATCTGGCAGTGACATGCAACAAGAGTATAGTCCTCTTGGTATTCGCCAACTGATGATGTCTTCCATGAACTGCATCACTCCCTTTAGGTTATGGGATTCACCATCTCGGGATGGTAGCCCTGATGCAGTTCTGAAAAGTGCTGCCAAGACTTTTACAGGCACACCATCCATTCTGAAGAAACGAAACCGGGATTTATTGTCACCCTTGTCAGACAGAAGAGGTGACAAAAAGCTTGAGATTGACATGGCATCCAATTTGAGCAAAGAGTTTTCATGTTTGGATGTTATGTTTGATGGGAGTGAGATTCACAACAGATCAAACATCTCTTCTGCCCTCATCGTCCAAGCAGGAAAAGAACCATGAATCCTCAGGTGAAGATAAAGAAAATCTGGACCCTGCTCTTGAAGGTGCGGAGGAATTTTGCAGTAACACCAAGGACAATGTAAAGCAAGGGACAGGTGATTGTGATGCAAGGTCCAAGGTTCATTCTGATGCTAGTGTGAGTTATTTCTCTCTCTCTTTAGTCTTCTCTTTAGTATGTTTCTTTTCTTGTGTTTTCCTCTTCTTTTTTTGAGTTACTGTGTGTGGGAGGGGTTGGTTCTTTCTACTAGCATATTCCATAGTACTATAGTCCTGTGATTTGATTCTGTTTGTGCATCATCTAAAATATTGTACTATTTGATTTTGTAAAGAACATGAAAGAAAGAAAAACAAAATTTGCTCTCAGTATATATGTGTGTTTTTTCTATGTATTTTCCCTTCCCAATTATAATTTCCCCTCGCTTCTATGTTAGCATCATTTGCTTAATATTTTTTTCCTTTACCTCCCTCTTTTTGATAGGTGCAACAGTCTTCTGGAGCCCTGTGTGAAGAAAACACCAATGATCTGTTATTTTCTCCTGATCAACTTGGTTTTAAAACAGACAGAGCATTTGCTCCAAGTGCTCGAACTCCCAGGAATTTGTACCGTAAAATTTTGGGAACTTTATCAGATCTAGCCAGTGGTTCAGAATCCCCATTTGGAAATCCATGCATGATCTTTAGCCCTACTATTTGTAAGAAGAATCATGAAAATCACATAATTGAAAGTACATCAGCACAATCTATTCCTTCACCAGCACCGTCAGAGAATATGCCTGATAATTCTGGGAACAATGGTGGAAATGGAAATTTTGGCATGTAAGTTTACCTGTGTTTCTTTTATTATCCTAGTCACCATGCTGTTTAGTGGTTGAGTAAAGCTGCTGCCGTGTCAAATATTCCTGACTCATTTTAATTTTATGGGAGTAGCTGGTTGTTTGTGTTCTGAGTTTGGAACTTGGCATTTCCTGATATTTTCTAGCTTCTTCTGTGATGAGATAGATATGCGTGACTTCTTGTTTTGACATTACCATGATGCTTAATTAGATGCTTGGTTGATGATGTTCATTTCTAGATTTGGTGATACTCCTTTCAAAAGGAGCATAGAATCCCCTTCAGCATGGAAGTCACCTTGGTTCATTAATTCTTTTGTGCCAGGCCCAAGGATTGATACAGAAATATCCATCGAGGTAGATAACTTCTTTTGATAAGCTAATTACCAGATGTTTTGAGATTTTTCTTCAACTATCTGGAATTTCTTTCCAGGATATTGGTTATTTTATGAGTCCTGGGGACAGAAGCTATGATGCCATTGCACTAATGAAGGAGTTAAGTGAACACACTGCATCTGCATATGCCGATGCTTTGGAGGTTTTGGGTAAAGACACTCCCGAGTCCATATTAAAAGAAAAGAGGCACTCCAATGATCAAAATGGTGACCAAGAGAATCGAAGCTCCCATTTGGCTTCAAATGTTTCGGTATGACTGATTGTGCAGAACTTTTACAGAACATTTTTTTATTTGTTAACATCCATTTTTCTGGCCTTAATACTCAGTTGCCAAAATCTATCCAGGCATTTCTATCACTTTCTTTTTGTCTTGTGAGTATTAAGATGCCTGCTAAAAAGATTTTTTGCAATGTTTGCAGACAGAATGCCGGACCCTTGACTTTAGTGAATGTGGAACACCTGGGAAGATAACAGAAAATGGAAAATCTTCAAGTGCCATAAGCTTTTCAAGTCCCTCCGCCTATCTGTTGAAGGGTTGCAGATAGTAGTGGTACTTGGCCAATGCCCTCGGCTGTCACAATTTGTAGTTTATATTATACATGTATGTATACTTGCTGTCATTTTTTCGTTCTCCCTGTTGTTCGGTGCTGGATTCCTTTTCAATTAAATGATAGAAGATTTGCTCTGCATTCAATCTGACTTGTATCTCCTGCATGTGTTTGTGGATGATTGAATGTGTCATATTTCAGCAGTCTTTGTATGAAAGCTATGGGGTGGTGGATAGGGGGCAAGAATTGCAGTTCATTGGATGAATTCGGGCCTGGTTAACCCCAGAGGGCTTTGGTTGGGGCAACACAGGTTGCATGGGATGGGATTTCATTTGAGAGAGAGCAAGTTATTAAGAGGACAAAAGCATAATATGACATGGTAATTAACTAATTAATAGTTTTAATTACAGGCATATATGGTAAAAGACGACAATTTCCTTCTACCCTTGTATGCTATATGTATTATTTAGGGTTTATGGAGGGAATTTGCATCTTTCTAAAAAGAGAATTTTAAGAGAAGGAAAAACGAGAGGCCCTTGTTGCCTTTGTCCATTGTCAGATTGGTATGAACTTTTGATGTGCTGTTTGCTACTATCAGCCTCCATTTGGGAGTTAAAAAGAACGGCACAACTTTTCTGGAAAAACCCACCTTGGGTTAGTGTTTGTCGCTAGCTTGTTTCTTCCCTGTCAATCGTTGGTTTCTCTTGAAATTTTGGAAATAAACACTCTGGTAAGATGTTCTTGATCGTTATTTTCTAGGTTAATTAAGTTTTATGTTGATCTTGGGTAACTTGACCGCTGACTTAAGCTGATTTGTGGATATGTGTAGTTCATTGTAGGATTTCAATTGAGCTATGAATTTATATAGAGTTATGATAGTTTGAATATACTATTTACAAACTCATTGTCTTGCCGCTTCAACTCACTGAGTCACTGATGAATTCACAACATTTTGGGTGTTGTTACTCTAGTAGTGAATTTACTATTTATCTGGAAAAGCATTTCCCCAAATTGCCTATGTAGATCACCACAAAACACCAACCAGTTTCTCTTTTAAAACATGGACTGAAAGGGTCTAAATACATTTCTTGTCAACAGATTGGAACTTGTCCCAAGATTTTTAAAGAGATCTTGACATAAATAAAGATAGGCTCTTTTTTCCTGGATTTAAAATGTGGTATCATATTTCTATTGCAAATAGAGTATGAAAGAACTATCTCCTTGAGAATGTGATGACAATGGCTAATGATTTCGTGATCTTCTGGCTCAAAATGGAGACGAAGAATTGCAAATGATACTTGAAAAAGATCCCATCATTCTTCAACAATGACTCCACTATGTCTTAGATAAGAATAAGATTTCAAAGATCACGACTTTAGTTTGCAAATAGAGTATGGAGAACTATCTTCTTAGTTTTCAAGGGACGTGATGTGATGTTAAAGAATTTAAGATCTGCATAGTAGATCTCGAGTTTAAATCAGGACGTGTATCTTTTGTAAGAATCTGAGATAACTGATATTCTATTCGTTTACCTAAACTCATAAAATACAATTTCTAGAGGTTAGAGTTTCCTCAAATCCAAAAAAAAAAAAACACTCTCGACAATGGCTAATGATTTCTTGATCTTCTGGTTCAAAATGGAGACGAAGAAGTGCAAATGATAATTGAAAAAGATCCCATCATTCTTCATCAATGGCACTCCACTATGTCTTAGATAAGAATAAGATTTCAAAGATGTCTTCTAGGAAAACTTTAGTGTTTTTATTCTCTCGTCGTATAAAAATGGGAACTTGAAAAGAAAAAAAAACAAGGATATCAGGGATGAACCACCTTGGAGAATCTCACCAAAGGCAGCCAGCAACTTGTATTACATTATTTATCTGTTTAAGAGTATAGTTGCGGTTGTTTTGAAAATTATTTTGTTTATAAATGTATATATTATTTTTTATTTTTTTAAAAAAATATTTTTGATATCAATACATGAAAAGATTTTAAAAAATTAAAAAAATTTAATTTAAAATAAAAAATTTCAAATTTTATCAAAAATATTTTTAAAATGAAGTTCAAACATACCAATACTATGGTAGCCAAGCTCAACCCCTTCCTGGACCATAATAGGAATAGAAAACCATGAAGGCAAATCCAAGCCAGGATCTTCGAAATCTTGTTCTTGTGAAAGACTTATAATTCGACTTCGAGCTGGTAAATATTTGTAGATTTTATAAATAAATAAAAATAAATAATTACTCTGGATTTTCCAAATATCATATGCTACAATTCATAAGTCATTACTAATTTTTAATATTTTTATATGATTTCACCATTAAAGTTATGTATTGGGAGTCCAAAAATATAATAACTATACATATAATTCTATTTTTGGGAATTTAAATCAACCAAAATATAAAATAAAGTTCTTAAAATATAGGATTCTTGTAGTCTTTTTCTATTTTACTATTATTTTGAAAGGAACGTGAAGAATGGAATTTAGGGGTTAAAAAACTTAAAATTAATTAAGGCTCATATTATATAAGAATATTTTATACTTTACAATCTTAATAAAAATAAAATACAAGAAAGAAATAACATCACCTTTATTAAAATACTAGGACTAAGGGCCTGTTTGTTTCGGCGGTACAACTGTCGTTTGCTCACAATTTAATTTTTTTTTTCATTTTAAATGAATTTTTTTGGTGTTTTTAAATTATTTTGACGTGCTGATGTTAAAATGATTTTTAAAAAATAAAAAAATATATAATTTTGATGTATTTCAAAATGAAAAGCACTTTCAAAAACAACCACAACCGCCCTCCCAAACATGCCCTAAATAAACTAGTAAAATTTAAACCGAATGGGAGAGAAAAAATTATTTAAATTAATAAACAAATTTTTGAAAACTAACTTGGTTAAAATTTCACTAAAAATTATTATTCTTTTTTAATTTCAGTTAAAACCCTAATTCTAGATGAAGAGAATAGTAAAGGGCCAGCCGTCAAGAAAAGAAAAGAAAACTTCTACTTTGATGACAAGTACCGTCAAAGAAGAATATAGTTGACCTTCGAGAACCTGGTCAACAAGCCGATAACTATAGAAAAAAGCAGGTGCATGGTGAGGTTCGACCATATCATCCACGTGTTAGCTTTTCACGGCGTCACAAAAATCTCAAAAACGTGTAACCGCCCCCAGAAGAATCTCGAGGGTTGGAGATTGCCACTCTTCATGTTCCTACCTCAGTCGACATCAGACCGCGTGGAAATCACACGCACCCATACGAATTTTCTCACAGAACAGTAGCCTTATATAAGCAAGCACCTGCATGGTTCTCAGCATTTGGAAAACCAGCGTTGAAATGGTGAGAGAAAGAAGAGAGAGAGGAGATGATAACGGGCGTTACAAGGGAGTGAGGATGAGAAAATGGGGGAAATGGGTAGCGGAAATAAGGCAACCTAACAGTAGAAATAGAATATGGTTAGGTTCGTACAACTCTGCAGATGAAGCGGCAAGAGCATACGATGCTGCTGTTTTATGTCTACGAGGGCCGTCGGCGACGTTTAATTTTCCAACGAACATGCCGGAAATTCCTGCTACGACGGAGGTATTGTCTCCCGCGCAGATAAGGGAGGTTGCTTCAAGTCATGCAAGAAGGGGGAGTGCTGTGGAGCTTGCAGAGAGGATTGTGAGACCTGGGTTGTGTGAAGTGCCGTCTGGGATGACTGGAGAGGTGTACTTGGGCGGTGGAGAGAACATGGCGGAATTCAAGGATGGAATTTTTAGTGGGGCATACTATCAAACACCTGGTGTGTGGGCAGATTAAGCTTGTTTAGCTGAGCTTTTTCTTTTTGTTTGTCCTGGGAACTGGGGTCGGTTCTTTCTACTTGTATAGTATTCGTTAATCATAGATGATTGGATTCTTCTTGAGCGTTTTCCTAACATTTTGATTCGTAAAGAAAATACCTGCTGTCTGTATTTAATTCCTCCTAGCTTCAATCTTGCTGTCTGCCCCAAATCTTCTGGATTCAAGGTTGAAGAAAACACCAATAATCCGCTATTTTATCCTGATCAACTTTTTTTTTTATTGCAGACCTAGATCTTGAGTTTCCCAGGGATTTGTGAGGTAAAATTCGTGCACTTCATCAGCTCAAGCCAGTGCTTCAGAATCCTCGTCTGGAAAACCATGCATGATCATTAGTCTTTGTAAGAAGAATAATGGAAGACACCTTGTTGAAGGTATTGTTAAATTATATGTTAGGAACTGCAAAACATATTTTGCCATATTCTTACTGCCTCTTCTTGTATCTTCCTTTGCTCTGCATCATTGATCACTTCCCAGATCCTTGGGAGGATACGTGAAAGTTTCTTGAGCTGTTTTTCTACTCCACGGATCAGTTCGATCAAACTGTTCCACCAAGGGCGAAGCTAGTTGCTGGAATACAACCTGCATGCAGGCGGAAAGAACTGGATCCGCCATGGTTCTGCCTCTAGCTTCACTTCACTTTACCCCCAAGTCAATGTAAAGCTTGTATAAAATCTTTTTTTTTTGAACAGATAATTTTTGTATTGAAAAATAAAAATAAAATAAAATGTAGAGCCTTTTTTTTCCATCACAGATAAAACAGTTCTATGCATGTATAGGTAAGGAATAGGACAAGATTCACGTGGTTTGATTTTGACAAGTTGACTTGCCCGTGATTGTCGGTTCAGAGAATGCTAAAACCTAGCCTGACTAGTAGGGTATGTTTGTTTCTGCGGTTATCGCTGTTTGTTTATTTTTTTTTCTTTATTTTAAATAATTTTTTTTTGGTATTTTTGAATCATTTTGATGTGCTGATGTCAAAAATAATTTTTAAAAAATAAGATGCTATATTAAAATTGCGCAAAATCACCCATATAATTTGAAAATTGTTATTTCTACAATGAAATTAAAACAACAAAACTTACAATCTTGCCATCACCACAGTGAACGCTCGCTACAATTAAACAATGTAGCAAAAACTGTCCAAAATCCATTTCTATATATTTCCGTACATACACAGTAATTATTAGGGTTTAAATGAAAACTCCATTTGTTGAGGACTCAATCACAAATAGGGTAATTGTTAGGGATATATATATATATATTTTACAAGGTGGAATTAGCCAATTAAATTAACATAAATAGCAGGCAAAGACACCAGCCACAAATAAAATTAATTTGATTGCTTCATATAATTACACATTATGTATTAATTCATTTTTCTAAATTGATGATCTTGAGAAAGAACCGGTTTGTGGCATCCTTATATTGTTTGATTCTATTAACAAAAGAAATGAAGGTAAAGAGCATGGAGAGAGGACAACATCCATGTCTTTATCAGCATTATCGAACCGAGTTTATACAAAGTTTATCAATTCTATTTCGATTGATGTCTCGTTTTTTTAATTAAAATAAAATATTTTGATTTCAGAGCGTTTCAACACACTATTTTAGTATTGTATTGTTCATAATTAATTAATTATATGAAAAAATATTAATCTAAAAAATAAAATTCAAATTCAAGATAAAAAAAATAATTTTATTTTTATGTTAAAAAAATCAAATTGATGATATTTTAATTTTAATTTTTTTTTGCATTATTAGTTCGGTTTTATTTTTTTAAATAAAAAAAACCATGCCACCCTAAGATCGTATTTTTTTTTGTGAAAAAAAGAAGTAATCCAAAAAAAATATTATTATTTTAAAAAAAGAAGATATCCACGCTTCGTACATATTACTCCAACATCCAAGCACATGCTTTGCTAAAATGGAAATAAAAACAAATAAAGAAAAAATTATTTCATAAATTCCTGAGTGTGTTCATGTCTGCGGAGCTTTAAATAAATTAGACGAAAGGAGAAAGCAGCTTTGAAAGTTAAGAACAATTCACGTGGAAAGCCCGTACAATCGGTCAATCAAGTAAGTAGTAACCATAGCCGTTCTTTATTTATTTTTCAAGGTTCAGAGTCATACTCGGGTATTTCGGCCAGAATTTAATTGAAAAATCTGGAATAGACTGCTATTTATCTTGTTTTTTAATTGGTATAAAATATTTCGACCGAAACAAAACCGGCGACCTTGGTTTATGCAGGCACCACCTGCATAACTTGAAAGATGCCAAAGCAGTCATAGCAAATTTGCTACATAAACTGGAATTGAAGGGTGTTCCCAGATCATTGAAAACTCACGAGGGTTATGACAAAGATGTCCAATACCTTTTTTTGGATCCATGAAGGAATTCTAGTCAATTACACTAGATGAAATGAGCACAGTTCTTGTTGATCCAGACAATTGTAAGGTGAGCCCCAATACATTAATAGAAACTTAGAGATACACTTTACTGGTCCCAAAATTCATAAACTGAAAATACATTTCCCAGAAAGTAAGAACTTGGCTGAAAAAATCAAACAGAAACTCTTACAACTTGATTTTTAAGTGTCTGTATCTGATGTCAACCAGCAGCAGCATGTTACGCTGTGAAAACCACAAAAGTTAGACTCAATGGATTATGCCATATTTGTTAAATTGGAAAAGGATTCAAACTTGTAGCATTGACCACAAAAAGGATAAAAACTTGTAATTTTTGTTCAGGACATGAAAACTGCGAGCTATGCTAGTATTAACGTACCTTTAGTTTCCGGTAAGTTTCGCCATTCGAATTTTGCCGAGTAATTGCAGATGAAACAAGTGTAGATGAATTTGTCTGCAGCTTAGCATCAAAAAGAGTTGCTCCATTAAACTCTATGAAGAATTTTCGCACCCGATAATTCAGAGTACCGCAGTGCTTCGACAAGTTGAAGGCAATTGTATCTGGAGTCCACCTTCACAGAAAAGCTCCTTTCAATGTCAGAGAACCCATAAAAGAAAACAATATTCCTTGCCGTGCATGCTTGAATTAAATCTTGCAGAATAGTATGTGATTGGTACCTCCTATCATTGCAGTTCATCAAAAATGGAGATGGCGAGCCAATATCACTGCAATGGAGAAATAAAAGCCTCCTGGAATTTTCATGAAGAGTATGGAAACACATAAAGATACTTCGGCCATGGCATCAAATTTGAACCAGAACCATCTTGGTGAGCTGGGAGCCTTTTGAACTCACCATCTCTCCAACAGGAAACGAGAGGGGGAGGCATCAAATATTTTCGATCTCGAGCACTGTTCATACAGCATTGTCTCACAGGAATAATTCACCTGATTGATGTTAATTTTCCTGCTTGAAAAAGTCGTGTTAATACTATCACCCATGCCAAGGTCTGCTGCCTACGCCCCTACTGCAAAATAATTACAAAGAATTCAACTCTCAATTTCATAAGCATCAAGCATTTAGCATTGGATTTTTTAGTGTTACAGCCACCATATCATACCTTAGCATCAAACATAATTATAGTAAACAATTTGCTAAAACTATCATTAATGGTGATCGTATATCCCCTTGTACACATGATCTCAATCATCCTGCCTAGTTGCCAATCACAAGAAGTTTAATTCCTAGTGTACAGCATAAAACTTTAAGAAACGGAGTTTTTTTCTTGAAAACATATCATACATGTATTCAACAAACAAAAAGACATGCAATCCTATTCCACAGACAAAAGAAACTATCTGAAAACACAAAATGATAGCATACATATATTCAAAGTTATTTAATATGAAAATTCATATACATTTAATCACTTGGAGAATCCAATACCTTTCATTGCTTAACTATGATCAACCACAAATTTATCTCAAAAAATTGATGCAAATTCTAGAATACTGAACATTTAAGATCTAAAGTTCTTTTCCAAGTGACATCCCATTATCAAATCACCCAAACCCACAAACATATCAAAAGATCAAACAAGCAAACAAACAAGAATAAAAAAAAACTCGATGGCATCACTCGCATATTCTTTTGTATTTATTTGCAAAAGTGGGAGCAGCATCCATCCTCATACAGATATGCACACCGGCCAAGAATCTAGTGAATACAGTAGTCCAAGGATTATTTTTACAAAAATTAACACATGAAGATATCTGGGTTGCTTGAAGCAATAGTGTCTTTGAAGTCATTCAAGACGATAAAAATTTAAATAAGTTAATAACTTACTGAAACTTGAATAACTTTCATCAGGTAATCTTTCCAACAATATATATATATATATATGGACACTCAAAAAGAGCTCATGCATATATAACCTAGAATAGGTGAATGCAAGTCCTAAAATAGTAACTAACTACATGAAAGAAAAGCATGTGAATAATGTGACAGGATCGAACTAAGAAAAGTCAGGTAATAAGTGCACCATCAACTAGCAGCACTGGGTACGGAAAATTTACATCACCTCTTCCCTTGACAACGTTCAGATTTACCAAGCAGCTTCTTCAAACCAAGATTGCCATGCCATCATTAGACAACAGATCTCCCATAAAGTTTCTGGTGTGGGCATCTGCAGAGAATCCTCTATCAAACATTTCCTGCAAAAGTTGTTTTGCCTGTGAAGCGTCGTTGTTCCGGAGAAATCCTCGGACAATAACATTGTAGCACCAACCATCTGGTGGGCAGCCATCCCTTTCCATTTGTCTGAGAGCTTTGCATGCTTCATCTAACAATCCTTCTCTGCAGAGTCCACAGATTATTGTAGTCCAAACTTGAACATTTGGCAGCAATCCTTTGACATAGAGTTCCGAAAACAGCCCCCTTGCATCTTCAAGCTTCCCAGATTTGCACATGGCATCGATTAAGATATTATAGATCATCAAATTAGGCTTCAAGTGACTATTTTGCATTTCTCGAAATAGTTCCAATGCCTGATCAATGTAACCTTGTTTGCTTATGCCATCAAGCAAAATTGAGTAGGTTATTAGATCTGGGGAGCTGCCCTGGGCATGCATATCCTTGAAAAGAAACTTTGCTTCCAAAATTCTCCCTACTTGACACAAGCCACTTATAAGAGTGTTGTAAGTAGCAGTGTTTGGAATCAAGCCTCGAATACTGATTTCATCGAAAAGCTGTTTTGCCTCATCGATCCTCTGAGCCTTACAACATCCATTGATTAGTACATTGTAACTAAGAACATCAGGTACGCAGCCCTTGGTTATCATCGCATCGAATACCTTTCTAGCTTCAAAAACTCTGTTTTGCAGAAGATATCCATTCATCAACGAGCTGTAAGTCACGGTATTAGGCTCCACACCCTTTTCAATCATCGTCTTGACTATACCTTCAGCCTCTGGAATCTTTCCTTTTTTACAAAGAGCATCGACCAAAATGTTGAAGGTAACAACATCTGGCATGATGTTCAAACTCATCATTTCATTGACAAATGCTGGAGCCTCCTCCTGCTGGTCTGAATTGCATAAACCATGCATTAAGGAATTGTAAATGACAACATTTGGCTGAATCCCTTTACCCTTCATCTCAGAGAAGATATTCAAAGCGTCTTTCACCAGTCTATCCTTGCAAAGTCTATCAATAATCGTTATGTATGTCACAACATCCGGTTGGCAACCTGCGTTGTCCATTTTCTTTAGCAATTCAACAGCGTCAGGGGTTTTTCCAATCTTACACAAACCTTTTATAACCGTTGTATATGTATGTAGATTAGGTCGATATCCTCTTTCCACCATCTCATCAAAAAACTCCACAGCACGAGCAAATTTACCCTCAATACAGAGCCCGTTAATTAAAGTAGAAAAAACCACAACATTAGGTTCAAAACCAAGCTTAATGATTTTCCCAAAGACAGAGAACCCAAAATCGACGCGTTGCAAGCGACAGTAGCAATTAATCAAAATGCTAAAATGACACACGTTACGTTCGATCTGCAGCAGTTCAATTTGTTTGGATAAAGAAAGCACAGTCCCATAATGTTTGATTCTGACAAGAGCTGATAAAAAATCATTAAATTCGACGATAGGAGGCGGGGGATGCATATGAACCATGCCATCGAAGCGACACAAGGCATCTTCCATACTGGTAAAAGAACATCCCTTTTGGTACTTCTGCCCACCACTACCACTGGAAGTATGAAGAAAGAAAGCCATACCCATTTCAGTTAGGCTCCTCTGAGAGGGAATCCCAAAAAGGATCGAAGCTGAAGAAGAAGAAAGAGCCATTAACACCCTTTGCCGCTTCATCGCCATCGCCATGCCAGAGAAAGGGAGGTTGGGGTGAACGGCTAAAACTAAGAAGAGAAGAGGGGGGGAAAGTCTTAACCTAGGCTGAAACGGTATCGTTTCGCCTCAAATCTTTCCTGCAGTATTATTATAGAGTACTTGTGAGACCTACATTGAACGTAAATAAATAAATAAGATAGTTTTCTAGTATGCTGACGAGTTCCACACCATGCACGATCTCCAACGTTCTCCCAAGTCAGCTTAAATTCAGAACAAGTAAGAGAACAAACAGGAAGAAGAAGCACGAGAATCAATCCTGCTTGACCTCCCTCAAGCAAAATGCATGGTTTCGAATCAAAGTTGTGAATACTGTTTCGTTAGTGTTTTGTTTTTTTAAATAGAATGAAATATTTTGATTTCAGAACATGTCAGCGATCGAGCATCCATTTTATCTATGCCACTGTTCATCTTTTCTCAATTTCCCCAAGTTTTTATTTTGTTTTTGCTAACTAATTTTGTTAATTCGTCGTATTATCCATTATAATTCTCTCAAGCTTTCGTTTTGTTTTGACCAAATGATTTTGTTAGTTCATCAAATTATCCATTATTTCCTTATTTATTTTTTGAAACTCATTGTATTTCTATTTTCTAGCATGTTTGTATTTTTTTTAAAGTGGTTGTTCGAGTCTGTGTATGTGTATTTCAATTAATTTCATGAGTCTTGAAGTTAATAACCAATTAAAACCTTTAATAATCCTGATTGATGTAAGACTCGAGCTAGTGATCTCTAGAGAGTAAACTCATGGTCTAACAGAATTATACTCTAACCAATGAGTCACACCCCTCAGAATTATATATTTATTCAATTTTCATAAACCTTGCACCCAATTTGTCTTTATCTTGAATATTTTTAAGCTCACATTTTAATATTTCTTTTCGATTTAATCTTTTTTCATGTCTAGTTGTGGAAAGTTCTATTATTTTTCCAACTAAAATATTTTTCATGTCCATATATATCACATTATAGTATCTTTTCATCTTAGTATTTTATTTATGCTCATTTATTTAAATTTATTAAAATATCACATGATTTGTCGTTATTACCCATTAAAGTATCATATATTAATATTTTGTAATTTCATTCCATTTAATTATAATTTACGATTGCATTACATTTAAATTCCCATATATATATATTTTTTAAAAATATTCTCTTCCATTTGGTATGGTTTGCATAGTATTATTTTATGTCCTATGAGCATAGTTTATTTATATTAATTTTCTGCCCCTTTGTGACATTATTACATTGCAATTAATTATGATTATAAACTGATTTTCATCATTATAGTTATTTACAAAACTTCACCTATATTTCCCATTCTCCCAAGTTTTCTTCATGGTTGATTCTATAATTAATGGCCCCATTGATTTTTATCAATTCTTTTTAAAATTTTCAGATATACTTTTCTCACACTATCAACTCTTTAGATTGATCTTCTTTTTTTTTGAGACAGGAGGAACCACGTGACCCGGAAAGCGCACTTTGTGGGCCCAGGGCACGCGTAAACCCTCCTGACTGTCCCAGGCTCTTACGAGGGAGAGGTTGTTTCCTAGGTTTGAACCTGGGATCTTGCCGAAGCAAAGTACCCAGGCCAACCACTAGGCCACCCCCTCGGGGACAAATCGTTGCACAACTTCTCATGTTTATTTGATAGTGTTTGTGTTTCTACTGTCTTAAAAATGACATCATTCAAACACTGATGGATGATTATGAGTGCTTGTTGATTCTTTTTTCTAATCCGAGGCTAGCCCTTAACCAAAATCTCATGGCATTGTATTCTCCAAGCCTGATTACCAAAAGCTCTATCTAACCCCTTACAGACCCGTTTTTGCTCCACAGTAACTATAAACCACCTGTTTTACCTTGAGATTTCACTCTGAAACCAGTATCAAAATTTTAGCTCCTACTAGAAGTTGATGCAATTTTTCTTGCAGGGCTTTCCTTAAACTCTCAGAATTTCTCCCAACATATATATTATCTTACACATTATTACAATGTACTTATGTACAGCACTTGCAGAAACAACTGTTGTCCTCAACTGGAAGAGGCTGAGAGAAAATCAATAAACAGTATTTGTTCTCTGAAATCTCCTTCTTAGTAGACTCTTGATACGTGAAAAAAAACCTCTGGGTGCATTTTCTCCTCGTGGAGATAAAACAGTCCCACATCTTCTGCAAACTTGTCCAGAGCTCTCTGCAAATCCTGGTGGCTCTGCTGGCATTAAAAAGGATTGACTAAAAACCCAGGTATCCGCCTCTTGGAGGTGAGTTCTTGGCTCTGTACCTGCTGCCAAAAGAATGGCGGCAAGTATAACAACACTGATCTGAAAAACGATGAACACCAACGTAAGTTTTTTCCCAATTCCTCAGGATAACGCACTAAACACTCTGATCACAGAAAGTTCTGATAACATTATGTTCAAAATGAGTACTACTACCATGAACTATCAAGCCTTTATGTCTTGGAATTTACCTGAGCTACCAAAATCAAAAGCATGATTGCGCGGCTAATCTTTACATGGATCAACACAAGAATCTCAAAGTCTGTGTTTTTCTGGCCAGTATATGTACTAATTTGCTGTGATAGGAGACGAGGATAAATAGTCTCGATCAGATAAAATACCGATGAATTGTGTAGAAAATAAAAGCAGCTCATGACCAGCATCCTGCATGGCACCATATCAAGACTCGAAAAGTTGGTTCATGGCTCGTATGGAGTGTGTGTTAAGGTTGTTAAAGGAACCAAATCACCTAAAAGTTTAAGCAATTAGATGAGATCCCAGAATATGATTTATATTATTTTCTAACACCGCCCTTCAAGTGAAAGCTCGTTGAGCTTGAAACTTGAATACAAGTACACACCACCTTGTGCTTGATTTTTATCAAATAGAATAATGGTGGTGAGATTCGAACTCGTGACTCTTGGGTCAACAAGGTTCTAATATCATATTAAAGAATCAAATCACCTAAGAACTTAAGTTATTAGATAAGACCCAGAATATGATTTATATTATTCTCTAACAAGGTATACTTGATATCAGTCTGTTTTGCAGTAGTTAGGGGAAAAGGGGTGTGGGAACCACATCTGTCCTTCCTAGCATCAAGATAATGAGAATTTACCAATAACTAAACCGTAGATTCTGAGTCTTAAACTGCTTGAAATAAGCTATGCTCATAACTATAGATAAGTAATTTAGTTTAATTTACTTTTATCCAGTTTATATCATTGCTGAAGGTTGATTCGGAAGTTTTATGAGCATGTTTCTAAGAGCATCGATCTCGTGTATCAATTGATTCAAATAGAGCAAGCATACCTTTCCCCAGTCTATCTTGAAGAAAATTGCAACGATGACGGCAACTTCAAGGAAAAGAAGGCAGCAGATGGCAACAATATACTAAAATTTAAGTCGAGGAAAGGAATCATAAGTAGCAGAAACAAATGTTATTAGCAAAGAATCCCAATAAAGGAGAACAGCGATAGAAGCATAGAAAGTGTGCTTATTAAGAATATCATCAATGATTAAACAGTCCTTGGAAATGACGAAGCCTGTAAAATTTTAGAGGTTCTTTTCTTCTTCTAGTCATGATAAAGCTAATCAGTAGAAAGGATACGAAACAAAGGGTGGAATTGCTGATGCAATTAGTTATAATATAGCCACCGACGGTGCTTAAGCAGACCATGATTCCCACTCCTAAAAACGTGTATATAAACCTGAAAACAGAAAAGAGTAGCTTGTCAGACGCTGGGTAATCCTTGCGTGGGTTAATTTCCGCAGGAAAAAGCTGTTTTCATGAAATATGATTCGAGAAATATGTATGATCAATGGAAACCCACCATGGTTTTAGAGGATCAGATGAGCTGCGAGCGAACTCGGCAATACTTTCATCCCATTTCTTTTGTAGCCAGAGTGAGTAAATGATCATTCCAGCCCCATACAGGAGCATTACCAGGTTAACTATCCTGATCGAGTTGCGCAAGCAACACCTCGCACACCTTACCATTGCTGGTTTTGAATCTACCTGTATCGAGCAGCTATCACAACCATGGCAGGCAGTAGAATAGTAAGCACGTTCCAGGCTTATTCTCCATCTGAAATCCCAGCTATCACAGCCATTGCAGGCAGTAGAATATCATCTGTTGATGTTGTTGTTGTGGTCAAGAGAGACCGGATCGAGGAATGACCAGGTGGTGATTTTCTGCATGCGAGAGGCTGGGATTAATTTGCAGTTCGTTGAAAGGTAGATGAAGGATGGAGATGAGAAAACACACGGTAGACACCAGGTTGAAGACAACCTAACAGTCATGGGGTCATCGAGCAACATGGGGGGGGTGCCCTTTAATTTCCAAGATGCGATTCTTTTCACGAAGACCAGACGTCGAGAAGATTAGCTTCGGAATCGGTCAAAACCAATACTTGGTCTCCCAACCAATACCTTTAACAGGCAAAACACAAAACCACGTACAAGAAACATCAACATCGACTCATTATATATTCTAAATAGTACTAATATAACTTTGTCTAAGATAAAAATATTAAAAGAGATATCAAATACATTGGTTTTGAAGGTTTTCAATCAAGTTAGAATTACAAGTTTCATTAGAGTATCAAGAGGAGATCATAGTATATCTTATCCATGTGCAAGAGAAGTCCAATATAATTTTATTTGAGCTATGAAATGAGGATAACGAAGGAAACAAAAGAATCCTACTACAACTTGGAAACAACATGGGTGACTAACTTTTCCTTTTGTTTATAAGATTAAAAGGATGCGTAGAAGGCTATAAATAAACCTTGAATCAACTCTATAATATTTTATTTTCTTCTTTTCTTCTCGTGAAAGAACATGGATTTAATATTAGAGATTTTATTTTATTTTGTTAGCTACAGCTCAAGACTTGTTTGAGCTTAATTAATACTTTATTTTCAGCTAGGATCCACAGTTTCGGGTTTTGAGTCAATTTTAAATGGATATCATATAAGTCCACATGAGGGGTCCATTAGGGTTAATTTTTCAAGAACTATTTAAACTCTTGTAACCAAAATTTATGCAACCTTTGATGATTAGTTCTTCTGAATTTTCAATTTTAACGTGTTAGAGTGATTCTCGCATTCTTCAATTCTTGAATGAACTGAATCTGACTTATCAAAAATTAGTTGGCTTTGTGGAGACATTCTACTCATTCCAATAGTGTTGGTGCCTTAGGGCAGGTTTTCATTATGTCACACTCCTATCAGGCCTATTTTGGTTTTTTTAGAATCAGATTTCAATCTTGATTGTGAGTTGCGTGACCACGTGATCACAAAGTTCGCTTCACAGTGAAAATTAACAGGCAAGGTTTCATGTTTTTTTGGGGGGAAATCTTACGAGGACTTTAGTTTTCACCCAAGTTACTTACTATTTAATGTCATTTGTTTGAAATAATTAATTTTCTATTAATTTTAGAATATATACATGTGCGGACATATATTTTTTCTCAATAAAAAACATTATATGTATAAACTTTCTTGATGTGTTTTTGTAAAAAAAAATAAAAAATGTATGCATGTAATTAAATAAATCAACAAATAGACACACACACACACACACAAAATAGAGAAGTGGTATTAAATTAAATTAAAATAAAAAAGTAATCTAAAAAAACATTATTCTAAAAAAAAAGAAAAAAAAAGTTACCTGTTACCGACATAGCAAGTCAAGTCAACCCATTAGGCTTAATTTGTAAGGGCTCGTGACAGACTCGTATGCTTAGGCTTTTTTTTTCCTCACATATGGTGAATGACAAGTCATCCGGCCCAACTTGTTTTTTTATATAAAAAATAAACAATGTGTTTCTTATTGAGGTCAATAACGCATCGTTTGACTTTTCTCAAATTTCAACTACTATGGTGGCCATAAAATCAAGGCTTAAGGTTTTTTTAATCCAAAAACCTATTTTTCAATCTAATATATACTCAAAATACCTATAAAACACCTTAGTAATCGTGATTAACATATCCATGACCTTAAAAACCCGTCTCAAAAATCAAAATCAACTCAAAATCAAAAACCTTCCCGAGCTAAGTTCTAATTTTTTTCATGAAATTTATAAGTAAGAAAAATATCTAATGTGAACTCCCGTCATAAAATAGAACCATTATTTTGGTGAATTAATTAGTATCAACAATATTTCTCTCTCTACTACTAGAATCCAACAACCTCTCTCTTTCTCTCCTCTCTCAAATTAGAAACTAAAAAATAATAATAACGAGCTTTTGTACCAAAATTATATCGAAAAGATATTGAGGTACCAAATATGTATAATTTTAAAGTATGCGCAATAAATTATAAATTTTCTTATGAGTTTTGAAACTATTATCTATTTATAAGGGTCTTTTCTACTTTGATCTCATGTCTCTCTATCTTTTAATTTTATCCTTAGTCAATAAAATTGACTCAATTGCGAATCTAACCCAAGAATAATGCAATAGCACCAAAAACAATTTTGAAAACTAAATTGAAGGAAAAAACAGAAAAATTGTGAACAATAGATCCATAGAGAATTGTGAGAGGGTGTAGAGTATGAGTTCAATAGTAACCATCCCACTTGTTTTAGTTTTTTACTTAACTGGTTCGTTGTCCTGCGATCCACAACAAGTAGGATCAACATATTTTTGAAAATGAGAAAAAAAATGTTCATGTCATAAGGAACTATTTATTATTATTATTATTAAATCTAACTTAGCAGGTCAGCCTTGAAACCTATTAAATCAAACTCCTTGCCTCTCTTGAGTTTAAGATTGATTTACATGAGGATTGTCTTGACATAACTTGGTTAACTTGATGAATTCAAAAAAACATGGATGATCAGTAAAAAAATATAATTTGGCCTTTAAAGAAATTAAAGATAACATCTTTTTATTTTAATAATGAGACGAAAACGTACTAAATCGACCTAGGCTTTGTGGTTGTCAAACTCACAAATTGGATGGTGGATCCTACCAAGTTTAATTTTAAAAAATGATATAAAAATGAGTCAAGTCAACTTAGATTAACTTGTTAAGTATTTGAAAATACATTAAAATATTTTTTTTATATATATTTTAAAATTTATTTATCATCAACACATTAAAACAAAACGATCCTATAACTTTTAAAAAATAATTTGAAACAAAGAAAAAATCAAAAACATGGTCAAAGACCTAAATAAGATTTGAGAGTATAGTTAAAATTGTTTTTCAAAATATTTTTTGTTTAGAAATGTATCAAAATAATTTTTTTTTAATTTTAAAAACAATATTTTTGACATCAACATTAAAATGATCTAAAAACACCAAAACAATTCAATTTAAAACAAAAAAAAATATATTTTTTTTATTTTTTTCTAAAACACTTTTAAAACACAGTGTTAAATATACATTAAATCGAAAATGAATTGTGCTTGTAAATCAAAAATGAAATATGCTTAGAGTGTGTGTGTGTGTGAGAGAGAGAGAGAGTGTGATACACAAGGTTAAAATTTATTGTCAAATTAGCCTCCTCCTTTAACCACCAATACCTACCAAACATGAAACATTAATCAGCTTATACAGGACTAAATAAAATAAAACCTATAAAAACATAAAATTTGGATAACGAGCACCCGGGTGCGGGAACTTGAAAGCGAGATGCCTGGCAAGCGGGTCATCAGCCGTTTGTCCGAACCACCTAGAGGCAAATACATGATACAAAATCTCAGTCAAACATGATTTCACTAGAGGCAATACACGATACAAAATCTCAGACAAACATGATTTCACTAGATGCAAATTCTAAGAAGTTATGGGCCTCATTCCAGCTTTATCCGATCCATTTCATTCATCACCCCTTCAAGCTGTATCATATAGAAGGGAAAGGGGAAAAAATCATGACAGGAGAAGATCAGCATTGGAATAAGATTGGAACACCAGCAAACAAAGAAAATGAGCATACCTTGACAATTTGCCGCAAAAAGTAATCACCATATCGCCTCACCGGTTTGGTGTCAACAACATGAATCATGTCCTGCAGTGACAAAACGATTCAGGACAAACAAACAAAGTTTAAAGTAAATACCACCAACTACACTTTGTGCTTTATAATATATCTACAAGATAAATTAACTTGCATTGCTTAGTTGAATGCAATCACCACAGGCACACATCAAACGAATCATATAAATGTATGGCCTATTGTGTGGACAACTCAAAGGAAGCTATGATAACAAGAAGAATTGGTTGCCCCCAGAGTCAATTATTATGACCAGAAAATGAGCAAAAAGCAGTGATTATGTGCTTTTTGTTAGGCTAGCATGGATCAGTTATGCAAGTTGATAAGGATTTTACCAAACACAGATATGACTTTCTAATGAAAATATGAAAGGGTCAGTGAATTGTTTATCAATGTTGGGAATAAAATCAACAAGTCCAGGTAGTTGCAGACTATGGAAATTCCAAAAACATGTTATTGCGTCAATTCAAAATCATGTGAAATTTTCAAGCACAACTTAATAAAAAGAACTAGACAGCTTAATCACATACAAAAAGACATACATCATCAATGTAGAAATCCACATCAGCATTAGATATTATCTTTCCCTCAGAATCAACAGCATGAGTCTTGTGCTTGTATGTCATCAGGATAGTCCTGTAAGGTGTATTAGCAGCAGATTGAAAAAATCATTTCCAGTCATCCAAAGTTTAAATGAAATAAGCCCACAACTAAACACTCACCTTAGAGTTGGTTCATCAACTTCCATGTAATTAGCAAGCTTCCCAAGGGATATAGTAGAATACACTTTCAGGAAGGTTCTAACACCTGACAACAATTGTTGCTGTTTTACTTCATAAAGAAACAACTTCAGTTGCAGTCTGTAAGCATCCTACAGAGATAAAAATCAATTTGTAAATATCAAACAGGTGCACAGGCACAGAAGAACCAAGAAAACTACCCCAAGTGGGTCAACTGCCACAAATGCTTGATTTAGCTCATGTCAAAACATGAGAATATATGAAAAGGAAACAAAGGGAATGACATTTCCTTGATATGCAGCCATCATTTTTAAGAGAATAAAGTAAGAGGAAATCCTTATTTCCCAATCCAGATAACTCGCAATGCTTAGATATAAACAAATCGCAAAACCAAGTGGGACTCCCTCAGTCTTGTAATGCATGTGGTAAATGTTTGTGTACTGAAAGCTGATGGATACAATAGCTACAGTATTTTAGGTACAGCAGGAGCAAAACCATTTGGAATTTATAAGTGCTATGATTATCCATATAAAGCATATCATAAAATGAATTGGATGATATTATGAAAAATACTTTTTGGAAAAAAAATGCGTTGCTTTAGCCTGGTGAGATCCTTCCCGCTGCTAATTTCTCCCCCTCCAATCCTATTTCTGGAAGAAAGTAGATTCTAAGCATCTAATTTAATATTGTGTCAGCATATGCATTTATTATAACAAAATTCTTTCAACAAACTGCAGCATATCTTGACATATGTAATGAAATGAAGCTCATTCAGTGGTTCCTCACCATATACATATCATGGAAAAAAAAATCTACAAAGGTTAGCTGGTCAACCAAAAAAAATTTGAATATATAGTCCTATTCAAATATTTCTAAGCAGCTCAGTTCATATACATAATATTTAATTCACATGTGATTTCCATATATGCTAGCTGGTCAACGAAGGAAAGAGTATCAAAAAATATGTTTTCTGCTCAAATACTTCTCAGTAGCTCTGCTCAACATATGAAATGTGTAATGCATACCTGGTTGTAGTTTACAAGAGGCTCTTCAAAACTTGGAGCTGAGGGAGTAATGAACTTAGGGCATGCATATGAGAAGAGCTCATCATAGATAGCAAAAGCCTCGTCATCATATCTTTGCATTCTAGCCATCTTTTCACCATACTTCTCCCTTAATTGTGCATTGACTGTCTCGTCAAGAAGCTTCACTTGTTGGCAAAGAGACAGACAAATTGCCAGCAAAGCATACATCTGCTCATTCTTCTTTAGTATCTGTTCATACTGTGAAGATTTGTGATGATACTGCTTAGTTTTGTATATGTGCAGGAGAATTTTATTGAATTCACGAATAGCATCCACATACCTATTAAAAGAAACAAAAAGGACAGAAAAAAAAATGTTTCATTCAGGTGAAGCCCAGAACACCATTATATATGCAAAATGATAGTCGTGGAGAAACAACGGATCCAACTTAAAAGACTCGGTCATTTTATCATTGAGTTGGAGAGGGGATAGTGGTGAATGATTGCATGTTTAGTTGTGGCTAAACAGGATTACTTTTTGTCTAAGAATACTCTACTCCCTCAATTTCACATCGATTTTTTCTTATAAAAAAAAAAAATGTACTTCATACAAACCTTCCTCGCAGTGCAGCACCATACCTTAGACTGAGAGTTTCTAATACGAAGGGCTTGAGCAACATGGGTGAGATCAAAGACAATAGAATGACAGAGATGGAGTTCCAAAACAGGAAAATGAAAGGGAAAAAACAGAGCAAATTTATTAAATTTATGCTGATGAACAAAACATAGTTAGAATGTACCTCCTCAACATAAGATTGGCAAAACCATAATGGTATATTGCAGTGATGTGGCTTCCAATAACAGTGGCATAGACACCCTCTTGACTAATGTCAATAGGAAGTAAGCACTTCAGGCCAGTATGATAGTCACCCAAGAGGCAATGAACTCGCAGCAAACCAACCGTGCTGAAATATCCCAAAACCTTCAAGACATTACTGCCACCATTGTAATCATACCCATCGGTAGCGGTGAACTGTTCAAGACCTTCCTTCTCCCTCTCTAGTATCTGAATGATCGTCGACTTTTCCACCAGTGCTTGCAAGAAGTTCAGCACTCCATACACATTCCAAGCCTGTAAGTAAGAAGTTCTTTAATTCCAATCCAAAACTAAAACAAAAAAATGTAACAATATCCCAAGTATGATTGCATGAGTGTGGTAATTATCAAACTATGGCATCCATCAAAATAAGCAACAGGAGGGTTTATGCTGATTCCACCTTCATCCAAACTCCATTGCTCAAACGTGTTTGCATTAGAGAAGAGACATGGTTAGTATTCCCTAAAAACAAACTATCTAATTATAATTTTTCCTCTTTCTCTGTTGCTATCTCCTCAATTTGTATTAAGGTAAATTCAAATTTCTCATCCCAGTCAACAACAACAAAAAGAAAAAACCTCCAGCTTCCAACAAGTAACAGCCACAGATAACACTACACTTAACCATTGTTTCTTTCATTCCAATGCACCCAACAAAGAAACAATGCAGCAATCAAACTACCATGCCCAAATTACAAGAAACAAAAGCTTTACCTGATCAAATTGCCTCAAGAGGGCAATCTCTTGCTCAGTCTTGTTCTTCATTTTAGCCCTATACTGACAAAAACTCTGAAACTGATACACAAACTCATCCACCATATCCCATAACCACTGATTCGGCAATTGCATATTCAACGATTCACGCAACACCACCTATCCAATCAAAGCAAAATTAAACACATTACAAAAAATTATCAAATATAAAAATGATCATAGTTATCACATTACAGGGGAAAAAAAGAATTACGAACATAAATAAATAAAACAAACCTGAAAAAGACTGCAATAATTATCCCAACTATCAATCCGCTGTTTAAGCGTAGGAGAAAGTCTTGCATACAAATGCCTAAACCACATCTCACGATAAAGCAAGCAAAAAACACGATCATTGTCGACATAAGTAGCTACCGCATCGACTGAAGGCCAAGGGCTGTCTTTGAAAAAGCGGTCGGAAAGTGTTTGGAAAGAGGTTTCGTACATCTCGTAAATTTCGTACACGTTCTTTTCTCTTATGTGCCTGTATAAGTGTGTTACGAAGGACTTGACGGAGTCCGGGACGAAGTTTGGGTCGTAACCTTCTGGACCGGTTTGTTCATCGTGTCTGGTCGGAGCGTCGTCGTAGTCATAGGTTGATGCCATGGTTGTGGAATTTGGGACCGGAGCAAGCAGATTGGGGGAAAGATAGAGAGGGAGAAAGGGAATTGAGACTTTAGAGAGGCAGTGAGGGATAGTGAGTTATTAACATTGGGCTTTTAGCCCGTTTTGATAAAAAAACAAAAGCCCATTAATATTTTCCTACCCATTTAAATCATAAAACCTAGTTATACAAATCATAAAAAATATTCTTAAATGCTTAAAATTATAATTAAATAGTTGTTTGATACTGTGTTTTAAAAATATTTTTTTAAAAAATAAAAAATATATTTTTTTTTTTTATTTTAGATTAAAAAATCGGTGTTTTTAGATTATTTTCATGTGTTGATGTCAAAAATAATTTTTTAAAAAAAATCTAATTTTGATGCATTTCTGAATAAAAAATAATTTAAAAAACAATTTTAACCACACTACCAAACAACCACTAAAACTATCACCGCAATCACAGCAAAATTATTGATTTACCCTTTTAAAAACAAAGAATTTAACATGTAAAATTATTTCTTAACGTTTTTATTGTATAGTGTAAAATGCTCATGTCCTTATGAGGAGTGATTTTGGATTTTAATATTTATGTATAGTGTAATTCCATAATAACCTTTGGAGCAGGAGTATTTTTGTTCTTTTGCCTTAGATTTTCTTGTAATTATCATGTGGTAGAAAGGTATTCTGGTATCTATATTATTTTTATACAGTCTATAATTACATAATATCTCTTAGGGTCAATTGTTTTTTGAGTAGGGTCCAGATGTATTTTTTTTATTTCTTAACCTCTCTCTTCTTCTTTTTTTTGCAATTTTCTCCCTAGCTAATTGTTTGATTTCTTATATAACCAAAAGATAAAATTGATATTATTTTGATAAAATAAATAGTGGAGAAAAAAAACTCAGTTATAATTTTCTCTTTTGATTGGTGTTTAGATTCTTTTTTTTAAAAAAAAAATATTCGATTCATTTGATTTTCTTATTTTTATATCAAATATGGTGTTCATTCTCTTAATTAGACTTTATTTTTATCCTTTTCTTGTATTTTTTTTTCTTTCAATTTTGTTCCTTAACATTTTATTTGGTTTTTTTTCTTCAGATTTAGTCTTTTTTTTATTGCTCTTTTTTTATCTTTTTTCTTAAATTGTTTTTTTTTAATTTTATCCCTGACATTTTATTTAATACTTTTTATACAATCTTGGTTCTCATTCTTTTAATTGCTGTTATTTATCTTTTTATTTTATATTTTATTCTTTCATTTTTTTTTATAGAATATCTGATCCTTATTGTTTTTATTACTATTTGTCTTCCTTTTAATTTTTTGATGGTTAAGAATCTTCTTTTTTTTTAATTTTATATATATTCATCTTGACCAGAGTTACTAATTTCAAAAAATATCCTGATTTGACTTTATTTTCTTATTTCACTATTTGACATTACATCATTGAACTTTGAACTTTCCCCTTTTTTTTCTTTTCATTCCTTTAGAGCTATCCTGAATAGCGGATGAGTCAAGTTCTTCCGAGCTCACTCATGTTATCATTGTTTAAATATATTTTTTATATTAGAAAAAAATTAAATCTCTTGATAAAAAAAATCTAGTAATGTCCTAAAGGAACTCTGATTCATGAACAACATATTTATAACTCTATGAATTCAATTTAATTCAATAATTTTAATAAAATCTCACATTTGTAACCTTTTGAATGTCAATAATTGGATTCCATGACTTTAGCTCACAACATAAAAAGAGAAAGAGATGATGAATTATTTACAACCTAAAATCTACGATGAGTACCTAAAAGGCCAAGTTCAACAACGAGTAGCAGTCCCATGGACGTCATCATCAAAGCTGCCAAGTATCGGCAACAAAACTGGATTCTGATAGAAAATCAGTGAACACGACAAGATCCAGGCATCCTTGATTTTGTTCTTGAGTAAACCCTGCAAAAAATAGAGCAATGCCACCTGGCTTCAAGATCATACTCTTTGTCTGTTAGATGAAGTGCGAGTGATGTGAGGTGATTCTGAATAGCTGTCGGGTTCATCTTCTTCATCAGAAGATAAGAGGGACGAACCCATCCAAGCCTTAAAACCTTCATTAACACGCCTTTCCACATCTGGAGTGACCACCAAGGTGTTGGTTTCCAACATTTCCAGGCCTAAGTTTCGACTGCCTGAATCACTCTCGTCAAGAATTAGAGCAGCTTTCCTTCTTAAGAAGATGGCAGTTCCCGCGTATAAAATGACTAGCCCCCATGTAGTGAACTCGTAGCACCAAAACAAAGGCAATGAACAACTACTCCCCAGTGTTAGGAGGCTTGAACCAAGAAACAGAGCGAGGAGACCAAAGATAATGGCAAAGACACCATTCAAAATGGATAGACAACGCACCCCGCCTATATATTAAAAAAGACGGTTAGAAGATACTCAAATCAATTAAACAACTAGGCAATGCGTCCATGTAACATACAGAAAAGAAAATTCATGAATATGCAGAAAGGGCACGACTTAATCAAGTTAAGTTTCACTTTCCAGCAATACTATGGGAATCGGTTCAACAAACTGGAAAAAGAAAAGGAAGAAAGAAAAAGAGGTGTTAAGACCAGCATTGGCTTCCAGCATGCAATTGAGCAGGGCCAACCGTCCATGACAAAGACTATTCAAGAAGATCAGAAGTCACAGGATGGCTGTCCCATTCTGATTAATTCTTTTAGATTCTACATCAATGGGTCAGCACAATTAGAGCATACCCCTTTTCGAAGCACAATAATTATTTTCAACCACCTTCAAGCATCCGTGTCTTGCTGGAGCTGAATAAGCAACATTCATCCCTGCACCATGCATAAAACCATGAGATTCTGGATATCAGAAAATACAAGAAACCAACAACCTGCAACCTCAAATATTCCACCCTTAACACCAAAAACAAAGGAACATGGCAAATTAATTCACAATCCAGGGACACCCAAGTCACTAACAATAGGAGTATTTTGTATGATCAAGAAGTTATCCCAGGCCCATCTCTATATCAACATCAGCCCAGAATTATTTTTTTATATTCCACGCTCCATTTTAGTTAGTTACTTCAACCAGTTCATGTCCAAGACATCCCAAGATTACACTTAATCCACTGTACCTCTCAAAGTCTAAGCAAATAACAAAACGCCAGAGATTAATAAGTACAGCAGACAAGAAATGGAGATCTTGTTTACTCCGCTATCACTCCTTCAATCAGTCTAAAAGGCATTGCATATGTAACACGTTATGCAAGTGGCCATACTCTCATTATTTCCTTTTCGATACTCAATACATTTTGTTAAACAGTAAATTTAAGCATCAAAATGCACGAATACAATAAGCCATTATCATTATTTGATACATTAAAAGTTAAACCAAATTTAAACTGATATCTAAACCATTTATTGAAGTACAGTTGAATTATATTCCATAACTGGACACAAATCACCATAAATAAACCAAATCCCATTAAAACCCACACCCAAAAACCGAAATCAAGTCTACAAAACGACTTAAAACAAAATGCATACCTGCAACAAGATAGGCAAGCGAAGCCAAGAAAACAATGACGGAAGGAACAAAAACAACCATCCAATAGTAATCAACAGTCTCCTGATCCGTCAAATAAAACGCTCCAGGAAACAAATCTGAATCCCCGCCATTTTTTAACGGCAATGGCTGTAATCTGTTACCGCTACAAAAAGGTCTCTTCCCATTATCGCCAGGAAACACAATTTTAAAACTCACTGTCGTCGAAACAAATATCACTAGGCATGTAATTCCCACTGTAGAAATCAGTAACGGTCGCTGTAATTTCGTCCATGCTTTGTCTTCTTCGCGAAGACATTCGTACTCGCGTTTCGGCATGAAGGCTTGTCGTAATGCATCGCTGATTAAAGCCATTTTTTGCGATCGGTGATTTTAGGGTTTGGGGGTGAATGGAAACAAAAAGGAAGCACGTGGTTTTGGATTTTGTGGGGTTTATTATTTAATTAAGCGCTAATTAAGATAATGATGTTAATTACGACTCTACTTTGGCGGAGATACTAGAGCAAGAGAGTGGCGTTATGGTGGTGGTGTTCGGTTGCTTTAGCTGTTTTTTTTTGTTTTTTCAGGTGTCGCGGGATTTGGCGGGGCTTCGCGTGCGGTGGGGCGTGTGAAAGTGGACGACTTGTGACTTCTGCTTTACGTGGATGGACGCTCCTTTATAAAATTGAACGATCAAATTTTTTGAAAGTTAATTATAGATTAGTCCCTGTAGTTTATTAAATAAATTGATTAGCTCCTTTGGTATGAGAAATAATTTAATAGTCCCTATAGTTTATATCTATTAATTATTTGATCAATTTTATTATAGCTTACATTAAACCCAAACCTAAAGATTAAGATAGGATATAAAAAAGAAAAAAAGTGTGAGATTTTTATTGTTAAACCAACATTATGGATTTATAGTGTGTTTGTTTAGTAATTATTTTTTATCCTCAAAGTTTAATTTTGGGTGATTTAATTCTAATTAAAGGTCAATTGCTTTTGATTCTTAATTAAGGATGAAATTAGACGAAGATGGAGCAAAATGAAAAGGATGGAAAATATAGATGATGTGGCAAAGATTTCAGGAAGATTACATCTAGGTTTTTGAACTGTTAAAGTAATATAAATTATACAATTTAGATACCTTTAGTTTTTTTGAAAAAAAATCACTTTTGGTACAAGGTTTTATTTGTATTGTTTTCCACTTCCTCATAAGATAAAAGAGAGAGAAAGTCATTAGATTCTAACAATGAGAGAGAGAATCATCGCTCAAGTTATTTTCAACCAATAAAATAAATTTTTTTGTCTCCACAAGCTCCATGAAATGAGAGAGCTTGATAGTGATTGTTTAGAGTCTTAATATTTCCTCGAAAAATAGATTTAAGCCAAGGAAAATAAATTTAACATAGATTTATTTCAAGTTTTTATGGCATTTTGAGTTGATGTATTGGTTTATGGGTGTTCAAAGAGTCTTGGTGAAGTGCTTTTAGATTGAAATGAATTGAAAAAAAATGATTTTTTTTTTACTAAACGAGTTGTTAAATTGATTTTCCACCCATCAAAGTAGAGATCGAAGCATAAGCTTGCAAATGATACATTGTTTACATTGAAAAACAATATGTCACTAGAGTATTTTCTAAAAAAAAATGATTTGTCCCCTTTGAAAGTAATAATAACAAGCCAAAACACATGAGCCTTACGCTTAAGCTTTTTGCTTTTACTTTTTTTTTAAACTTTTTTTTTTTGTATTTTATAAATTTAAGAGAATAAATTATTTGACTCGTTTAAGTCCATAACCTAGATCACATGTTTGACAAGTTAAGAAACAACACTTGGATTATTTTTTATTAATAGTTTTTTTTAATATGTTTTTTTTTAAGTTAATGTTTCAATTAATGCTTTAATCACATAATTAGGATTTGATTAAAGCATGAATATATATATATTTATTTTCTTTAATAGAATGTAATAGGGTGCTTGACTAATGAGTGATGAAAATGAAAAATGTTAAGTTTTTAGACTAATTTGAAATTCTAGTAATATATTGAATACTAAAATGTTTTTTATCATTTATTAATTAATGTTTGGTGTGGACGCAACAAACACATTTGATTGTGCTCTGTATAGGGCTTTTTTCAAAGTGTTTTTCAATTGAAAATCCATTAAAACAATGTTTTTCATATGTAAAAAATATTTTTTCTTACATTAAAACAAGGAGAACAAAATGGCTAATATGAAATTCTTGGAAAAAGTTTTTTCAGTCCTCATAATTTCATTTTTTAGTTTTTTGCATTCCTTATATGTTTTTGTAATTTCAATTTTGATATAAACATTTATTTTTTTTCATTTTTTTTCTTAATTTTTTTATTTATAAATTTCACCTTTTAATATTTGGAGTTTTAAGAATTATGCTTTATAAAAAAAAATTCTATTGTTTTATTCTGATCTCATATATGGGTTATAAGTTTGGTAGGCTAACCCAGGGATAGCTTAAGTCTATTTTTTTTATTCTATTTGAAAATTCATGTTATTTAATCTTATCCTTTAAAATTATATTAATCGTAAATTGAGTTTAATTTAATTTTTTTTTCATTTTGCTTTACACGGGGTAGTTCTCTTCTGATGATTCATGTCGTGTGTTGGAAATTTAACCCCAAGTTAACCCAAATTGTTTTTCTTTTTTTTTTATATTTGTTTTTCATTATAGCTATATTGGGATACTTTTTCAATCCTCATTTTTTTTTGTTAATTGCAAACTTTAAAGACCAAATTAACAAACAATTTGACGAAATTGGTTAAAATATAATTATGTAGGAACCACAAATAGCGAAGATTATTAGGAATTTGGATCAAAGTTGTTAGTTTTCATTTTGATTGGTGATTTTCGTTTTTTCAATTGAAACATAAAATTTTGGTTTTGTAGCGTTTCGACGCGTCATTTCAGAGTTGTATTGTTTATATATATATAAAGCAAAAAAAATTAAATATAATTTTTTTATTTTTTATAAAATTAAAGTTGATGCAACAATTTTTTTTTATAATATATATATATATATAATTTTTTATTGTTTTGATTTTAGTTCTTTTTATATATATATATATATATATATATATATATATATATATATATATATATACACAACAATTTGTTAGGCGAGAGATGAAAAATACAGTGACAACAATTTGTTCAAGATGACAGGAGATGAAAAAGCAATAAAGTCAGGTCATATCAATGATCCTACAACAATTTGTCCGGGCAAGAGATGATTGTTTTTTGGAGCCGAAAACAGCACACATGAAGTAATACTCGACATATTTCGACCGATTATTTGGCTGAAAAATCTAGAATAGACTGAAATTTAAATCGAAATAAAAACGACGTTATTTTGTCTTTATTTTTTTAAGCTGGTGTAAAATATTTTTGGTCTGATTCGACCGAAACGAAACGAAACTGACAACTATGATCGGGATAGGGTTGAGTTGGTAAAACAGTGGGAGAAGGACCAAACCGAGATTTATAAAAGTAGTAAGAGGGTGTAACTGTAGTTTATCCTTTCTATATAAATTTCCGCCGGCAAAATTTATACAGTTGCATCGACTTTTCCTGTGGAATCCAGTCACATGAAGTCACCAACGCCACGCTTTAAAAACACTTGAGATCATCACCATCAACCTACGGTCAAGCCGCAGTTTGAAGAAACTCTCTCATTATTCTGTGGCCCCATGACCTCTCTTTCAACTTCTCTGCCAAAACCCAGTTTTCAGCACCCAGAAATTAGCACAAATCTGCCTGACCACCTGCATAATTCGTGTCTTATACCGAGAAATCTTTCATTTCAAAGACTTGGGATAGTTTCACAACAAAGGTTGTGTAAGAAAGTGAACATGGCTAGATGTTCTCATCAAGCTGAAGCTCTGGTTGGTAAGTTGTGCTCTTTGAAAACTCAACTAGTCACCATTTCATGTGATCCTTTCACTGGCTTCCTTAGATTTCAATTTCTACTCTGCAAATCATAGAATGTAAAGACTAGTGAGAAATTCAATTCTGATATCTTTACTTTGCGGTGGCAGATTCTAGCGACTCAAATCTCCGATGTTCCAATCCTAACCTGCTCAGAGGTTCGTCTTCTCTCTGTTTTTTTTTAAAAAAAAAGACGGTTCACTGTACTTTACTGCTAAATATGAGTAGATTTTAACTTGTACTATGAGAGAGATTGGTGAAAGCGATGCTATAATTGTGAATAAAAGTTGCATAGTTTTGTTGATCTGGGCTTAATTTAGTGTTAGTGGAGGACATTTCTGTTTTATATTAAAGATTAAAGGTCAAGATGTATTCCTTAATTGATTAGAAAGCTTTTTTTGGTCTGATTCCATTTTGGTGAAATGGGAGAAGGGGAAGGCTTGGTTAATGGTGGCCATTTATATATATGTTTTTGAAGGCTCTTGAAAGGCTAAAGAAAAACCGAGAAAATCAGAAAGGAAAGCAGCGATTCTTGGCCATGTACTCTAGCATTTTTGGTGGAATAACAACAGATACAGCAGCTATGGTGATTCCTATGGATGACCACATGGTCCACAGGGGACATGGTGTCTTTGATACTTCTGCAATAGTAGATGGGTTAGTATAATTTACTTTTCAGATAGATTATTACCCTTTCTTCTTGAATAGTCTAATACTGATATTGTGTTTAAGTTTCTAAGGATTCAATGTGACAATGTCTTAAATTTACAGTAAAGCAAGCTCTTGAAATTTTGCAGGAAACAGTACAATTTTTTCCCAGTTCTTTAATATTCCTTTAGAATGCTGATTCTGTGCAGCCCTTTTAAATATATTAATTTACCTCCCTGTTTCAGATGATTCTTTGAGAATTTTCTGCAATATATATGATAGAACAATCATCATCTAAGTTTTAAGGACAGGAAAATAAAACTGCTTTGGCAACTGAAAAATGAAAAACATGCGCTGATATGTTGATGAATCATTGATATTTCCATATGTGAGTTTCATCTCTTAGCTATCAATCAAGTATTAATTGCTAATCAAGATCCTCATCTGTTACCCCATCTCAGGCACTTATATGAATTGGACCAACACCTTGATCGTATATTAAGGTCAGCATCCATGGCCAAAATTAATATCCCTTTTGACAGGGAAACTATAAGGAGAATCCTCATACAAACAGTGAGTGCTTTCAAAGTGCAAGACAGGAACGCTAAGATACTGGCTTTCAGCAGGACCTGGTGATTTCCAACTATCTCCATCTGACTGCCATCAGCCAGCTCTCTACGCCATTGTAATCCAAGATCAGTCTCCACATGATTCAAGAGGAATCAAGGTAGTAACTTCATCAGTCCCAATGAAACCTCCGCAATTCGCCACCATGAAAAGTGTAAATTACCTTCCCAATGCACTTTCAAAGATGGAAGCAGAAGAGAATGGCGCATATGCTTCTATTTGGCTGGATAGTGATGGATTCATTGCTGAAGGGCCCCAGCATGAATGTGGCATTTGTTACCAAGGAACAAGACCTTCTGATGCCCGCATTTGACAGAATTTTGAGTGGGTGCACGGCTAAGAGAGTTTTGACACTAGCAGAGGGACTGGTAAAGCAGGGTAAACTCCATGAAATAAAGATCGGTGATGTGACTGTGGAGGAAGGAAAGAAAGCAGATGAGATGATGCTTATCGGCAGTGGAGTACTTGTTCGCCCTGTGGTGCAGTGGGACAATCAGGTCATTGGTGATGGTAAGAAACTTCTATGCAATAAACTATGCATCCTTCCTTCAAACTGAATCTTACATGCAAGCATGATACTAGGTTGTCCTCAAGGAGCGTGGCGTGATGACAAACGACTTGAGATCTGCACAAGAAATCTTGAGGTTGAGTCAGACCGTGCACCTCTTGTAAGAATCTAGGACAATCGAGGTTTTACTCGCTCACCTGAACCCACAAAATGAGTTTTCCGGGGAAGTGAGGTTTTCTCGAATCTGAAAAAAATATAAAAAATACTAGGTTGATATTGAGCCAACTTGGCTCTCATGAATCTTATAAAATTTATCGAGATTTTTACTTGTTTCTCTTCAATTCATAGTACAAAGCATTAGGATTCCATCCATTGTGGGTGGCCTTGTCATATTTGAAAACCAATCCGGTTGGAAACTTATCACTGTCCTAAAATTTACATTTTGTCGTGCATTCATTTGCAGGCAAAGAAGGTCCCATAACCCGGGCTCTCTTGACTCTTATACTAGAGGACATGAGATCAGGCCCCCCTGCTGTCCGAGTTCCGGTCCCCTGACTCGGTTATTTTTTCCTTTCTCCGGCGCTGCGAAGTAGGGACTTCAGCCATAAAAACCCACTGCTCAACTACTGCTTTCCTTTCTCCGGCGCTGCGAAGTGGGACTTCAGCCATAAAAACCCACTGCTCAACTACTGGTTTCCTTTCTCAGGCTGTGGAGCTTGATGTAGGAGCTACATATTTTCTGTGTACAAGTTAAACCTTATCTCCTGTAACAAAATTAAATTGCTCATCCAGTGCTCACTATCTCCAGTGGAGAGTAAAGGCATTTGATGTAGCTGTATAGTTTGGTGGATCCTGTATCATAATCTCAAAACTGCAATTTATGTATATTATGGCGCAGTATTATCGTGTTAAGGAATCATCTCACCTGAAAGTGAAAGCTTAAACTGTTAGGTGAAGCTTTCAGAATATGATTTATATTATTTTCTGACAGTTTTGCAAAATGACCATAGTGGATATACTTGATCTAGATCGATTGAAAAAACACAATTTGCAGGCTATTCAATGGATTTTTGTAAAGAAATTGCAAGTGGGAGGCAAGTCATCTTCATGAAAATATAGAAAACTTGAAAATCTGACTCTGATCCTACCTGTTCTTGTCGAAAGATTGTCCTCATCATTACCAACTCATTGTGGATCTACTGTAAGTGCATGACTAGCTAAATTTGTCGGGACGCCTCCATAAGTTAGGCATCTGATAAAATAATGTATGCCTATGGAAGTGATTCTAATCCTTATAAGCTAAATTTATTTTAATATATATAATATTGATATAACTTTTTATTAATAATAAATAATTAATACAAATACAATCAAAATTATTTTTTATATAGAAATATATTAAATAATTTTTGATTTTTTTTATCAAACATGAATAACTCTTCGGCTTAATAATATTAGTTTAACTCTTCAATATAATTTTTTATAATAAATAAAAAATAAAAAATATAATTTTTTGTTTTTTCCTTTTAACTTTTCTTTTTTAACTTTTTCATTGGAATTGCTATCATAGAAGCAGACAAAGGTTGCATCGACATATGGTAGACGATTGTGCCTGAGCGCTAATGAGTGGAGCATCTAGTCACAGGCCTCAAATTTGCTGTCTAGTGATATTTAATTAAAGTATTTTTTTATTTATAAATATATTTTAAATATTTTATTTTAATATTAATACATAAAATAATAAAAAATATTAATTTAAAATAAAAAAATAAAAATTTATTTTTTATTTTTTTAAAAATATTTTTAAAACATAGTATAAAATAGTCATGTGTCTAAAATATCATTATTTTCTTAAAACACAGTGTAAAATAGTCATGTGGCAGAAACTTTTTGATCCGCTGAGGGATGTGTTTTGAAAATGTTTTTTTTAAATAAAATAATAATTTTTATATTCTTTAAAATTGATTTTTTGATATTAGTATAATAAAAAATTAAAAAACACTAAAAAATGTAACTAATATATTTTTTTTTGTGATAAAACATAGTTAAATAATATATAGTGATAATTTTGGAGGTGAAGGTGGTGGAGTTGGTGATTAAGATTGAATAATTTTTATGAGTTAAAAATGCTTTTAACAAATGAATTAAGTTAAGAGTTAGCTATAAAATATTTTTATATTAATTGTTTTTTTTATAAAAATATCTTAAAGAAATATACATTAGAAAATATATAAAAAAAATAAGAAAGCAACTCTTTTTATTATTAACAATTAATGAATATCCGAGTCCGAACAAGTTTTAATTGACATGATCTTTGTCATTAAAGGGTTAATAATAATGTATAAATATTTTAATTAAATGTGAAATCTAGAAGGGACAAAGTTGTCATTTAACAGCCTGTAAATCAACGTGCAGCAGGTGGGTTAATTCAATGCTCTGCGAAACCCCGTAGAAATCACCGCATAAACGATAAAAAAAACCGTTAGATTGTGAATGGTCGGCCAAATATTTTAATAATAAGAGGTTTAAAAGTAGGTCCCGAATTGGAATATGATAAAGGCTTTCAGGGTCATAATGTAGTTTACCTCCACTAATTATAGCACCGTTTCCACGCGTGTCATCATCTTAATGGTCAGCCAGTTTTAAAACCCACCTTCCCAAATAATTCAACTGAAAAACTGGAAAATACAAAACAAAAATAACAAAATATAAACTATTCTATTTGTTTTTCTGTTAGAGCGAAACCTTTCGATTAAGATATGATCTAGAGAGATAGAGAGAGAAGGGGGAAAACACCTAACAGAGAGAGAGTGCGTTAGGTTACTCACTGGGATTTAGGCGCCGGAATTGAGTTGCGATCTCGTCAGGCAAGTGGTTTCCGGTGGAAGGAATTTTGATAAAAAAGAAAAAGAAAAAGCAGAAATGGTGAATGCTATGGTGGAAAGAGCCACGAGCGACATGCTGATCGGGCCTGATTGGGCTATGAATATCGAGATCTGTGATATATGCAATCGCGACCCTACGTAGGCGCTGCTCTTGATTCTTCTCTCTTTATTTATTTTTTAAAATTCTGTAATTCATTGTTTTTTTTCTAGTTCGTCACTGCTTTGGACAATTTATTTTGCCCGTTCGATAATTTGCTGCGACTCAAGTGAATTTGATCGAACAGTTAATTCTGATTAGTTGATGAGAAAATTTATATATTTTGAATTGTGCGGTATTTTTTATGGCTTGTTAATGCCTATTGTTATATTTTCATCTTTAATAAATTAAAAAAGCCTGCTTCTTCTCAATCTATATGTAGGTTTTGGCCATACTAAATACTAAGAACTTGTTAATTTTTCAAAGTTTTTGGTTTGGTTTGGTTTGGATTGTCAGGCAAGCGAAGGATGTTGTCAAGGGAATAAAGAGGAAACTTGGTAGTAGGAATTCAAAAGTTCAGCTACTTGCCCTAACAGTAAGCTTCGCAGCGCCTTCATATCTATTATACTTTATTCGGTTTTTGTTATACAAGTGCAATGTAGTTTTTAGCATGCTGGTTTCATCAGGTTTCTGCTTGCCTTTTTTCTTTTTATTTTATCTAAAAGGGTAACTGGATTAATGTTAGGTTTTATTGGGAGAGAGTTGAAAGTCAAAGAATATGAGCAAGTGCAGTGACAATCCAGTGTACAAATTTGTCAATTTCTTTAGTAGGGTATTATGGTGTGTTTGATTGAGGTAGAAAGGTGAGATCTGATTGTTTAGGCGAATCCAGGCTTGGTCTGAGATCCATTTTGTGTTTTTTTGACGTGGTATGATATTGGGAGAAATGAAGTCAAACTAGCTTGTATACTGCAATTCACTTTTTGAGAGTGGTAGTTCAGTCAACTATAGAAGCTAGTAAATTTATCTTGGCTGGTATTAATTTAGCATTAATTGTATGCCCCTGTTTTATCATAGAGTAACTTTGTCACTTTTCTTGTCATTTCTTAACGTCTCTGTTTCCAGAGGACTAAGTTTGTTTCAATTTTGGTCTGGGCGCTTCTAGCTGTTAGAGACGATCATAAAGAACTGTGGGGACATTGTACATATGCATGTGGCAGAGAAAGATCTTCTCCATGAGATGGTCAAAATAGCTAAGAAAAAGGTGAGAATGTTTCTGCAATTTGGTTGCTAACCTTGTAATTTTTTCATTTTGTAAAAATTGTTCATAGTTTTTGTTATGCATAATTGTAGCCTGACTTTCACGTCAAAGAGAAGATATTGGTTCTGGTCGATACTTGGCAAGAAGCATTTGGTGGTGCAAGGGCAAGATATCCACAATATTATGCTGCATACCAAGAGTTGTTGGTGTGTCTCCTTTGATGTTCCTTTCAGCCATATTGATTCTAGTTTGCATAGCTGAACAAATTGTTATTCGTTTCATTGTGAATCATCAAACAAGCATGGCTTTGCCATTTCATTGCCAATATTCAGCTGCACAAACACTCTCGACTATCATAATATGGCCTGTTTGATCTGCATCTCTAAGTGAATTACTCTATTTCAGCGTGCTGGGGCAGTATTCCCTCCCAGGTCTGAGAGGTCTACACCTGTATTCACACCTCCACAAACACAGCCTTTGTCATCATATCCTCAAAATCTGCGCAATATTGAGTATCCACAAGGAGAAGCTGAATCTCCAACAGAGTCAGAGTTCCCAACCTTGAGGTATGCCAATGGTTTTTTTTTTAAAGGAATTTATCAAGACACCATAAGCTGTTCGTAAATTCAGCCCTTCTATGATACTTCCCTTCCTTGGCATGTGCCTGAAATGATTAACTCGACTTTTCTTAGGATATTTACCAGCATTGTCATTTGCCAAGCTGTGCTGAAATTATTTTGAGGGTACCAAATTTCATAGGCATCAATCATTTAATGCATTTTCCAAACTTGTGCATGGACTAGTTACCAAACATGTTTTCAGACAAGCTGAACACTAGAACATGAACTATTAGTTCATTGTGCTTAGTCATGGTGGTTGCATTACATTTATTTCATCCCTTGTGGTGTGGTTGTATTCAGTGATTATTTTAGATGTGTGTTTTGTTTTAATTTGAAGTTCTTTTCTCTAGCTTGACAGAAATTCAAAATGCTCGGGGTATCATGGATGTTTTAGCAGAGATGCTAAATGCAATTGATCCAGGGAACAAAGAGGTACATTTCCAATCCATGGGCAGTCAAAAACTTGTGGCGGGCAAGCTTAAAGTCATCAAATTTTCAATCTGATGTTGGTGCAGATATTAGTTCTTAAATGTATAAATTGCATGTTATCAAGCGCTTAAACTTCTTACACTCACATGTGAACTAGTTCCATGCGAATCAAACTTCTTAAGCTTGTCTTCAATTCTTAAACTGGTAATTTTTTCTTCACTATTTGCAGGGGCTTAGGCAGGAGGTTATTGTTGACCTAGTGGATCAATGTCGTACATACAAGCAAAGAGTGGTACATCTTGTTAATTCAACGTCGTAAGTTCCATTCCTCCTCCTCCTCTTCTCTCTCTCTCTCTCTCTCTCTCTCTCTCTCTATTTTGTTTCCATCAATAATGTTTGGCAGTTCGGCCTATTTTTGAAATTGATTTCCATAGTGATTGGGGTCATTTATATGTTGTTATGCGTGTTGATTTATGAAATTGGTGTATAACAAGAAGAGGAAAAAATGGCAGAAAGATTGAAAACCAAAAATCCACAAGGCTAAACCTTTGAAATCTACAAAAAGTCCTTGAATCCCCAAGAAACTATGCTGTTGAAATCCATAAGAACTGGCAAAATTTCATAAAAAATGAGCACCTATTATAGAGATATGTGTGCAAGGTGCACCTAACCATCAAAGAGTCATAATTGAGATAAGGTCACTGTGAAATCCTTCTTACGATAAAAAAAACTAAATAGGCCCATTAATAGTGAAGTCCAAAATAGTACAAATCCTAAATAATATTTTCCAAATGGTGCAAATTTCTAAATTAATTGAACTATAATTCAACAGCCAACAAATCTTCATTAACTTTATCAGGGTAAGGAGGGACATTAGAGTCAGGTTTGTTTTAGTGTTTGCCAGGCTTCTGATGTCCTGGAGTCGCAAATCTATTTTCTGAATCAAAGGAGGACAATAACTTCTAAACTTAATGGCATGATGTGATGTTTTATTGTGAGATAAATGACTGAACTGATGCTGTGTGGGTTTGCATAGGTCTCACTGTATTAAGTAAATCATCATGAGTGGGGTGAGATGCATGTCAGTGGTTGTGCCTTTTATTGCCAAATCAACATTGGAGTGACTAACTAGTTCGCCAGATTAGTCATTTGCATAACAAATAGAATGAAATGAGTTTGTTCAGAATACTTTAAACCCATTATCTCTATTAAATGCAAGATGGAGTTCTGTTGACATATTTCGCTTGGTAATTTGAACTGTTCTTTTCAGGGACGAATCACTACTGTGTCAAGGATTATCATTGAATGATGACTTGCAGCGAGTACTTGCCAGGCACGAATCCATTTCTTCAGGAACTCCTGTTCCAGTCAAGGATGAAAAACTGAAAGCTGAATCTAGTGGAGCACTTGTAGATATTGATGCTCCTCTAGTTGATACTGGAGATAACAAGGACAAATCGCCTGATGGGGGGTAAGGAAATTTATTTGAACTATTCCATATCTATAGAAATTGAGCAGATCAGCAGTATGAATTACACATGAATTGATGGCCTTATTTAAAGTGTTTTGATGACCAAAGCTCTCATCCAATCATGTTGGTTATGTTTTGATGATGTTCTGTCATATTATTGCCAAAGTTTTTGTTATTTTGTGTTGGAAGTGCACTGTCTGTTATGCTTTTAGGATTATTTGTTAGTGGTTGTGAAGTTGAGCTTTCCTGGGACAGGTTATGAGTCTGGTTAGATGTATTGTGCAACTTGCCTGCCAAAATTAACCAATGATTTTGAGGATATTGAATTCATGACTCAAAGAATTACTTATGTTGCAAAGCACATTTGATAACCATTCGACAGCGGCATGAAATTCTGAAACTGGTGAAGTCAAAATGGTGCATGAAAATTGTTTAATATTTGTTGAATTTATAACTCAAAGTTGAAGCTGAGATTTTAGACTTGTAAAATTCTATTCTGAGATTTATATTATTTGATCCGTGAGTGAATTTTTCTGCAGATCAACTTCAAATTCTCGTTCAGGGGCTCAAACACTAAACCAGTTGTTGCTCCCTGCACCTCCTGCAAACTAATGGTCCAACTACTCTGGCAGCAGCCAATCCCAAATTCGACCTGTTTGAGTGGTGACAATTATAACTCACCAAAGGCTGAGACTTCTCTGGCTCTTGTTCCTGTTGGAGAACCACAGGCAACTTCACCTCTGTCACAGCAGAATGCACTTGTTCTTTTTGACATGTTTACTGATGGTAACAATGCTCCAAATGCAGTCAATATGCAGGCCAACCAATCTGGCTGGACCAACCAATTCTCTGACTTCACATTTCCACCAGCAACAGAATTTTCAAACACCAGATGCTGGTGTTTACCAGAATGGAAGTTCCCCTAATATAGGGACCACCACAATATGAGCAGTCAGTATACATGCAAGCCCCTGGTCCTGCCTGGAATGGACATCTTCCCCAGCAGCAACAGCAGCCGGCCTCACCTGTTTATGGTACGTACACCTCTAATTTCAAATTAATTTTGCTCATTTGAAATAGAAATCCTTATTGTTGGCCTTTAAGACTTTTAGTTTTTGCATATTTTAGTGAATGGGGTTTACTCTTTACTACTATTGCATTAAAATTCAAGAAGCTTTGACCTTGGGATATTTAAAGGTGCTCAAAGTAGTGGATCACTGCCTCCACCTCCCTTGGGAAGCTCAGCCAGCAGACACAAGCCCAGTGACTGGCGCTCAATACCCTCAATCAATGCAAGTTACTCAGATGGCTGTCACGCCTTCACAACCACCGCCTAGTGGTATGCATCCTCAAGGACCCAATGAACAGGTGGGTATGTACATGCAGCCAATCACAACCGGCCATTTGCCTGCAGTTAATAATCAGAGTGCACCGAGCAATCAGTTTTTGGGCATGAATCCTCATGCAATGCAGGGAGGGCAGTATATGGGTATGTATCCACAACATATGCAAGCTGGGCCGATGGCTTCTATGTATCCTCAACAAATGTATGGCAACCAAATGGCTGGATATGGGTATGGTCCACAACAAGGGACACAGTTCCTTGAACAGCGAATGCATGGACTATCTGTTAGAGATGACAATGGCTTGAGAAACTCATCTTACCAGGTCTCAACAACTCCTTACGTGCCGTCTGGTAAGCCTTCCAAGCCAGAGGATAAGCTATTTGGAGACCTAGTAGATATCTCAAAATTCAAGCCGGGAAAATCCACTCCTGGGACAGCTGGTAGCATGTGATAACATGGTTGGTTGCCTTTTCTTTTTCTTCACTAACTTGCATCTTCATATCCATATTTTTTTAAATTTCAATATATATGTTCTTTCGGGTCCCTAATTTGTGTTTTGTTTGGAAATCATGTACATTCTTTGTAGAGAGAGAGAGAAAAACTGATGCTCTTAATTAGGTTGAATTTATGATTTTGGATTATTTTTTTCAACGGTTTCTACTTGGACATCTTTTTGGAAGACATCTCTCAGCCCCCCCCCCTGTTGATATATTTCAGTTCATGATTGATCGATTGATAGCCTAAACTGATTAGGTGGTTTATTGAATTAAGGGCTCGTGTGAACATTTATTGCCCTACGGTTTCCAGATTGATTCTTTGAAGTTAGGGGTTGCTATGCACTGCTCTCTTGATTATTAATGCATGCTTGACATCTGATTGTTAGATTTAGGATTTCGCCTTGGAGAATTTAGTTCCATTTTGGATAGAGTGCAATAGGGATTTTAATATCGAATTGAAGGACAGCAATAGTAAAATATAATATTTTATTAAAATAACAAAGTAAACTCGAGTCAACTAAGAAAAATCACAATGAAATTTATGCATGTTATCTGATTCAATAAATTTTTTTTAATCTAGAGATTATTTTTCATTTAATTACACGACAATAAAGCGCTTGATTTTTTTTGTTTGAAACAATATATTTCTTTAAAAGCAAATAATTGTGATAAGCACGTGAGTTTGAGATAACAAAGGATAAATAATTGACAACAAATTGTGAATTCACATTATTTTAAGTTCATGTTAAACAAAAAAAATAGATTATCGATAAAAAAAAAGGTGATTTTTTTTTTAATGATATCATAGATTAACCCTTTGCACTTTAGTCCTCAAATCTTTCAATTAAAACCATTTTTTAAGAAAAGTTTGCAACCAAGTGCTAATTTAGGCTAAAAATAACTTAATTGTGGAGAAAAAAAGTTCAAATGATTGGATTCAAAAAGTCTTAAAAATTTTGATTGTTCTAATCCATTGTGATTTTCAAGAGGAAGTGAAAATTCTATGTTGAATAGAAATATGGGTGAAGAACAAAAAAAAAAAATGAAGACAACAAACAAAAAACCTAAGATGTGTTACAAACATTATCCTTAAGGATATATTCTCTATAAAAAGGCCATCCCTCAAGATTCAACAAGTTCCTCCTCTTGAGATTGAGGGAAGCAGAAACAATAAGATAAAGCAAAATAAGAAAGTTCAACACTTAAAATGGATTATTGTTATCTTCTTTTCAAAAAGTATAGGTGTTTGTATATAGACATAGAGTTTGTAACATCTATGAAAAAATTAAATGAAGAATTGAAACAAAATTAAAGAATGCAACCAACTTTTAAAATATAGTTGTTAGGAAAAAAAGATGTTAAGAGAAAATAAAATAGCTTAAAGAAATAAACTAGTTGTTGATGCAAATCTCTTGCAGTCAAACAACTCACTCACAAAGACACTAATTCCTGAAAAGGCAAGTAGATTAAGTTTGATAGTAGTGTGACACAAAAATAACTTTATATCTAGACACTAATACTATTGAAATCAAAACTTCCACCTAACAAATATTGATTCATGAACAAAAAGTATAACGATGACGCATAAAGTCAATTGTTCTTTGATAATTTATTTTTCAATTATTTAAAGAACCAAAAAAAAGGAGAATGTTTCACCATCACACAAACAATGTTGCAGCAAATAAAATCTATTATTGATCCAAATTGTGTCCTTAGCTCTAATATGATCTTTATTTATACTGACTCTAAACTAAAATAAACACTAATGAACCCTCTCATATGGACTTATATGAGGCTCATTTACAATTAAAACCCAAATATATAATAATAAACCAAAAACTAAGAAAAAAAATAAAAATTGAAAATGAATATCCTAGATATGATACAATCAAATTTGCAACCTCTAAGAAGTTCCAAATAGACTAGGAAGTCTGATTTGAATGTGGAATTAATTTGAAAATCTTATTGTCTTATTGTGTTTGGTTTCATTGTTTTATATGGACAATTAATCAAAAAGATCTTCCTTTTTTATACCTGGCAATTTAGTTTTTTTCTTAGACTAAGAGAATCATTAATGAATCCTTCCTAGCTTAGGAAACTCAGATTTGGCTAGACTTTTTTTTGTTAATGTAGAAGAATAAATTGCTAATTTTTAATCATTGTAACACATGAGAAATAAGCCTAACAAGGTTGTCATGGGGTTGGATACATCAGCTCCCTATTAGGACTTGGATTGGTCTCTTTTTAAAGTTGGATTAGATTAATTAAAGGTTGTCTTTCATGCTCTTTAAGTGTATCAAACTCCTCTAGGTCCATCTTGCTTCATATGTTTTGAACAAACCCATTTAATGTTTCTTTAAGTCTATTTTTCTAAGCCCTTGTAATTGGCTCACTTGGCACCTCCAATGGGTCAATAACATATCTAGTAGTAATGTTCGGATGATCCTCATTATCTCGTCTCTTTTTTTAAAAAGACTCGACCCTGAATCATCATCTACATCAAAGCAAAGTAAGGTCAGAAAACATTAAAGGTATAACTAACATCATTTTTACATGGGAAATAAATTTTATATAGAATATTAAATTTGAAAAAATTACGATAAAGTTTGATATGCTGACGTAAAAACATTATTAATCAAACCTGATTAGACTCGAAATTGAAATCCTAAGAAATAAATTCGATTGACCCCAAGATTAATATATAATGTGATTTGGACTCCATTAACTAGAATATCATATTTGAGCTAATTCTAAGTTAACTTGATCTAGTTTAGCCTTATTTAGTTTTTTGCAGAAGTAAAGTAACATATTTTTTAAAAAATGATTTTTTCCTTTTTTTTTATTTTTTTTTAATTTTTGATGCTATTGTTATATTTTGAACACTAACAAAATTAAATATTTTTTAATCTAATATATTGCAAACTCAAGGAGTATGAGAGATTGGACACTAAGGAATTTTACGGAATTAACATAAACAGAAAACTTTAGATTGATATAACGTGATTAATATGAGCCAAACTTTGGTACTAAATGATGTGAATATTTTAATCACACAATCAAGCATCCCACATTCAAATACACTAATTCCTAGAAAGCCAAAGTAAATCAAGTTTTTGATAGGAATATGACATAAATATAATTTGTATCTAAGTACAGATATTATTGAAATTAGAAACCCCCCACCCAATGAATATTTATTCACTAATGAGAAGTATAAGAATGACATCATATAGTCAATTGTTCTTCGATAAGTTATTTTTACAGCTCTTTAAAGAACAAAAACAAAGCATCTCACCAACACATACAAACAATGTTGCGATAAAAAGTCTTTTATTGATCTGAAGTGTGTCCTTACTCCTCTGATCTAACCTCTATTTATATTGATTATAAACTAAAATAAACCATAATAGACCTTTTATATGGACATATATAAGGTCCATTTATAATTAAACCTTAATATGTAATAATAAATCGAAACTTTGGAAAAATAATAAAAATTCAAATTAATATCCTAAATATGCTAGAATTAGATTTGTCATCCCTAAGAAGTCACAAAAAAACTTGGAATTAATTTTGAAGTCTTATTGCCTAGTTTTGTTTTTGGTTTTCTTGTTTTATATGGACAATTAATCAAGAAAATCTCTCTTTTATGTTTTCCAATTTAGTTTTCTCCTAGACCAGGAGAATCATTAATGAATCATTCATAGCTTAGGAATTAAGATCTTGTCAAACATCCTTGCTTATTTAGAGAATAAATTGGTTGTCGTAACCCAAGTTTGGGTCATTCCCCAAAACTACCCGAAAATAACAAAAAAATAAAATAAAAAGGGCTGGTGTCGGTAGGAAAATCAAGGTGAAATTTTGGATGTTTTCGAGAGCTCGATCGTACCTCTTTAGTACCCGAAAATAAAGGAAATCGCATATTTAAGGTCCAAATAATTTATTATCAGATAAATCTGCGTAAAAACTAAGTTGAAAGATATAATTACATTTTTTATGGGCCAATTTGATCTAATCGTTGGCTAATTTAAAAATATAATTATATTTGAGAATTAATTTAGGGTCCGATCGAAAAATTTAATTAAGCGCAAGGACGTAATTATACTTTAAATTGGTCAAATTAATTTTATTAAGGGCTTCGTTAATAAGAAATCAAGTTCTTAAATTTAATTTGGGTTCATTTGATGAAATTGGAATTTTCGGAGACCAATTTGATTTTTTCCAAGTCAATTATGCGAAATCGGGGGCCGAATTGAATAAATTAAGAGTTTAATGGTCGATTGAGGGTTAAAATCGTGAAAATCAAAAACCAAGGACCAAAATAAAAAGGGTCGCGCAAAGCTAAGGTTGATATTGAAATTCTGACGGGGTATAATTGCACAAAATCATAAATTTAAATCCAATTAGGGGTGCAATTGAACCAATTAAAAATTGAGGGACCAAATTGTTTTTTTCTCTCCCTCCCAAATCATTACGAGTGACTGCACTGTTCAGTCACCTGAACAGTGCAGACACGCCACTTGAGAGCATGCACGCCGCCTGAGCAAAGCCCCGTTACTAGGCAATGTAGAGGCAATAGCCCTCGGCTACACGCCATGGGCAGCCGAAGGGGCTGTTTCCCCTGCTATAAATACGCAGGTACAGAGACGAGCATGGGAGAAGAAAAAAACATAAGAGAAACAGAGGAGAAAGAAGGAAGAATTCACGTAAAAAATCCAGTTTTTTTGTACACCAGCCAAGCATCACCAGTTTCTTTTTTTCTCTTTTTTTTCCTCTCTTCTCTCTCGGTCAGTCGACCGTCTTCTCTCTCTAAAACCAGAGGAGCCACTGTCTCCCTCTCCCTCTCAGCTCAGCCACTCCGACCACCACACACCTCTCCGCAGTCACTAGCATCCCCACCGTCACTCCAGCAGCACAGCAACCTCCTCCGGCGAGGCAGAAGACCAGCAGCCCGACGACAGCAACCACAAACCGTTACTTTTCGACGTCCATTCTGGCCACCACAGGCCCCTATTTCAGACTCCACCACGACCAGAAGAACCACCTCGACGTCCTCTACCCAACGGTGTTAACAGGTACGCCATTCGTCACACTTGAAAATCTCCCATTTTACTGTTCATTATCTTCTACATGCAGCCCCGATTTACTGTTCACGTTGAATAATAACTGGGTCAGATCGGGCCGAGCTGGGTGCCCGGGCCGACCACTAAAATTGACGGGCTGGAAGCCCAGCCCGAGGGAAAGACGGGTTTCAGTCCCATTTGGACTGAAAGCCCATTGTAAGAATAAAATGGGCTGAAGCCCATCCTTAGAATAAACGGGTCGAGGCCCAATATCAGATTATTTAGGTTGCGAGCCCAACTCCAAGTAGACTGGGCCGCGAGCCCAGACACAGTGGGCGGGCTGGCAGCCCAGTCCCATGTAGGTAGGCTGGGCCGCGAGCTGGCAACCCAGCCTAGCGAGTGGGCCGGCAGCCTAGCCCCTATGTAGGTGGGCTAGCAGCCAGCCCACCCATAAATAAAAAAAATAATAAAAAAGGAAAATAATAATAAAAATATATAAAAATACATAATTTGCAAAAAATATTTTTATAAAAAATATATGTTCTTTTCTTGCATACGGCCAATACACTAGCATATTTTATAATTTCGTTTTCTTGCAAAAAAATATATATTATCTATGAGTTTGAAAAAAAAATGTGTTTTAACATTGATTTCGCAAAGAAAATCATTTCTTTCATCTTGAGATTTTACATGTTTGTAAAAATCCAAAGGGTATTGGCCAATATTTCAAAAATATTAAAATCTTATTTTTTGGGAATTTATTATTCACTGTTCGGTGTTTTGGATAAATAAATCCTAAGGGGTCAATATCCAAAATATTCGGCAGGGATAGTATGCTATTATTCACTGTTCGGTGTTTGGATAAATAAATCTTAAGGGGTCAATATCCAAAATATTCGGCGAGGATAGTATGCTATTATTCACTGTTCGGTATTTGGATAAATAAATCCTAAGGGGTTAATATCCAAAATATTCGGCGGGGTAACATTCATCATTTAACCAACATATTCTTTGAAAGATCAAAATCATAACAAATCATAATCAAACAAAAACCCCAAGCAACTTACCTTAGGTAGGGCGTACTAAGGGTGTTAAAACCTTCCCTTTACGCAACCAGTTCCTTACCCTAGAATCTCTGAAAGACCAGTTTAGGCTTCCTAGTAACCATAATATTAGGTGTCGACTCTCTTTTTTTCACGAAAATAAAGATGATACCCCCAACATTGGATCCCCCGCACACGGGGAGGGTCGCTGCGATGTCGCGCTCTCGCGACGGGGTGCGACATTGGTAATTTTTAATTCTTATAATACATGGAAAATAAACTTAACAAGGTTGTCCTAAGGTTGGACACATCAACCCCCATTAGGACTTGTATTAAGCTATTATTGAACTTGAATTAGATGATATAAAAGTTGTTCTTCATGCCTTTTTAGGCATACCAAACTCTTCTAGATTTATCTTGCTCTATATGTTTTGAGTTAGCTCATTCAATGTTTTTTAAGCGTTTTTTGTCCTAGTCTTTGTAATTGAATCCCTTAACACCTTCAATAAGTCAATGACATATCAACTCCCTTGAAACCTATTATATTTAAATACTTCAAGTAAAAAAACAATAGATGTTATCTTTTCAATAAGAGATAAAAAAAAATAAAAATAATATTAAATTATATTATGTACAATACCATTGTACTATAAGAACATATAAACTACCTGCTATATTTTGAGTCAAGAGCATTTTCAACATCAAAATATATCATTTGAAAACTATTTGATTTTTTTTTGTGAGTTTGGATGAAAATAAAAATAATATGAAATACATTGAAGAAAAAATCGTTATTGAGAGATTAAATTGGCATAATTAGAAACATAAACACAAATTAAAAACCAACAAAACCAAACCATTTCCTTTTGTTATTTTACAAGCACATAAAAATATTTATAAAAGCTTTAAAAAATCAATCCCTACCTAATTCATAACAAAAATATTACCAAAAAATCAAAAAAAAATTATATGATTTTCAGTATCTCTTAGGAAAAAAAAGTGACTCAAATTTGTTTATTCAAAAACACTCCACAGTTTAGGAGCCCAAGAGAAAAAAATAATTCAGGGGTGTCATGTTAAAAAGCCTATAATTCAAGGGCTGTTCTAACACTTTAGCCTGCTCCTTGTGCACTGTGCTCCCATCTAACACGTACGGGATGCGTAATGCGCCAGAAAACAGACATGTTTGGTTTCTGATCTTAAATTATCCCAGGAGTAACCTTTCCCTGGACCGTGTACTCTCTCTCTCGTTCTTGTCGCAATGTATGTATCACGTCACACAATGTTCCGCGATTAAAATATTATCACCAGACAATTCTCATCCATCGATGGTCTCATTAACGGTGCAGATAGTCAGATACCAAACGGTGGAAAAAGAAAGAATTAATAAACCGCGATACACATAATAAAAACTCCTCAAATCCTTTTCAACTAATTATCGAATCGAAGTTTCCTCCTCCTCCTCCTACCATCCACCACCACCACCCTCTCTTCTCAATAACTTTCGAGCAGGTGAGATCCTAATTCTAAGCTGCTTCTTGATTATTCTCAACTATCTTATTATTTAGCTTGATCTAACCGGTACCGATCATCAGTAACCTGTTTGGATTCCGAGAGAATCAGAATCAAGAAATTTGTAATTCTTTATTATTTTTTGCATGATTAATGAGTTATTAACCGATTATTTATCTCTAAGTATGTCCAGTTGATTGACCTTTGAAAGGATTTTTTTAGGTCAACAACCGGTAGTTTATAAACATGCAGGTGAGCAGCTTCAATTGATAATAGTAATAACAAATACATTTTTATTTATTTGTTCAGTAAGTAATTTTTAGGAATTAAAAGAAAAAGAATTATGAATTGTTATTAAGAAGGGGAAATGCAGGCATCAAGAGCGAGGTTATTTAAGGAATACAAAGAGGTTCAGAGAGAGAAAGTAGCTGATCCTGATATTCAATTAGCTTGTGATGATACTAATATCTTTAAATGGACTGCTCTGATCAAGGTAACATGTTTGTGAGTTTTTTGTGTGATATATGAAAAGGTGTGTTCTTTGATGGAAGGATTGGTTTTGTGCGCGCGCAGGGACCTTCGGAGACACCTTTTGAGGGTGGGGTTTTCCAGCTTGTGTTTTCTGTTCCGGAACAGTATCCTTTGCAGCCTCCGCAAGTGCGGTTCTTGACAAAAATATTTCACCCAAATGTGCATTTTAAGGTATGAGTTGCTTGGTGTACGGTGTGATATGGTTGTTGCTTGTCAATGTTTTGGCAGGCAGATGATGGTAGTGAGAATGATTTTTACTGCAATCTCTTTGTTTTGCATTTTCAGCAACTATGATTTTTAACTCGAAATAACTTCAATCCCTTAACCAATTGCGATCGAATATGTAATGAGTTATATATGTAACCTACATTTCATGTCCTTATTACCTTCAATGTAATTTATAATCTATGTGCTATTACATGTTGTATTCAGTTGGAGTTTGTTTTGTTACATTCAACCCCCTCTATATAATCATGATTCCAGCTCAACCTCTGTCCATTTGGCCCCTTTCTTTTATAGCTTGCCTTTTATAGGTTGATTTAAAACATCACATCAGATACGTAAGAAATGGCTTGACATGTATGATAATGTTGGCAATTAATGCTGCGATAAAGAGCTCATAAATATTCTTTTGTTTACACCCGGGTTCTGTGAGCTGCTAACAGGTCTTGTTTTAAGTTTTTCTGGACTAAACTTGAATCTTTGAACAGTGTGAGGCAGAATGTTAACAGCTTGAAGAATTGGGTGGAAATTTTAAAATTAAGTTTTGATATGTACAACCTTGGATCTGAGAATAGATTTTCCTGTGGCTGATGCCATGATTTGGAACTAGTTATAAATCTGTTTTCCAAGGGAATGACTTGGCCTGTTTGTAGTATTTGTTGATATGTGCCTTTTTCTTTGAATGATCCCAGGGTTTCTATATCCGTTTAATTTGAAGTTTAAGGAGTTTGTCTAAAGAAATCCCACTTAAGAGCTTGTTTGAGAACAAGAAGGAAAGGCTACTCTGTTATTTTCCCTTCCAGAGGAGGGCACAATAGGGAGAGGGTTGGGTGGCAAGGACCCATGGTGTTCTCAAGATTCTGTTGAATCTTAATTATAAATTAGAGAGTCCAAAATCTGTCTAAATGTTTTAGCTTCCTAGTGTTGTTTAAAGTTTTTGGAATGCAATACCCAAGATGGTTGGTTGAGTACTGACCATGGTCTAGTGAATAATTTCTCTTTCAGACAGGTGAAATATGCCTTGATATCTTGAAAAATGCTTGGAGCCCAGCTTGGACACTGCAGTCTGTTTGTAGGGCTATAATTGCTTTGATGGCCCACCCAGAACCTGATAGCCCTCTAAACTGTGATTCAGGTAATTTAGTTGATGTACTTTTTGTCTGAACATTATATATTTGCTTTGACTGATGACCAAAAAACAATAATCAACAGCAATGCCTTTATGCTGATACAGTGGGTTTAACATTTGTACTTTTCATTGTTACTATCTCAAAGGAAGCAGTAAGTCGTGATATTGGGGTAATTCCTAAAGAAGGTTCTTCATGGGATCGATGAGATCTCTGGTAGTATCTACCTTTGATATGGTAAAAATGAAAGTGAGATATTGAGATAATTGGTAATAGAAGGTCCTTTAAAATCAGAGATCTCTCTCCTGTACTATCTAACTGTTTTCTTTGACACATCATGCTTATCCTAGTTTGCCGTTCCCATTAAAATTGTTTCCTCCTCTGGTGGTTTGGAAGTGTTATGGCTGAGAATGCAAGGATTGGAAAGGAACTGGTATTGTGAAGGCTAAACTTGTTATTGGCTTTTTTCCTTTTCCTAGTTCATATAGGTTTTATGTAGAATCATGCTGGGTATCACAAAATTCATTGCCATGGATTAATCACCATCATTTAGATTTTAATTAACCAAGGGCAAGGATTATTTGTTTCACTATTCATGGCATAAATCCCATGCCTGAAAGTATTTTCCTAATCACTTGTATATTGCAATTGAATTGAGGCCATTGGGCATAATTCTGAAACACTGAAAGAACTACTTAGACAGGATGAACTGTAGGGATTATGCGTCAAATGATGTTTCTTTTTTTGAGCTTTGACAAATCAATATCCAAGTTTTGCAGATTTGATGCGTGTGGATAATGATTGTGTATCTTCCTAATGGACCATAACACTTGTGCAGGCAACCTTCTACGCTCTGGCGATGACAGAGGTTATCAATCCATGGCAAGAATGTATACAAGACTTGCAGCCTCGCCAAAGAAAGGTTAATTTTGTGTAATTCGATTTTCTTCGTCATAAGAAGAACGTCTAGTTGGAACAAATGTGATGAAATGTCAATGACATTTTGAGCTGTTGGACTTAAAACTTAACCATTTGCTGTGCGTTGAACTTGGTACCGTATATAATGTGATATTTAATCATGAATGGACATCTGTCAATAATAGAAAAAGCTGCCATTTCCCAGCATCTAATTTATCTGACAAGCACGAGAGGTTCCTTACATGTTGAACAGGTAATTTTGGGAACGAACAAGCAGTGATACTGCTTATGAACTTGGCAAACCCTGTGTGAATCAGCTCTCTTACAATTTCTTAAGACTTCATAAAATTTTGAGCATGACTGTATTTTAAAACAATGAGAATTTGTTTTGACTATGTTGAGCAGGGCGATGATGGTTACAGGTGTTCTGGATTGGATCTAGAAGTAGGGATCTGAACTCAATGAATATTGAACACAGTACTAAACACAATGGGTGGGTGAGTAATTTTTAGATATTACCTTGCTTGATGGCTATTAGGTAGGGTATGAATATTGTCAAATTATATCTATCTATATATATATATATATATATATATATATATATATCAATGAATAATGAAATTAATAGTTTATAGATTTTAAAATTTCTTACCTATATAATAAGTAAGGAATGGATTTTGACTGGCTGGTATTCATTAGTATCCCGAAGTTTACCCCAATGTTAATGCATGAGTCCCGTTGTCTATTTAAGCGATAATTTGTGCTTAAGTCATGTCTTCTCAAATGAGCTCAAGCAATCTATCCATCAATACAATTCTCTTTAACATATACTGAATAGGGTTAGGTCCATACTTCCGAAACCATCTAAACTGAATTGAACTGATTAAACCATAGTATAAGAGGTGTATTTTCTCTTGAACCCTAATTCTCTAAAAACAATTCCTCACTGCCATAACTCATTACTGAGTTATTATCTAAATTCACCAAAAATAAAAATAAAGAGACTAGCATGGTGGAAAAACCAAGCTAGAATATTGGACACAGTCGAAAGCTTGATTGTACCCTATTGTGCCTAAGATTGAAGAAACAATTCAAATTTAAGATCAAAATAAATGATTATTTGATAAATTTGCAAAAAAAACAAATAAGTCAAATGCCATGATTAGATTTTTAATAGGTCAATTTAATTTAATCATGGGACAAATTAAATTTTAATTATGTTTAGAAATTAATTTGGATTCAATTGAAGGATTTAATTATGTTCAAGGACTTAATTATATTTTAAAATGGGTCAAATTAATATTTTTTAGGGACTTAATTGGTGAAAAAATTATATTTAGGAGCCTAATTTAAGTTTAATTGAGAAGATTAAAATTTATAAGACTAAATTTAATTTTTACTAAGTCAATTGGTTGAAATCAGGGGTAAATTGCAAGAAAATTGAAAGTTTAAGGTCAATTAAGGGATAAATTGAAGAAATTCATGACCAAGAACCAATCTGCAAAAGGCGTCGAAACTATAGCGGGCATAATTGATCAAAATCAATGGTGAAATTGAAGAAGAATCAAAGATCTAGGGTCAATTGAGGATTAAATTGTATAAATCCAAGACCAAGAACCAAAATGAAAAAGGCAAGCAAATCCAGGGAGGACATTGAAGTTTAGTAGGGGTGAAAATGCATAGAATTGAAAGTTTATGGTCAATTATAAGTGCAATCGAAAAGAAATTAAAATTTAAAGAGAAAAAAGGGACCGGACGAGGAATCGTCCAATACAATTTCAACTTTTTTCTTTTTGTTTTGTTGAAAAGTTAGTTTGGGTGTACTTTTCAAGTGTATTTAATACTTTTTTTTTATATCAAATTTGACAAAACTTTGCACGAAAATGATCCTTGATATTTGTGTACACCATGGTATAATCCATTATGATTAAATGACACCAAACCATCGTGACGTCATCCTAAAATGGTAAACTCATACAACTTTTAGCTGTCAAATTTCATAGCTTATGATAGCAACTTTAAGCCAACAAGATAGGATTTTTTTGAGTTTAATTAAGAGCTGAAATTTTACCTAAATAAAAAAAATATATTCTCTTCCACCATCTATAAATAAGGGTGAATTTCAAGGTTTGAGCATTAAGAAATTAAAAGTCAGTGTTAATAAAAAATCATCTTTCATACTATAACCTTTTTCCCCTATTTTTGCCCACCACTTTGGTCACTTCTTCTGTCGCGTCTCAACCATCGTTGTCGCCACAAACCACACTTCAATCTTCCCTACAACACTGGGAACAACTCCAACTATCAATATCCTCATGCAAAACAAACATCCTTCCTATTTTTCTCCTCTAAACCCCCTCACCCATGCATGCAATGACAAATTAACTAACATGGTTGTTACATGACAAATTAATTAACATGTGGACTTAGGCTGGCAAAAAAAACACAAGAAAAAGGTTAGGTTTATTGGGTCTCTAGCCCAACTCCAACCCTGTCAGGCCTACCTAGATTGTTGGCAGACCCCAACCTATATTATTATTATTATTATTATTATTATTTAAAAATATCAAAAATTAAAAAAAAAAAATCAAATGGGTATTTAAAAATATTTGTGATTTTCTTGCATATTTTCCCAATAATTTTGCAGGATATCGGGTTACACACTTATACTATAAGATACAGGCTCAATATTAAAAATATCTAATTTTCTCCGAAACTTCAAGAAACGATTCTAAAAAATTCAAAGGATTATTTAAGAATATTTTGTGTTTTATCACATGTTTTCTAGCAATGTTTTTCAATATCAAGCTATCAACTTATACTATAAGATATAAAACCCGATGCAAAATACCCAATTTTCTATGAAATTTCCAAAAAAAAATCCTTATTTCAAAAAGAAAAAAAAACCCTAACAAGTTGGATATTTTTTTTTGCTAGAATGTCTTGGCTACCACTAACATGGTTGGATCTGACTAGTTAGGTCTTTTTGTCATTGATTTCCTAAATTTTGTTGTTGTTGATTTATTGGTGTTCTTACTAGATTAAAATTACACTTGGTGAATTATTTTTTGTTTGGCATTGAAATTGTTCATTAGTTTGTAACTTACAGTGGATAATTTTATTTTTTTTTAGTTTTGTTTCTTGGGTTTGAATTAGTTGAATGGATTTTCTTATGCTCGAGCATTTGTATTTAACTAATTACATATTAATAATTTCAACTAAGAGTAAATAACAATATAGGACAATTAAAACAAACTTGAAATACACCATAAAAAAATTCAAGCACCTTAAAATATATCGAAAGCAAAAAATGGCAGGGTAACCAATCAATCAGTTGAATGATTATTCATACAAAACCAAGAAAACCAATCATCTTACATAACATTTATACTTCATATAAACCCGTAATCTCGATCGGATTTTGCATGTTAGATATAATTGACCTATAAAATCATATAATTATACAAGTCAACTTTTAATTTTAATAACACTAGTCAAAATTGTGCGACTTAAAGGAGTTGATGTCATGTCCACATGAAAAAACTTGCTTGTTCCTTTAGGCTCCTAAGACTAAGAGCACATTTGATATTGTAATAAGAGTTGTGTTTCAAAATAATTGTTGTTTAGAAATAAATTGAAATATCATTTTATTTTTTAAATTTATTTTTAACATCAACACATCAAAATAATTTAAAAATGAAAAAAAAATATATATATATATATATTTTGACTATATATATATATATATAGAAATTAAAAGTCAATGTTAATAAAAAAAATCATCTTTCATACCATAACCTTTTTTCCCTTCTTTCACAACCATCGTTGTTGCCACAAACCACACTCCAATCTTCCCTACAACACCGGGAGCAACTTCAACTATCAATATCCTCATGCAAGACAAACATCCTTCCTATTTTTCTCCTCTAACCCCCCTCACCCATGCATGCAATGACAAATTAACTAACATGGTTGTTAGATGACAAATTAATTAACATGGTTGTTGGGATGGGCCAACAACCATGTGGGCTTAGGTTGGCAAAAAACATAAGAAAAAGGTTAGGTTTATTGGGTCTCTAGCCCAATCCCAACCCTGTCAGGCTTACCTAGATTGTTGGGCAGACCTTAACCTTTATTATTATTATTATTATTTAAAAATTAAAAAAAATCAAATGGGTATTTAAAAGTATTTGTGATTTTCTTGCATATTTTCCCAATAATTTTGCAGGATATCGGGTTATACACTTACACTATAAGATACGGACTCAATATTAAAAATATCTATTTTTCTCTGAAACTTCAAGAAACTATTCTAAAAAATTCAAAGGATTATTTAAGTATATTTTGTGTTTTATCACATGTTTTCTAGCAATGTTTTTGAATATTAAGCTATCAACTTATACTGTAAGATATAAACCCGATGCAAAATACCTAATTTTCTATGAAATTTCCAAAAAAAATCCTTATTTCAAAAAGAAAAAAAAAACCCTAACAAGTTGGATTTTTTTTTTTTGCTAGAATGTCTTGGCTACCACGATGTGGTTGGATCTGACTAGTTAGGTCTTTTTGTCATTGACTTCCTAAATTTTGTTGTTGTTGATTTATTGGTGTTCTTACTAGATTAAAATTACACTTGGTGAATTATTTTTTGTTTGGCATTGAAACTGTTCATTAGTTTGTAACTTACGGTGGATAAATGTTTTTTTTTTTAGTTTTGTTTCTTGGGTTTGAATTAGTTGAATGGATTTTCTTATGCTTGAGCATCTGTATATAACTAATTACATATTAATAATTTCAACTAAGAGTAAATAACACTATAGGACAATTAAAACAAAAGTGAAATACACCATAAAAAAATTCAAGCACCTTAAAATACATAGAAAGCGAAAAATAGTAGGGTAACCACTAACCAATCAATCGGTTGAATGATTATTCATACAAAACCAAGAAAATCAATCATCTTACATAACATTTATACTTCATATAAACCCATAATCTTGATTGAATTTTGCATGTTAGATATAATTGACCTATAAAATCATATAATTATACGAGTCAACTTTTACTTTTAATAACAATAGTCAAAATTGTGCAATGTAAAGGAGTTGATGTCATGTCCACATGAAAAAGCTTGCTTGTTCCTTTAGGCTCCCAAGACTAAGAGCACATTTGATATTGTAATAAGAGTTGTTTTTAAAAATAGTTTTTGTTTAGAAATAAATTGAAATATCATTTTATTTTTTAAATTTATTTTTAACATCAACACATCAAAACAATTTAAAAATAAATATATATATATATATATAATATTTGATTTTTAAAAATATACTTTTAAAATACAAAAACAAACGAGACTATAAATTAAAATGTCATGGTTTCATTAGGGTCCAGGGTCCAGGGTCCACTTGAGTTTTAGAGGTCTTTCCAGGAGTGGTCAAAGAATAATAATAATAATAATAATAATAATAATAATAATAATAGATTTATTTGTTTAAGAAAAGGGGCTACGATTATGTAATTTCACGGGCACCATTGCTTAACGGCTCAACTGGGCTCCTCGATGACTTCCTTTTCAGGGAGCTTTCTTTCTTTTCTTTTTTTTGGTTCGTCCAAAGTGCTTACAAAACGATCACCCTTTAGCTGATCTATTCCACAGAATGCCCAGGTGGAGCAAAAAAACATCTGTAAACATGAAAGCTGAAAAATGCAACACAGCATTAGATCGAAGAAAAAGTTTACAAATTGATTTGAAATAATGTGCACAGCCAAATTGCCATGGGAGATAGAAATGCTTTGATCATTTACAAGAATTTCAGGCTATCACTACATCTACCAGGTGATAGCATGAAACAAGGCAAAACATGTATCTTCTAACCTGTACTCGAGAATTGCACTTTTCCCTCCTTAACTGCAATTCTTACCTGCTGGAATTCTCTCTAGATTTTCAACTGGTGATGCAGCTTTTACTGGAAGATCAGTATTGGAAGCAGAAGGTGCTGGAGCAGGAGATTTCACGGTGTCATTATCATATCCATTGTGATTTCCTATATCAGTTCTGGTTGTTCTGGTGCCTCTCTCTGCAGATTCTTGTTGAGCAAGGGATGCAGCCATTTATAGGAAAAACAGTGGAAGCAGAATTTACCATGACAGGAGATTGCTTAGTGCCATTACTATGATCCTTACGACTACCCATTTGAATTCCTGCTTTTCATGGCGCTCCTTTCTGTGAGCTCTTCAGGAACAGAAAGTGTCGCTGATTTAATGGGAAGATCACCATTCGAAACAAGAGTAGCTACCCCTCTCTTATGATATCCATTTCTGTGATTTCCTGCTTCAATTCCAGTTTTTACAGTGTCTCTCACAGCAGGTTCCTTTTGATCTCCTGTTTCACATTTGGTCAGAGAAAACATTATCTCAGAAAGTTAAAAGAGAAAGGATCATTTCTCATAGATCACTTGTGAATTTCAATGCCTGAAAAGAGCTAAATAGCAGCCAAAAAAGATCAAGTCTCTTCACTACGCTTGGTGAAAGTGACAATCAGCTGTGTGTGTCTCTCTCACATGGTCAGGAAGGACTGGTTGAGAGCTACAATTGAAGAATTGGGGGGTAGTTTGGTATCATTTGCAGTTTTGATTTCTTGTTTTTGCAAAAATATATAAAACTTGCTTGTTTTAGTTCTTAAAGAAAATAAAAAACTGACAACCCAATTTTTGGAAATTCGAAAACAAGAGAAAGTGGTTCAAGAGTTTCCACAAAAGTGGTTTTCATCTTTAATTGCCCTTTTCTTTAATTATTGCACCAGCAGTCTGCAATAATAGGCTTCATCAACACAGTCATGCAATGACCAAAGGTAGGACATCAAACCATCTTGAATATCATAAATATTAACAACTGCTTGAACAGCAAGCATAAACTGGAGAATGCCTCTTTCATGAAAGAGACAAATTAAGCAGTCTTGAGGGAAAGATTAATTATTTAAGAATCTTGGCAGATTTAATGCAGCAGCTGAATACGTTATGCTTGGTTTTTCCAGTAGGCAGGAAATACCTGATTGGCAAGCTTTTATGTTACCATAAGTGCTCACTCTATTAAGAATATCGAGGAAGCTGGTCAAGATGATCTTTTCCTGCTCTGCGTGAAGCTGTGAGCACTCATATCCATCATCTGATTTCTGGGTTTTGTTTTGACAATGCTGTGCCACTCCAGTTGGAGATCCCATTTCCATAAACATCACCTCCTCTTCATGGCACATCAAATCAATATCAGGGGAGGATGGCCTGGCATTCTCAACATCACCTGAATCAATGCTCCCATCTTTTTCTGCTTTGTTCCCATTTAAACAGTCATAAGGCATAGGTTCAATGGCATTCCATCCTTTTAGACTACTTTCTTTCTCTTGGGTGAGAGAAGCCGAATAGGTTTCAATATTCTCTCTCTCAGACCGTGTATCCACTTTTCCTATTTTTCCTGGAAATGATCAGTTAGGGGTTCAGAGTGAAAACCAAAATATTTTATCCTGCAAGATTATATAGAAGCAAATCAAATATCTTATGTCACAAAGAAACAGATAACCATCTGATCCCTCCCGGATGCTCACAGCCAATTTTCTAGCAACGTATCTAGTAACATTTTTCTTCTATGAGAAATAAATAGAAACTTGAAAAGAAATTTGTATTTGTTAAGTGACCAATAGAATTCCAAAGGCAACGGTGCTTGAGGAAATAAATGCTAAATATCAAGCTCTAGACCTTAATAAATGGCTAAAATATCAAATGTTATTGCATGTGATGGCTGATGCTGTGCTATTCAAATTGTTGCATGGGGTGGGGTGGGGTGGGGCTATTGTTCCCTCTCCGCATGTAAATCTTCTCTCTTTAGTCCCAAATAGCTCTACTACCCAGTCCCTCCAAGTACTACCACTTCACCACTTATTGATGGAAACTGAATTTCCATCAATCTAATAAAATAAAAATACTTCAGTGTGGATCTCATCATGTAACTGGACTTTGAAACAAAATTATATGAACACATATTTCATGATAACCATAAATAATAGGGTTTTTTTTCCTTGGCAGCACAGTTGATATGTTTCCAGATATCTTTAAACAACAACATAATCAGGGAACATATTATTCTCAAGTTTTCTGTGTACTGATTGGCACAAAAAAGTAGAAACTCCTGGAAACATAGCTGTAAATAAAATGTGAAGAAACAGGCACATTTATTTCTTTAGGCAAGGGAAAACCTGCAAGTGCCTCAGTAGTTTTTCCTGAAATCATGACCATGAGAGTGCATATCTCCTTCACAAACTGTGGTTGGAGTACACCTGCCAACGGGGACCTTCAATCATGTGGATGTGAGCTAATCAGTTCTCAATTCTCGAATTGATAGAAAGAAAGGAGGAAATTTTCCATTAACAATGTGCAGGAGAATTACAGAAAAGGTGTTACCTGTATGTGGGTTTCGTTGATCCCAATACTGCCCCATTAGCAGTGCGAGATATAGGGACAGATAGTGGAGATGAAAAGGCTGCAGAATTCCTCAGTGTATTTCCCTAATGGAAAATAAAATAAAATAAAGGGAAAAAATATGAAAGAACATCAAGTTACAATTTTGAACTGAGAAGAAATGAGATTAAGAAAAAAAATCTATATTTATCATTGTTGAAGATGAACTAAAATGTGTAAGCCTTTTCCTTCTCAAAGAACATTCAGACTGTTAGTATAGCTATTCTTGAAATTCAAAAGTACTAAACAAGTATTTTGAAGCGATAAATTACAGGAACAAAAAACAAGGCAGCCAATATTTGAAAGGCCAAGAGTTTATTTTCATTGAAGCAACACCCCTAATATGGTAATATGGCTATCAATGGTGGGTTGATTATGAAGTAATCCAAAAAAGCAATTCTATACATCAAAATTTCATACAAAACAGCCTGGCAATTACTCTTTTTAACCAAACATTTAATATTTGTGAGGCCTGCATTTATCAGTTAGCACATTAGTTTATATGTTTGTATACATATCATTTTCCCATTACCATCATGTTTCAACTGTTAAAATAAAGAGTGAAACATTACAAGGAAGAAGTAGATCTCTCATATCTAAGAACATTATGAAGATAACCTGTGAGAATTTTGAAGTACAATGAGCAGACTGATCCTTGGTTGGTATGCCAAACAGTTCCTCGCTTTTCCTTTTCTTGGATACCAAAGTGGTCACATAGCCAGATGATCCAATGGCCCCACTAATTGCTGCATTCGTTGCCTGTTGCGCATAAGCTGTGGCATGAGGACTGCCATGAAAGAGAGCCCTTCTCTCATCACTACCTTCAAAATTCTTGCACTCCAAGCATTTACAATTCTCAGAGCAGAAGATATTTCCTTGGAAGCACTCACAATACTTCTTCAGGCACCCTGATCTCTTGCAATTACATCCTTTATTGTGTTTTCCCACCATTTGAACTTCCTGTACATCTTCCTGGATTTAAAAATAATAAAAAAAAACAGAATTGGAAAGTTTTAGATGCTTGCGAGCCATAATGAGAATAGAAACTATAGTTGACAAATAAAACATGACTCTCTTCTAGTTCAATCTTCAGCCTATAGCAGTCGCAGAAAACATTCCTTTGCCAATGAACCTTACTTCATAGAAAAGTAAGGGTGAAAATATAAACCAAACAGATTGTACAAAGAGAGCAGGCTTTGATAAGAATGATCTTCCGCTTATGCCAATATAAAATTCAAATGGAATGGAATGGACGTTGCTCAAATTCAAACCGAATTTCTCATGCCCAGCCATTGGATTCAAATAAATGATGCTTGTAGAGCACATAGAATTATTTAGGAAATTTTGAAACAATCAAACCAGAAAATATCATCAGATGGCATACACTATCATTCAAAATGGGAAGGGGACAAAATACATACATACCTTAGTATCCTGAGATCCATGAGGACTGCTGGCAATCTTTGGTCTAAAAGCATTTGGATTACGCTGAAGGGTTGCTTCAACAGCCTCTTTCCTCTCCTTTTCATTTTCAACATTATTACGACAATTTACACAGTTGCAACCATTACAATGAATTCCCGCAGCAAAGCACTCACAATACCTAAAAGATCCAGGAAGTTGCTTGTTAATCATGAAAAAGAAGAGTTGGGAAAAACTAATGATCCATTACAGAATTAAAATTGCACATCTAACTACTTAAATACTCGATTCAAAACCCAACAACTTGTACTTCTGCTAAATCATACAGTAAGGGAAACAGAACTCACAACTCAACAATTTCATTCAATCAACTTCACAAATTCCAAGATACACATGGAAAAAAACAATCACATGAAATCAGCACCATATTCACCTATATCATGACGAGATATTCCACAACTTATAAAAACAAGATGGGATTAGTTAACCGAGGTCAAAGAAAATTCCAGCTCCCACCCTCAGGACTTGAACAGAAAGAAAAACGATCAGTAATAGAGGGAAAAAATTGAGGTAATCATAACTATCATGCTAATGATATACCCCGAAAAGTAAAATCATAATGGCATTTCAATGCAATCTATGTAAGGACAACATGCCATCTCCCCCGCAGAGCATTTTAAAATTCACATTAAACCACAAATAAACAATCTTTCAAACAAAAAAACTGTCCCAACTAGCACTTACAATTTCAAGCACATCGAATTTTTACAATTACATTGCTTTGGTTTCTTAGGAGTGCCATCATTCGCCAGCCGTGATCCAGGGGAGTCTTGCTTGCTGAAAGAGGAACTTCACACAAATTATTTACGAAATTAGCAATTTTAACAACAACAGTTTATTTACTTATTTTAAAAAAAAGGTCCATCTTGAACCTCGTTATATTTAATGTATAAAATTCTATTATAATATATTTAATCAACAAATGACATTATACCTTTTAATTTATCAAGATATTTTTAAAAATGATTTTATATATACAAAAAATATATATTTTTTAAAAATTATCCCAATTTATTGCCAAATTATAATTATTTACAGTACAAACGAAAAAAAAAGAGAAGAAAGCCGAAAGCCGTAAGCAGAGAGATGTTTTAATTTATTTATTTTCAATACTCACCCCCGCGGCATTGCCGAAATCTTATGCACCGGGTGCGGTATCCGCTGCGCCGCCGCCGCCGCCGCCTCATGCTGCGAAACCGGCCGTGCCTGATATGGAGGGGGAGGCATTTCCGGCCTCGGAGGAGTTTGTGTCTGCAAACTCACCTGCACTTGCTGTGTCTGCGGTGGGACATTCACCGGCGCAGTTCTACAAATCCTCGCCGTGAAATCCAATTTCTGTGGCGCCAATTTCTTTGGCGTGTATTCCGTCACAGTTTCACTCTGTTCCATAACAAATCAGAGCAACAAAAACTCCTCCTTCCGCAAACAAGAAAAAATAAAAAGTAAAAAAAACCTGCACTGCAACGAATTCTAACTCTCTCACCGTTTCTTTTATATATAAAAAAAAATTATAAAACACAAACACAAGAAGCAGAATTCTTAGCTCTCAATTGAAATCAGTAGTTACTGCTTATGAGAAGCTAATCAGGGAGCTTAAGGGTTTTTTTCTGTGGTTTATATCTTGGTTCCCCTCTCTCTCTCTCTCTCTCCCCTCGCGGGATTTTGAATTTCTTTTATGGGATTGAATGGAGGGTGAGATGGAAAGAGAGGGTAATCGAACGGATAAACTTGAAAGTGCTAACTCGGCGGTTGTGATTGAGTTAAAGTGTACGAATAATTACTGTCCGTTGGATGAGGGTTAAAGAGCAGGGGTGGTTTGGGTATTTAAATTGGGAAGTGATAAGAGTGGAATTTGGCGGTAAGGACTCTGAAAGGAATGCGGTTTTGCTTTATTGAACACGTGTACGGTGAGTATACGTTTGACTTGCTATCTTTTCTAGGGCTTTTTTCTTAATCGACGAGTGATATTCCAAACTTGTGGGGGATGAGCAAAAGAAAATATTTTTTAGTTAAACGCAGTCGTTTAGTGGGACATGAAGATCACAAAATGTAATTTTGGAGGGGATGGGTTGGTGGACCCAACAAATTTTGTTTGCGTTGAACGAGCGGGTGTGGCCCCAAGTTAAATATTTTTATTTTTTAAGAATATAATTTAATTGAAAATCATATTAAATTTTTTTTAATATCATTATATCAAAAAATACATAAAAAAATACATCAATCTAATATCATTTTATAATACTGATTATTCCAGCTATGGTCAGGATCTCAAATACTGATAAGGGAAAAAAATAAATTTAATATCATTTAAAAAATAAAATAAGATGTCTAATATCCTATAAAAAATAATTTTAATATTCAAACATTAATTTGAGTTTATCTTATAACAAATTGAAAAGAAGAAGAGGATATATGTTAGGGAAAGGGAGTTATAAGTAAATAAAAGGAATAGTTATTTAGCTTGTATATATGGGATGTTGAAAATCTATTATGAGAATATTCTAGAGAAGGATTTATCGTAATTTTTAGTTTTGATTTATATGGATATAATTATTTATTTATTTTTGTAATTTTCATTTCTTTAAATTTTAATAAATTAAATTTCATTTTCGTTATCTCCTTACTAGTCAAATAACTATAGATGATAACACACTAACCTTTCCTCCTCCTCTTCCTTTGTCCCGTCCATCATTTTCCATATCTATTCCTCTTATCAAACACTGCTTTTACTTCTATTAAAGATAGGTTAATTGCATGTTTTATACTGTATTTTAAAATTATATTTGAAAAAACATTGGAATTTATTTATTTTTAATTTAAGTTGATTTTTTAGTATTTTTAAATTATCTTGATGTAAAAATAATTTTAAAAAATAATATTATTTTAATATATTTATAAGCAAAAATATATTTTAAAAAATAACACTCGCACACTCCCTTTCTATTTATATATATATATATATATATATATATATATATTTTAGTTATCTTAGACTCTTTTTTTTCTTAAAAAATGAAAAGCCTTCGTGCTGTGAAGCAGTATTGATCAAATATTTTCAAGGGGGATGGTATAGTGGCAAAGAGTTTATTATCTATATAACAGGTCTCTAGTTCAAGTCAGTATATACATCTTGTGTAAGAGTCTAAAATAACTAAATTTTTATGGTTTTCATGTTATTCAACAATATTGATCAAATGTTTTTAAGGGGTGCAGTGCAGTGGCAAAGAGTTTACTATCTATATAACAGTCTCGAGTTTCGAGTTAATATATATATCTTGTATAAGAGTCTAAGATAATTAAATTTTTACGGTCTTTATATTGTTTAACAATATTGATCAAATATTTTTAAGAGGTGTGATATAATGATAAAGAGTTTATGAGCTATTTAACAAATCTCAAGTTCAAGTTGATATGTATATCTCGTGTGAGAATCTAAGATAAATCTAAAATTTTATTTATTAACTTAAACCCATAAAATATATTTTTTTAAAAAATAAAATTTATTCGCATTAAAAAAAATCGAACGAAGCCTGTGTTTTTTTTTGGAGGGGTAGATTGAGATGGGATTGATTTTCAGTACTGTCATGTCTTGTTCTATTGGTGATGTGGTAATGCCTAGATAATATAAGTTAACCTCCGTTCGAGGTTTTTTTGAATATTTATATAAAAAAAAAGGGAATAAAAAAGAGAGAAGAAAGCTCTAGATACTATGAATCCATTCATTTCTACTCATCTTTGATAATTAATAATGTATTGAGATTTCTCTTAAATAAAAAAAATTTAATTATTGAATTTGTTTTAATTTATATTTTGTATTTTAAAAGTGTTTTTATTTATTTTTTCTTTACTTCAAATTACTTCTTTTTTGGTATTTTTATATTGTTTTTAATATGTTGATATTCAAAAATATATTTTTTAAATAACATTATTTCAATGTATTTATAAACAAAAAATATCTTAAAAATAAAGTAAATTTGATGGAGAGATCACGGATGGCTAAAGGCATTTAAAGTACGTGCATATCGTAAAATCCTTTTTTTTATTTGCTTACAGAATTTCCAAGGCACTAATCTCTTAATTAACTCGTTAGCATCTGATGAGGATAAGCTTTCTTTTTTTTCTTTTTTTTTGTCATTTTCATGCTGATTCTTTTTCTTTTTTCAAGAAATATTTTAAAATGAAAATCACACGACCAACTCCATTATTTTGTGGCTGTCACTCATCAAGCATGATCACCATGTCCAGCTGGCTAACCCTTTCCACCTCCCTTGTATCAAATCCTCCTCCTCCTCCTCCTCCGGTTGGTGATCGCTTCATCTCCTCCTCTTCCACCACCACCACCACCTCCACTAGAGTACTAATCCAAAACCCATTAGTTAAATTGACTCAAAACCACTTTATATTATTCTCGACAGCAAATTGATCGAAGAAGATTGCAGAGAGCAGTTGTGGCAGTGCTGTATCTTAAATCCAGACTCCATCGACACTTTTGCAGGGCATCATGAACAAACATAGCTGCCTTTCTGGTCTGTTTCATGGCTGTTGCCTTTTGCTCTCTCTCTCTCTCTCTCTCTCTCTCTCTCCTGCAATGTATATATATATATATATATAAAGAAACAAGTCTGATCTGCTTATCGATGTTTTCCTTTTTCTTTTCCCAGAACACATCCCGTTTTGGTTCTGTCAGTTTTTCTCGAACCTTTCCCTGCGATGAACAGCGCATGGCAGCATGTATGTCACGATGTACCATGATAAATATACACTATTAGAGCTAATTTCTAAATTAAAGAAGCCATGCAAGAGCTGTGGATCTAATTATAAGGGAGAAATTTGGAAGGGAAACTCATGCATAAAGGGAGAAACATTTTACAGCTTTTTCTCAATATGATGCTGTTAGTTGGAGACGAAGCTGACGCGCGAATGAGTCTGTGTTTGTCGACTGACAGGTAAAAAGCAAATGCAATGGAGCTTGGATTGGAATTCATATTCTTGCAGTGAAAAAACCAAAATTATCTCTACAGAGTGTGGGAAGTGTTCATTTAGCGTATGGGCGTATGAAATGATGAAAAAAAAGCTTAAGATATGTATAGTATCCATTGAGTTTGAGTTGATTTTTTCATAAGAATTTAGAATAATGGAGGTTTTATTTCATTATTTTAATTTCATAAATTTAAGTTTCAAATTATGAGCATATATTTCTTTATAAAAATCTGAAATAATTAAGATTTTATCCGATCATCTTAACCCACAAAATACATTTTAAGAAATTAAAAAAAAAAAAGGAGTGTGGGAGGACGAAATCACCAGTCATATGTATGTGCAGAACGAGGAAAAAAACCCTTAAAGTTCAGATCATAAGCTTGATGTTTCCTCTTAAATTCATAGATGTATAAATATACACTCGCAGAGAGTATCCTTCTCTGTGATCTCTGATCAATCGACGAAATAGTAATAAGAGAATCATGTATATATATATATATATAAACAATCATGTTTGAGAACAGGTTAGTGAAATGAAATTCTGGGTTAGACTATAACACTACTCTTAAGATTATAGACGATCGATGATCAGTATTTGAGAACAGATTTGTGAAATGAAATTCTGGGTTAGACTAACATAGATATATATGCATGCATACATACATATATACATGCATAGATATATGCATGCATACATACAAACAAATACATACATATAGCGTAAACAAGATCGTGAAGAGAAAATTATAATTAGGTTCCACTAATCATTAACAAGTAGATGCCTGCAATATTGTGATAGAAGCATCCTGAATTAGCTAGATGGAGTCCTAAAATGGGAAGTTGGTCTGGCTTTACAGAGAAGACTTGTTCAAATCCTATAAGATGATTTACCTACCGTACGTGCCAGATCTTAAGAAAGAACAGTGAAATGGAGGAGAAGCTCTGTAAAAGGAGAAATAAAACTTAATGAAATTAAAGAGAAACTATATGAATAGATAAATAAATAAAAACTTAGGATTAGATGGAAGGATAATAATTGAAATGTTACAGAAGCACGGCTGGTGCAGATCTGTGCCCAGATTCTTGTGGGGAGGTATACACTTATGACCCATAAAAAAGTGCAGGTGGTTCTGCATGCAGGCCAGCAAGAACTTTTCTTCTTTTATAATGCAAGAAACACTGCCGATCCGTGCAAGGTGCTTACTGATCATGAAATTGGTGGGGTTATGTGCCCAGAAATGCTCAGTCACTGATCCAAGTACTTCTTCCCTTCAACTCTCTTTAATTATTTCCTTTTTCTTTTCTTTTCCCTATATACCATGAAATTAAGAAAAATGGAGTCTTTTAATTATTTTATTTTATTTTGTAATTAATTAATTAATTAATTAATACTGGAGTTTTTTAATTCCAAGCATGTCGATCATCGACCTGGCCGGGCTATAACCTGCTGTAGTTCTTGACATTTGTCAGGTACTTTGATTCCAGCAAGTAGCAGGGAAGTTAATGGATGATGAAATAAAATAAAAAACAATTAATAGCAATTTGACTATCTGAAACAGGTTAAACCCAGTTGAAGAGATCCACTCGTCATCGTTTCTTGATTAGGTTTTGAGAGTGTCTAGGGCTTAGGATGCGCATAATTATGAACATTTATTTGTTAATCCTTTTATCAAAGTAATTACCATTATAATTATGTATAATTAATATACATAATTATTAATTATATATGTGGGCAGAGAGAAGGTGACAACGTGCCTAATTAAGGAGATTGGAATGTAAGATCTTATTGAATTAAATTAAATTAAATTAAATTAATTAGCTCACTGTAACGAGCGGGCCCATAAAAACACAAAGAGAGAAGAGGAGTGGGTGTATATGGATGGGTTGATTTTTATTATTATTTTTTATTTCTATGGTAATAGTTATCCTTAAATCATTTTATATATCAATTAAAATTAAATTCTTCTTTCTACGATTTTATAAAATATACATCTTTGAACCTACTAGTTTTATAGATTGACAGGCCAGGTGAGAAAACCCCTGTTGCAAAATGAATATTCAATGATTAGTGGTAAAATAATGAATAATAATTAGTTTTCATTAAAATAAATAAACTAATGCCATTTTTTTATTTTTACTTTCCTTTTGATATTTTCCTCTAATTTCTTTAATAGTAATTCTAGTTGCTTTGTAACTTGTCAAGTTGGTTCTGACATGTCAAATCAATTTCTACTTGGCTTGGTTTTAAATTTTAGCTAGGTAAGGAATACAGTCATGAGGGATTTTGATTTGTCATTTAATCCTAAGAACTATTTGTAATTGGTAGCCATGGTACTTTTACACAGGCCAAGTCCTGTAAAAACTATCGCACTATTTAATTTTAAAATTTAAACCAAACAAGGAGTTGAGTCAAAATATTTTTTTATGTCAATTTCATAAAAAAAAAAAAACAATTTATATCCAAGTTTCTTTTGAAACATAGTATTAAGAAAATATCTAAGTATTAGATCGATGCTCGATCTTGCAATATATTGTTTATAGACTTGGTGAGGTTGTTTTTTTATTAAATGAACTTGATTTTGTTATCATTTATTTTCTTATCATATAGTTAGAAAAGTTATTTAGAAAAATCATGTTATTAAATTTTATAAAGTTCATAGACTTGTTCGCAAGTTTGGTTGATTTAACTTCTTTTTTTTTCATTCTTTAATATTGAGTTGATGAAGATTATTTTAAATTCATAATTTATTTCATTTTATTTTCTATGACATTACTTTAATTTCCAAAAAACTATCATGGTATTAGGTTAATGCTCAATTTTGATTCACAAAAACTATCAAGTTATGAATCTAGTGGAGTTCATGACCCAACTCATAAATTTGGCGTGTTTACTCGGTTTATCAAATCACAGTTTTGGTATGTTTAGCCACCAAACCCAGTATATTTTTTTATCCTTTTAATATTAGATTGGTTAGGAAATAAATTTCATGGTTTTATTGTTTTTTTGCTTTCATAAGGTTACCGCAATTTCAAATAAAAATTTGTTCTAGGGTTGATGCTTAATTTTGCAAATATTTATTTTTTTATCATATAATTAAATAAAAATTATTTTACAAAAAAACTAACAAAATTTATTAAACTCAATGAAGTTTTTTATCCGATTCACTAGGTAACTAGGGCTGATCAAATTCGGTGTCGTATCAATGATTTTTAAAAAAATTATCATCTTTAAGTTTTTTTTTAAAAAAAAATCATATTTTTATTAGTTATCTAAATTAATTTTAAATATAAAATCAATAAATTTATGTGAATCAACTTTTACAAAGATTAATTGGAAACTTAACAAATTAGTAAAACAATAATAATTTAATTTCTCCTACTTAGCCAAGAACATTTAACGATACTGCCAAAAGAAATTGCCCTGCACTAGGTCATATAATGATGGCTTTAGAAGCGACTAAAATTAGTGATAAGAAACTCCGGAGCCGTATCAAGAAGGTATAATTATTCACATACGTATTTAAGTAGTATTAATGCCTTACGTGTACTAAATGAGTACATAGTAGCTACGTATATACATACATACATACATATTACCAGTGAGGTGGACATGATTACTAAGTTTTCCGTACAGGTTAGAACTTGTATAGTGTGAAAACAATTATTTTTTAAAATATTTTTGTTAAAAATACATTGAGATAATAATATTTATTATTTTTCAATTGCCCTTTTCTTTATTTTATTTTTTTTAATTTTACTATTAGGGTTTTTTCAATAGTTGTTTAAGTTGTTTTTAGATCAGTCAAGTCAATGAATTATATCAAGATAATTCTAACGCGATTTGATTTTAAACCTAAGCTAATCAAGAATTCAGGTCTATAGTTTTTTTTTAATCCAGCCAGCTTCATCATTTTCCCTTAATTTTATCTTTAAACTCTTTTTTTTACCAATCAACCATATTGTTTTTGGATAGACCAAGTCAATTGAGTCATGTCAAGGCAACCTCCATGTTATTTAATTTTAAACCCAAACTATATAAGAAGTTTATTATGGAGGTTTTTATGTTAATTTCATAACATCATCATATTGTTTTTTAGCAGTTGACCGAGATGTTTTTGAACCAGCCATGTCCACTAGATCATATTAGAATAACTTTCATATTATTTCATTTTAAATATGAGAAGACAAAGAGTCAAATTATAAACTTTTAGAGTTAACCCACTAAACTAAATTTAATAAAAAATATCAAATAATTATTCGCAACCAGAATATTTTTTTTATTACATTAATTGTTGTTTTTATCAAATCAAGAGCTAGCTACTACCATACTACTATTAAATAAACTATTCACACCTGATTTAATCTCTTCTTCTACTCTTTTTTAATTTATATTTATTTTAAATGTTAGAATATGTTAACATACCCTATGCTCACAAACATCTCTTCCCGAATTGATCATCGGTTCGCAAATAATTAATCGATTACCATGTACACAATAACAAGGTAAACGACAGGAAAAAAATAAAATAAAAAAAAAGAAGATTGATGGGCATAAAAAACTAGGCCATATGGGATAAATCAAGGTGTCGAATCCAAAGAAAATGTCTAAGAACTCCAACTTCGAGAGAGAAATTACTTAGTTAATTGGGCTCATCGCATTAAATACATGAAATCCAAGCTTAGATTAAAACCTAATTCTTTAAGTGATAAAATGCCAAAGAACTAATAATAAAAGTCGACGCTACACACGCACTCTCACACTACACTATACTACACTATACTATGCCAAAAGAGAGAGAAAAAGAAGAAGGAAGAGAGAGAGGTCAGTGAAGCTGTTCAAGAGTTCATGGTGAAGAGTCAATTCTGGACCATGTTTTCTGGGTATCATTTCGAACTTTATATATATATATATATATAGAGAGAGAGTAGAGAGATATCCAGACTAGTTTATGTGTATCTCGACTAATTTTATGAGATTTCAAAATTAAAAACTATATAAGTTTTCAGTGACTATCATATTAGCTGTTTGAGAATAATATAAATCATATTATGAGATCTCATTTACAAGCTTTAAATTTTTAGGTGAGATGACTCCTTAACATGGTATCAAAGCCTTTTTGACCCATCGGTCACGAGTTTCGAATCTCACCACCTCTCATTCTAATTGATAAAAATCAAGCACGAGGTGATGTGGGACTGTGCAAGTTTCAAGCCCAAAAAGCTTTCATTTAAAGGAAGTGCGTTTGAGAATAATATAAATCATATTATAGAACCTCACTTACAAACTTTTAAATTTTTAAATAAAATAATTCCTTAACATTAACAACTAAGAAACTCAAACCTGAAATTATATCTATTGACCTTCTACTGAAAGATTAGAAATTTATATCTTTACATTGAAAGGTAGTTTCCTGTGGCTAGAGCTATCTATCCCTATCACACCATGTCCCAGTGTTTCCCATGTTCATGGGCAGAAATTTAAAAAAATAATAATCATAAGAGATTTGTTTTTAGTAGAATTCATGTAAAATAATAGCATGTTAATTAGCTAAATATTTTTAAATTTATAATAATAATAATAAAATCCAAACCATGAGTCTAACAGCGTACTTGTTTATTTATTTATTTATTTATTTATTATTGAACAAGGCCAAAGCTTGAGTTGTTACGCATTTTAACCCCATGTGTACACATCACTGTGTGCTCGCTCACGCTCTTTTAAAACTTATGTACAATTAATTATATGTATTATTATATTTTGACTAATTAATACATGGTTAGTCTTTTGAGAAAGAAAATGTATCAGATTAAAAAAATAGATCTTATATTTAGATCTTTATTTCACATATAAGATTGTTTTTATATATATATTTTAAGCATCTTTAAAATAACATGTAATTCCATTTTACGCTCTATATTTTTCTTAAGAAAATACTTTATATATTTTTTTTAATTGACGTGGTTGTCCGGACCAGCTTTGTGCGTATCTCAACTACTCTTACGGGCTTTAAAGTTAATGACTACATAAACCTCTAGTGATCATCATACTAGTAGTAACCATGTAGTTCGAACCTGAGATCACATGAAACAAACTCCTTAAAACTAATTCACAATTAATTATATGTATTATTAGATTTTGAGTAATTAATTCATGATTAGTCTTTTGAGAAAGAAAATGTATCAGATTAAAAAAATAGATTTTATATTTAGATCTTTAATTCACATATAGGATTGTTTTTTATACATACACACATATTTTAAGCATCTTTAATATATTATGTAATTCCATTTTATTCTCTATATTTTTTAAAAAATACTTTTGTATCTTAATTGATTTCATATATCTAAAATGTAGAAAACTTTTTCATCTTTAATAGTCAATTCATTTCCCCCTCTTGGATCTGCATATATATATATATATATATATATATATATATATGTATATGTATATTGACAAGTGGAAATGTATGAATATGAGCAATGTTTGAGAGAATTAAGGAGGAGGAGACAAGAACCATATGTCATGGAAGCGCTTCTCATCATCGCAATTTTTTTAAGTGGAAGTATCTGTTGGATCCTACCTCAGTTCATGATGATATGGTGAGGGCCCTTCTCCTATCAAGGGAGAGGCATCCCCTTTTACCCAAAATACCCTCTCGTTTCTTAAGATTTGTGTCCATTTTCAACACACTTCTCAATGACCTGAACGCAGTGCTCTTGTACTACAAACGACAACCTGTATATCACAATCTATATCTATATATATATATATATATATATATATATATATGTAGGGTAAATTAATTGCTGAAGTGAAAGAATAACTGCGTTGTTGAATCCCCATGACATGTCGAAGCCTTTAAATTCTCTCTTGAAAGCGCCACCTCTCTCAGGCGAGGAGAAGCTTTGTCGCCATTTTTCCTAGAAAGTGAGATTAAAAAAAGGCAAGGTTTTTCCATGAATGACGAGAGAAGCTGAAGAAATCAACCGCGAATACACCCATGCCAGAAAAGCTATTAATTGTAGCAGTACATGCATGGTCATGACACCAAACATGTGTTGATTATTACACGGACTGCTTCGTCAGTGTTGATGGTTGCATTAAAGAAAATCCAGGGTTTAGGATAATATAGGTTCTGGATAGTGGGATTTGTAAGAAATAATGATGTTTAATTGTCAATTATTGTTGAGTTACGAGCTGTTTATGTTGGATTATAATTTTCATGGAATAAAAGGTTTGGAAAAATAGTTTTGGAGTGAGATTCTAGTGTTGTAATTGGACTTATCAATATGGATAAAGTGAGTATGAATAGAAATTATAATTTTACCATACAAATTAAATATATATTTGATAGAGATTGGAAGATTAAAACTTTACATGTTTACAGAGAGACTAATTGTATGACTGATTAATTAACTAATTATAAGCCAAATAGAGATTTGTTAGACAAAGAGTCAGATGTTCTAATTGAATCACCTTCAGGGTTTTATAATTGTTGCATTATGATCAAATTAAATCTACTGTAACTCGTTTAATTTAATAGGACGTATCCACCCCGATTATTACCAAAAATAAAATAAAATTAGTGAGCTCTCCCACACAAATGCCACCCATGTTTTTTTCGAATTTTAAACTATGTTTATTTACTTATCATAAACAAAGAACACGATGTCAATAGTTAATCATTACCTGCTGTAATTATTTCCCTCCTTTATATATATATTTGAAGCTTACATCTTTATTGTCATTAATTACGATACATTTATTCTCAACAAAATCATTCTCACTTTTTGATCATGTAGAGATTTTTGATATCATTAATTCCCTCTTGCATTCGTAATGGAATAAAAACACAAACTAGCAAGCAAGTTTTGACAACTTACGTGTAATGAAATTGAGTTTAATTTCATATGAGATTTTTATATTTAATTTAAAACACTGAACTATAAAATTGAATTCATGACTGTTTGGAGATTCTTAAAGAATAAAGCTTGCCATTCCTCGGCAAAGGTGACAACTGGGCTGTTTTTCACTTTGCAAGTAGTAGACTATATCTTGTTTGACCTGTTTACTGTAAAAAAAAGGTACTAGATAGAAAAGTGGGGGGGGAAAGAGATGCAGGTTAGGGTTTTTTAGAAGGAAATAAATATGGTTTATTTTTATAAAATAATTTCCAATGCCAATTAGAATTGAATTCCTTGACCAAATCAATATGTTGTTGGTTATTTTTTTATTAATTAAATTCAATTTATAAAAGGATTTCAAACACAAGAATTGATTTAATCATGTGAATTGAATTCCTTGAGAAAATAAAAGGGTCTCCCATCTTGTTTTAATTTAATCATTTTTTACAAATTGAATTGCATTAATTTGGAATATAGTTCAATATTAACATTCATTTAAACATAAAATTAGGGCTCCTATGGTTCTCATTAATAACAATAATAATAAGTTCATGGGTGAGTGTTTATAAACTTGACCACTGAAATTTAAATAAATATATACATATAACTTTAAATTGTATTTCAACCACACTGCTGTTTCGTTTTATCTTTGAAAATTGTATAATTGTGATTTAATTAGCAATTAACCACTTGGTCAGTGCTTTATTATGCCTGAAAATATTAGAAAAACTACAAAATTAAATACCACATCACTTTACACAAACCTAAATCTAACCTGTTGTGTGGCCTCCATCCCATTTTATTATTATTATTATTATTATTATTAAATCCTTTTACTATTTAGCTACACAGAGAGATACCAACTCACCCTCTTGCGTGCAACCTACCACCATACTTTACATGGATTAGTATATCGTATTCAGCTACAAATTACGAGTAGAGGGATACCGTATACATGCTTATACAAATACGTACATCAATTGATACGTACCACAACCTGTGGTTTCTGTAGCTACAGTATTCCTCCCCACAGTTCTATGGATGTGAAAATCAATAAGAAAAAAAAATCTCGATGATCTTGACGTGATCACTTGTCAACAAAAAAATTTCTATGTGCAAAAAGAAAATCCTAACCTTTTCCCCGTTGCTTCTGACCTTTTCGGTACAATAAAACACACAGTGGTAGCTGGTCAACAAAAAAAATGATATCCATATATTTCGCTGCATTTTTTTTCCTTGCAAAGATCGAGAAAAGTTGATGCTAAGAACTTGGAAAGTGTTGATGACAGTAGGGGCAATAATATAATCCAACAGTACAATATATTTTTTATTAATTCGGGTTTCGGTTCAGCTTACGCGCATCTCGACTAATCTCACGAGCTCTGAAGTTAATCATCATTAAATCTTACAGTGACTACTATAATAACAATCATATAGCTGAAATCTGAAATCACGGGGATAATAAACTCGTTAATCTCAAACTCTTACCGCTGAATCAAGTACTGTGTAATTGTCAACAGTGCAATATTTGGAAGATGAGGTGTTGGTATTTTGAACATCAAGGGTTTGCATGCCCACCCTACAAGAAAACTGCCTGGCCTTCCAGCAATGGCGCGTAGGTCACTCACCCCTACAAAGCAGCATAATGCCCACCTCGATTCCTAGGCCAGTAGTGTTTAGGGTTAGATATATTTATTTATTTATTTGTTTATTCTCTAAAACAACCATGGCCATTAGGGTTACATACCCCATCACCTCAAAAAAATAAAAATAAAATAAACTTAGGGTTTATGCTTTAAACCTACCGCCACGCTCCCGAAGGGGCAGTCCCCTGCACGCACTAATCAGAAACCGTGTAGGTGCACTGGGCATCTTTGATTCTATTTATTTTACCCTATCTTTAACAGAGCGTGGACATGACGCGGTGGGAGATAGTAAAAACTTTTTCTATTGCCCATCTAGGGTTTTTTTTTTCTTTATGCTCTTCATGAACCTCACAAAAGGCATAATGGATAGTGATAAGACCACACTTTCTTGACACGTGGATGTCTCCCATTGCTTAAGCTTTACTTTATACGGTTTCTCTCTCAACCTTTTCTCCCCTTCTCTCTCTCAATGTATGTGTTTATATATATATATATATATGTCATGTGTTGCATCATGTGCATGGCCATAACATGACATGGTCGTGAGTATTTTTATAATACGAAAAAAAAAACCTTGATCAAAGACAAAAGATAAAAAAAAAACTCACTCCCTCTCTCTCCATGTCTCCCTCTCCCCTTCTCTCTTGCTAAGGAATCGAAAACCTCTCTCAAAAGCAAGGTTTTTTTAGAACTTCGCACTCTAATTCTACTCAATCACCCTCGAGTCGGTTCCTGTAATTCACATGCTCTTCTTGGTGACCAAATGCTCTCTCTGGTGGTGCCACTTTTTGAGCTGGCCGTGAAGAATTGAAGTCAAGTTCATTCAATACCGGAGCCTTATATTTTCTAGAAAATAAAGGTGTGGTTTTAACTCCAATTACTCATTTTTAGCTTTCTGGGCCCTTTTTCTTGTTGATGGCTTGTTTATTTGTGTGAGTTCTAGCTGTGGTCTAGCTTTTTTGTTAGTGTCATTTAGGTCATTTCACTGTTTTAGGTACGTCAAGTTTGTTCGTTTCTTTGTGTTTTATCATTTCGCTTCTATCTGGGGTGTGAATTTATTGGTTTTTGTGATATTTCATGTGGGTTTTTTTGTGTGTTTTTCTGGTTTGTTGAATTTGTGTTGACTGTTTTCCTATATATATATGGTCAATTTCGGAGGAAGTGAAACCCTAAAGTTTTCATTTTTGAATTGATGCACGTGATTGTAATAGCTAACTTGGAGCTTTTAGAATTGGGTTTGTATTTTTATTTTATGTTTTAATTGAGAGATTAACGGCTTCAATTCTTGAGTTAATACTGTTAGTCTTAGGTAACCCTAATCTATGACTTGTCTCAAGTTTGTAATTGAAATGAAGGGGTTTAATTACATGTGTGATTATGTTCAATGTGAAGCTTGGATATGGTAACTGAAGATTTAGGTTTTTATGAGATGGAAATCTAGGGTTTTTCTAAGTTTTGCTTTGTGATATCCTGTACTTGTATTTGCAAGGCATTGTTATTTTATGTGCTTAATCACTTTAATGACTGCATTTTGCTGTGTTACTTGATTTAGAATGAAATATAGAAGGAATCGTTTGTTTTCTTTCTAATAATTATTAACAAACCCTAAGGTGTTTGTTTGGACTCTCTTAAGATCTTTTGATCTAGTTCAGAACTTTAATAGCTTTTTATGGTTTGACTTTCATCCATGTTGTTTTAGATTGAATAATGTTGTAGTTTTGCATGTGATAATATATATCATTACTTAAGATTTGGGTTTGCAGGCATAAGAAATTTGTCATTTGAACATTGCAGCATTGACTTTCTTGTACCATGGAAAGTACTGTCTTAGTGGAGAACAATCATCCTGGTAGCCATTCAAAACTTGTCTCCAAGGTGGAATCATCTATTAGGATTGATTCCATAACCATCGACCTGGACAATGTTGATGAGAAAATTGAGGCAGAAAAATGCTCACACTTTTCTATGCGGTAAGCTTTGATCCTAGCTAATCATTTGGCAGGATTCAACTGTAGTTTCTCATGCTACATGTTTTTGTTAAGCACCAGCATTTCCCTGCATGTGTTTATCACCATGCAATGCTTCTTTATATGTTCTTTCTTATGTTCTCTTTTCCTTTTCTCATATTATATACTATCTCAGGCTTAACCTTTACACTTTTTTTTTTATGATTGAATATACTAGGGATGAGAACTAACCAATACGTTTTACTAACAAAGAAGTGATTGGTTTAACAACAACTATAACTAAATTCTGGAACAATCCAGTGGGATCTGTGAACAAACTAGGAAGGCAAATTGCTACCTGCTAGTCTTAAGTATTGATTTCTGAAAGTGTACAACCGAACATTGACAGAAATATATAGTTCAGCATTAGATATTAGGAGTTTATTTCATGCACAGTAAATTTTCATGCGCTATCTCTTGTTGCTGCAAATGTTGTACTACCGAAAATCAACAAAACAAATTCTTATATTCTGAATGCAGTGGATATGTATCTGAAATTCGTAAGCGAGACTGGAAGATGTGTTGGCCGTTTGTGTCAGATGGTGACAGTAATAACTATGAGGAGCAAGCATGTCTGCTTCCTCCTTTACATGTTCCGAAATTCCGATTTTGGCGTTGTCAGAACTGTGTGTGGGAAGATGGGGCCAAAGGCACTGCAAACTGTTATGGAACTGCTCTACACTCATGCGGTACTGAACTCAAATCCACCAACGTTTGTTCCCATGGACCAAACTTTGATGATGATGCGATGCTACCATCTGATGTTCAGGAAGCCACAAATCAAGAAATTCTTGAGGGAAGACAAGCTGATGTTTTTGCTGGTTTGAAAAGTACCAGTATATGTCATCATTCACTGTCTATTGATAAAAATGAAAAGAAATCCAAGGATATGAACCGTTCCATCATAGGTATTTACATATATGCTAAGATCGAAGCTTTGTTCCAGTATCATATATATTAATCGCTCTACATCATTATAACCTTTTTTTATTTCTTTTTTGATCTTTTCTTCAGGGAAACATATGGGGTCAGAAGATATTTTAAAGCAGGAAAATCATAGACTGGCATGCGTAGTAACTGAAGTTGTTTCAAGCCCAATTCAGAAGGCAGATCATACAGATGAAATAGGTAAATTTGCTGGGTAACTTAATGTACAATAGAAGCAAAAAAGCAGCTTAGCTACCGAGAATTAAAAAGGCAAAATATTGCATGGCTTTTACCTTCACCCTAATAATAGTGCTTCTGATTTTCTGCAACAGTAGCTTTCAAGTCAAAAGGTATCGACCTATGTGAGTCAGGCTGTGAACATCATGAAGTTGCTGATGCTGAGTTTTCTAAAAACCTTATTTGCATGGTAAATAGTGCTACTGGACTTTGTGAAGCAGGAAAAGAAACCTCCACAGATGATCAACACAAAGAGCTAATAGCATGTGGTATGTCTGGAAAAGTTGGTAACATTGATGATGGGGCACTCAGTACTGCCAACAAGAATCCTGTGTGCCGCTCTTCCCTGGAATTAGATGAGTATGATGATCCTTCATCTGAGAGTGCTGAGATCATGGCTGGTCATAATTCTCAGGATGTTCTTCATGAAAATTCAAGTAGTTTGCATCGTAGAAAAACTCGAAAGGTACGCTTGTTGACGGAATTGTTGTGTGAAAATGGGGATAGAGACACTGATAACAGAACTCAGCATTCTCTGCCCCTTGCCTTTCCTGATGCATCTGCTGGAGTTGACAAGATTTCTGTTCTCCAAGGGGAGGTGGCTATCCAAGGCAAAGTTAGAAGGGGCCTGGCTCATAATAGGAAAAGAAAGTTGCCTCAGGATGAAGATTCAAGATCTCTGGAGATGAGGCCTCCCAATAAAGTTTGCAAAGAAGTTAGGATCTTAAAGAGAGATGGGGAATCTGCTGAACCCACTGTGGCTTCTGAATCAGAAGAAGATGCATCTGTTAGAATGGGTTTACAAGCTGGCATGAAGATTCAGTGGGCCAAAAACAAAGTAGATAGAAGTCCCATTGTAAGTAAGAAGAAAAACAGAAAGGGACCAAGTTTCGATGAATGTTTTTCCCCAGACCTGTCCCGAGAAAATGTGCCACATGAAATTGAGGAGAAAAATGGAGATAATTCTAGGCCCAGTGCTGCTGATGGTGTACTGGCCAAGTCAGCACACAATGCATTTATAGGCAGAGAGATGGACCTTTTCCCTTTTCCTGATCCAAGAATGGAGAAAAATATTAGTGATTATAAGAAGAAAGGAAAGATGCCTCAGTTTGATGATTATCAGGTTTCCCCTACTCCTTGGAATCATGACATTCTCAGGGAAGGTCCAGAGATTAGAAAAGATGTGGGGGCATTAAATACTGGACCTGTAGTTTTTCCATTTCATTCAGAACAGGAAACATCCCTTGAAAAAAAGGGGCTAGATCTTTCTCTTAACAGCTACAAGACTGCACAAAGCTATGATGGGAAACATATTCCACAGGTAGAAAATAGGCAAAGTGGTTTATTTACTTGGCAAGAAAGAACTTCCCAAATTCAGGCCATGAGGAAAGCTGCAGAATTTGAGCACGTGGGAAATATCAGTTTCACTTCTAAAATTGCCCAAGATGCACCTTTTGTGAAAGGACTGCATAGTGATCCCAATACCAAGAGACCAGATTTTGAAATACCATTCCGCCGAGAGAAGCAGAAATACACTTCCCAGGTTGAAATTGGGGGTGCTTCTCTCATGCAGAAAAAGGTATGACCTCTTTTCTTTCCTCTATTATTGGAGATGCATGATATCACAGCGTTGAAGGGAAAGTTTTTATGATATATTTTGGGGCCATTGTTTAGTGCAATGGGAAAAGTCGTGCAATTACAAGGTTGCATGTTTAAGCCTGGAGAGCCACTACATTGTCCTAACGGTTGAAGGATAGGGACTGATTCCCAACTCTGCCAGGAACCAAACTCTCTCCCAAAACCTGACTTTGAAGAGGCCATGGAAGGCTAATCACCCCCACCCCCAGTTAGATATTGAAACCTTCCATTCCATAGGGATCCAAAATCCTTGTCTTTCCCATTGTGATTATCGCCTAAATGTTTTGTCATGGAATTCTTATTTCTGTTTTTTTAATATTGCTTTTATGATTATGTTTCTCTTTGTTTCAGGACTTTTTTCATACTAAAGGCATTGAGGGAAACATTGGAATACCGGAACATTCAGCTTTTCCAAGGAAAGATAATAACCAAAGAGCAGACAAGGTGTATGAACAGGGAGCTTTGGATGACATTCCAATGGAAATTGTAGAACTCATGGCAAAGAATCAGTATGAGAGGTGTCTTCCTGATGGTGAATACGAGAAACGCCAGTTAGAAACAACTAGTAGTTCAAGGAGTCAGGCAATAAATTTTAGTCAAGTGTACGGGCTTGGAGGATTAAACTTATTTCATCAGGAAACTACTCAAAAGCAGAACCCTCAAGCCAGAAGAAATGACATAATAAAGATTGGTGAAATGGCTGGACCAACTAAACAAAAGGAGGTTGATTTCTTTTCTCAAGCTGATCGAAACCCATTCAGTATGAGGCAACTGGAAAAAACTCGTTTCCCTGTAGGGTTCGGGGCATTTCTACAACTTCAAGAGAAGCCATCCAGCAGAGTCCAATATTCTGCTTCAAGTTACAACATACAAAACATTCCTCAAATTTGCAAACAGAGAGGTGAAGTGGTGGGGAATAGGTCTTGTCATACCAGGTTCCAGACCCCAGGACCATGTAACACATGCCAGAGCATTCCGCAGCAAAATAAGGAAGCAAATCAACTTTGGTCATCAATGATGCCGAATCACATGCCCTATATATATAGCATTCCTCCAAAGTGTGTGACTCCATCTACCAATGTAGATGTGTTTCCTCATTCTCCTGGCAGTGTGCTCAAGGAAAATGTGAATGGGAATCGTGCTCTTAAGTTTCCAAACAAGAACGCTGCCAACCTCGGAAAGCAAAACAGGAATCTTAGTTCAGAAATGCTCGCCAGGGCACATGCAGAATACCCCTTTGCTGGAAAACATAATGGGATTGAGCTTAATCAGAAGCCAATGGGGTCCTTGGAACTATATTCTAATGAAACAATACCAGCTATGCACTTGCTCAGCCTCATGGATGCAGGAGTGCAGTCCAGTGCACCAATCAATATGGATGTAAACCCAAAGTTCCTCAAGAGACCTGCCATTATTCACAATGCTGAACCAAAGGAGTTTTCTAGGCCGGACACTGGGGCATTTAAAGCCATTACTACTGTGAAGCACCCACCACGTAGTCATAATGGTAAAAATCAACTTGCAGAGAGTTCCCGTGACCTTATTCCTATCATGCAAACAACAGCTGGTGCATCTTCTTTGTCAATTCAACATGATAAATGTATTAGGAAGCCTGTTGATATTCCCAGTCAAGCTATTCAATATAAAGAGAAGAGAAAAGGCTCTGATTCACGCACACAGAATAAAGCAAATAGGTCACAGAAATCAGCATATGGTGGTTTTGGCACCAACTGTGGATCCATTCCAGCTCATAGCATGCAGATGATGTCTTTTGGTGCTCCAGATCCTTCAATGTTTTCATTGCCATTCCATGCATTGGAAAACCCAAACAAATACAAGTTGAAGTCCCGTGATAACAATAGCACTGTCCACCCCCATAAAAGCAGCTCTGAGACTGAAGTTTGCAGTGTGAACAGAAACCCTGCTGATTTTACCATACCGGAAGCTGGAAATATGTATATGATTGCAGGTGAAGCCCTTAAATTTGAAAAGGATGTTCCTTTTGCAAATGGATCTCAATCGCTTAAAGTGGATGGGCGTAAACGACAGAGGAGGCTTCCTGCTACGAAAGACCATAGACGACCTCCAATGTCATGATTGTCTGACATTTCAATGCTGGTAGCTTTTACAACCTGTATCTTTTTCTGTTGATTAATTTTCACGTTTTGACTGAATTGACAAGTTAGATAGCTTCTTTCGTAAGTTGTGCATGCTTTCATGAATTTCTTATTTCATTTCAGCAGGTGCAATCTTGCTTCTCGTCCCAGCTTCTGCAACATCAGAATATGTCAAAAGCTTTATGAAGATCAGATAGCAACTTCTGAAATTGATATTAATTCTGGAACCAAGTTTCCATTTACTCCAGGTCTTGTTGAGTTCGAATCTCTGCAACTGAGTTATGGAAGCATACTGGGTGATGATTGGGCTTGTATATACCTAATATGCCTTGAGATCCACAAGTAACTGTCTGTGTATGTTCTTTTGCATTTCAGTATTATTTTGGTGTGATTGATTACCCTGCAAGATTCCAGAAACGCCTGACATTTCGAAAGGACATCCTTTTACTCCACCGATGGCTCTTGGCTCCAGTCTTGATCAGGAAGTGGGAATGGAAATAGGGAGAAGGGCATTAACAAGTACAATAATTGGACACCTCTTGCTGGAGATTACTAAGGTGTTAATCAAGTTAGCCATTGTCGGCTGTACTTCATTGTTGTAATCTATAAGGTAAGAAAATTAAAAGCAGACTTGTAATCTTTTGGAACATAAGGGAAAGAGACAATGTGCTAGGAAGTTTTGAGCTAGCTGGGAACAGACCATAGCAGATTATGGAGATAAATCTTTCTGATTAAACCCTATAGACTGTTATTTGGTTTCAATCGAAGAAACTCTTGAGAAGGATAGCTACTTGAGTTGTGCACCTTCTTAACATGTTTTTATGGGATTGATTGTTTGTTCTAATACCAGCCTGAGCATCCTTTGAAAGGTTAAGGAGGCCTTGTCTAAGACTTAAGTTCAATAATTAAGGTTGATTGTCTGGTGAAACCCAGTTCCCTCCATCAAGTGGCTAAGCAGGAGCATGTTTGAGTGAACACTCGGCAACCTGAATGACAGAGCTCAGCATAGCATAGCTGTGCTATTAAGGATATATTTTATTCTGGAATTATAAAATGTCTTTTTGGTAAATTGTCATAAAAGAGAAATGCTCAAGTTCATGTTTTTGTCTGAATTTAGTGCTTCAATTTTTCGGTACTGTTTTGACATTGTGTTTTATGTTTTTGAAAACAAATTAAAAAAAATTATTTTTATTAATCAGAAAAAAAATCGATTAAACCGGTTCGGTTTTAATTTTTTTAAGTAAAAAACTAGTAAATCAAAATCGAACCGGTTTAAATTAAAATAAAATATGCAATAATGTTTTTTATTCTTCTAGTTCAATTCAAAAATTTTGGTTTGTTTCCATTTTGGTTAAATGGGAAAAGGAGAAAACTTGATTAAAGTAAATAAAAAAACCTAACAAAATCGAAACTATTTTTGGTTTTTTAGTTAAAAAACCAAATTGAACTGAAACCGGATCTAGTTTTTTTGTTTGTTTTTATTGATAAAAAAACAAACCAAAACAAAAATGCTCACCCTACTACGTATATGAGCTCTTTAACTGCTTATTATAAAAGTATTTTGTAGTATAAACCATAAAAAATGAAGATCCAAATAGTAATATCAGAAATTAAAAAATAAATTAAATGAGAATATATAAGAGAAATGAGAAAGCACACAAACTACACTTTAAATTAACTTTCGTGCTTAAATACGATTCTATTTATAGAAATAAAAAAATTGGTATTCAACAATTTGTCAAAAAAAAATTACTATGACATTGCAAAACTATATAATATATAATTATTCGGGTCACATATAAGAATAAAAGTCCATGCTCCAGTCCTTTTTTTATGTGTGGTGACTTCCATTAATTTGTACATCTTTTGCTCTTTATTTTAAAATAAAATAAATGCATGTACCATATTGTGTCCTCTTTCATTCCTGTACAACTATTTCTGACAACTTTGATTCCAGATGGTGGCATGTCGTTGAATTGTATATAGTTTTTATTTTTATTTTTATCAAGGCTATGCTTTTTTATTGTGTTTTAAAGATTTTTTTATTTTATTTTTTAATTTAATTTAATTTTTTAATGTTTTTTAGATCATTTTCATGTGATTATATCAAAAATGATTTATATAAATATATATATATATATATTATTTTTTGATGTATTATTGAATGAAAAACACTTTCAAAAATAATTTCAATCACACTCCCAAACAGACACTAAGAAAGTGGTAAGGGAGTTATTATTTTTGTGTTTTACAAAATATAATTGATTTGAAAAAATATTTAATTGATTTTTATATATTTTATATTATTAAATAGTATTTTACATCACAATACTAATCACCATGTGCTAACACATTAAGATGAATTTTTGAATTTCGAGTTTAATTAATAATGATCTTCTAACCCACTTAAAATAAATAAATTTAAGTTAATATCAAAACCCTAATAAACCTAATAACTAATTGTATAAGAAGAAACTTCAATTTACATTAATTAAACCTATAACTACTCATAAGGACAAGCATAAAACTTTTCATCTACATTTGTAAACAATTTGTTTAAATAAATTTACCTAACAACAACTCGTTCTTGAACAAACATAAACTTCCATTTATATTTGTTAGTATTGTTTAAATAAATTTGATAAAGAGCCATTTTAATGTAAAGATTTAAGCTATCAAGGGGGTGTTTGACATTGTATTTCAAAAACGCTTTTTGAAAAAAAATGAAAATTACTTATTTTTAGTTTTTAACTTTAAATTAATTTTTTTTGTATTTTTTAGATCATTTTGATATGCTGATGTTAAAAAGTTATTTTTAAAAAATAAATAAAAAATATTTATTTAATGTATTTCGAACGAAAAACACTTTCAAAAAACCTTAACCACACCAATATATTATTTTCTAACATATCCTTTTAGATGAAAAATTTAATAGATTTTAAACTTGTATAAATTCATATTATCTTGTGCGGATTTCGAACTCATAATTACTTGATTAACAAGACTATGATACCACGTCAAATAAACATATGCAAAATATAAAGCGAGATTCCAAAATATTATGTATATTATTCTTTAACAAAATAAATATTTTATTAAATGACAACTTTATCTCACATTTTTTTTCATGAGAGGAACATATTTATTGAATAAAAAAGATAAATGAAAACAAGCCAATCACTCATAGAAAGTAAAAAGAGGGCACGAGGGCTTGTTTGATAAGGAAGCAAAAGGTGCACCGGCGAGTACGAAACTATTTCGAAAATGCTCGAGCAAGTCCAAGTGATAAATAAATCCATCTCATTTTCCAGGGTGGATATTAAGTGCATAACTATTAGCTAGGCCTTTTATATATATATATATATATATATGAAAAAAATGGCTCTATCTAAATTAAGTTTATTTTCCAGGGTGGATATTAGCATTATTCAACCCTAATTAAATTCTTACTAGATATTATTTTAGGGTTTCTGTTTTCGTTGTAGAAGCATTAGTAGCGAATATATGTGTGTTTCTCTCTCTCTCTCCATGTATGTATGTATGCATGTATGTATGAGTATGAGTAGAGGTTCATGAACTGAAGATCCATGGATTCCTATAAATTCTAGTGCTACGAGGACGAGCCCCTTGATGATAAGAAAATTCCCATCATCCAGAGCCATGCCGGCAACGACACATGCATGCACGCACCATTGTCACCAGCACCGGCCTGATCATTCTTTCCGGCCGGCCGGCCAACACTAATATTGATTCCAAACGGTGTAGTTTTGCAATTTTATCTGATCATCCCCACTGACAATCTTTCAGATAATACCATTTATGGCATATATTCCTCTGAATTGTCCTCGCTTTCTATTAATAACAAAGATTCTGTTTATGTAAACATGCAGTGAGTCAACTCCAACCCTTTATTTTTTTAATTAATATTCTTCTTCTATTTTTTTTATCAAATTATTTTACTTTTCATTTAGCAATTGTTGTTTCATTTCATAAAATTAATGGCTGGTAAATCATGAAATAATATTTGAATTATAAGGAATAAATCACCTTGAACCTTTATTTTTCAATAGCATTTTTTATTGTGTTATTTTGCTTTTCATTTAACAATTTTGGTCTCATTTTTTAAAATTAATGTTTAATAAACTATGGATTAAAATGCGAGACAATGCAAGATGGAGGAAATGTTAAAAAAATTAGATGAAAATGCAACATAATAGAAATACACGATTTAATTTTTTGGTCACTTGAAGTTTTTATTCTCAATTTAATCATTTCATATTAAATTGACTTAGAGTTGAATTTGATATTTTGTTTTGATTGGCTTTATATAAAGCTCTTGTGATGCTAAAAATAAGTATTTAAGCCGAGTTAATATTATTTAATTTAACAAAATAAAATTTACATTTATTATTGAATATTATTTGGGATTCAATGTCAGATTGAAACAAATATTCAACCTAAATGACATCTCTATCTCAATTTCCCAGCTTCATCTTTGATTGGAATTTATAGTTTTTTTTTTATTTAATGACACATTTTTCATGCTGATAAAAAAAAGTCCTTAACAACACTCTTTGTTTTTTTTTTTCTCTTGCAAAACTCAATTCCTCAAGGGTAATTAAATTTTTATATATAAAAAAATTGAAAGTAGTAGAATAAAGTTTGCTCTTAAGCTTTTGTAAATTAAATAAAACATAATCATGTGTTGTCCTATTTTTTTTTTTAATTAATATGAATATTCAAGTTAGCTTGCATGTATCTCGACTAATCCTATAGGTCTTGAAATTAATGACCATTTAAAATTTTAATAATCATTATATTATCAACTATATGAATCGATCGAACGTTCAAACGTTAAAGTATAGAAAAACAAACTCTTTAATACCTTGATTATTATAACTGAAACACATGGATGGTTGTTAATGTCCTATTCTTAATTTGTCAAGGAAGTGATGAATATTATTAAAAAATGTTAACCAGGAAATAATAGGCAGTGCTGTCAGAGTGATGTTGAGAAAGAAACACAGAAAAAGAAAGAAAGACAGCGTCAGTAGTAAAGAAGATTCCAGCAAGAAATGGAAGGATAAGAGGACGTTGGCCTCAGCAAGTCAACCCAACCTGGTAATTAAGACTCAAAAAAAGAAGATTCCATGCACGTTTCATAATTTAATCAAACCCGGAAGTTTAATACAGTGATATGACAGGTTTAACCCGATACACAATATAGTTTCAAATTATGGGGTATTTTGTTAGCCAGAAACAGGAGGGTGTTCTTGGAAGATTCTACTGTCTTTGAGCTTCTTCTTTATGATCACCTGTCAGTTTAGCAGAAAGCAATCGAAGCAAACTGCCATCACACAAGGATGAACTTTCTCAGAAGCTCCGATGAGATCCTCCTTTTTGGTCGAATCATTTTAAGTTTTTTTCATGGAATGTTTGATGCCATATATACCTCTATCTATTTTTATTTTCTTTTTTGTATTAATATAATCTTTCTAGTTTATTATAAAAAATGTGTTATTATGGATTTATATTATTTTTTAATACACAGTAAGAGTTTTTTGAGCTTTCAAACTTATTTACTGCTCACATTATTTTTATATTATTTAAAGAGATTATAAGAGTGAAACAATGTAGTTCTGTTAAAAACAAAACTGAAACAATGTAGATATGAACATGATTGTTTTAGCTTCAAGGTAGCAGCAGTAAACAATTGTTACTTTCACCGCATACATATTGTCGAAACGAATTGAGTTTTAAAAATATTTTTGAAAAAAAAAAATTATTTTTTTTTAAATTATTTTTTTTGGTTATTTTTAGTTTATTTTAATATATTGATATCAAAAATAATTTTAAAAATATAAAAATATCATTTTAATATTTTTTTTAAATAAAAATTACTCTGAAAAATAATCACAATCCCACTTCTAAATAGAAACAAAATAAAATATATAAAGTTGATGATGTGCTTTATACATCACAAGAGAATCAACTATTGAGTCACTATTATTAACGCATAAAATCTGTAAGGATTTATATATATATATATATAGTAGAGATATTGTTTTTAATTTATGTGTAGAACGAGATTGTTTTTAAAAATATATATCAAAATAATATATATTTTTTAAATATTTTTAGTATATGATAAAAAAAAACATAAAAATAATAATTTAAACCGCAATGACCATCGATCACCATCTTAAACTAAGATTAAAGTCTATATGGTTATGGATGAAACTTGCAGTATAAAAATCTGTCTTTTTTTCCTGTGTGTTTGACTTAATTTTTAATTTTGTCTTTTATCTCAAACGTACTGCAAACAGCCAAGCAGCAAAATTCCAATCAAGCTGGTCCTTGAACAGCTATATCATATTTTAATTTAAATGATAATAAAACAACTCATCAGTCATTATTAATTATATATTAATAGAAAAAGCACTTGAAAGGGAGGAGGGGCACCGACTGCCAGAAAATTTCTGAGCCACAGAAGGGTTCCTGCGTGCATGTGTATTTGTTCGTTCCAGCCATTTCCTCCCATCAAATTCCCTTCCCCCCACCAGTTTCTGTGCAGTAATTTCGAAACCCAAGCCGGGCCCTGCTCGTAGAACCTGATCACTTTGATCTTTCAAAAAGTAGAAAGGGTCCACCCATGAACTGATGGAATAGATGCTATCAGTAAACCATTTCACACACGGACGTGGGTTTTAAGCCATGCCAGATACTTTTCAGGTGTCATCATCCATTTCATTTTTATTTTTTTTAGATTCGAGGAAATTACAAACCCTAGAAAATATACTTTGTGGTGGGTTCAAGTGATCGAATAAAACTTCAGTTATCCTAGACTATTATAAGAACTGTATGCCCTAACTCGAACTCGAGATATGTTTTGTATGTCGCCGGGTAACTTGAGGATTTGTTTAATTATTACTATGAACTGAATCCGTTTCACATCGTGGAACAACAACAATGATTAAGGTTGGAGGTGGTCAAAATGTGATGGTATTATTCTGTAGCTGATGATGAATACCTGCAGACCCTAGCTTCTTTGAAAACTAGACCTTCTTTACAGAAATACCCATTTTTGGGGCTACAGTGGATGTCCTGTGAGCATATACATTGCCCCTCTAATGCGCATCCATCAGCTTTCACAGCTTCTAATTTACCGTATAATATCTCATTTGACCATTCACCAGAGAACATGTTTGCAGGGTCCAGTTGCTTCTTCGCTGCTAGAAACTTGCTGAAATTTGGATATTTCTGCTGCACATCCAAGAACGCCAAATTCCTGTTCTTAGCCCAATGCGGCTTGGCCCCATGTTTGAAGAACGCCATCTGCTCCACTTCTTCCCACACGTCCTGGTTTAACCTTGGAGTTGAAGAATCATCAGCACGATAATAGTTAAAATCAAGAACTACTGAGTCCTCAGATTGGCCGAGATATGCCTGAGAAGCCTTGATGAATCGTATCAGGAAACCATTGTAGATGTCAACCCCGCAGAAATTCTCTGGGTTTAAGGTCTCTCAGTTTCTTCACATCGCGGAGAAAATCTCCAAATTTTGAAGCAGGAAATATTGCTGTTGTCTCGTAAAAGAACAGGCCACTTATTCTTGGATCCCAGGCACAAGAGGTGTCGATCTTCGTTGAATATAAGCATGAGCCTGATGTCTGCATTCTTCCCTGATGACCCACCACTGGATAGCCTGTAAAGATTGGTCCATTCTTCAATCCATTGGCCACCAACTTCTTAAACCCCACAAATGTGGTTGCCAAGGCACACTTTCCATTTCACATTACGCGCACTCTCCAGTAATTTCTCTGCATAGATATAATTTCAGATCCATAAGTTTGGAAAGAACAATCCTTTTTGGCATGTATAGTACAATATAATTAGAAACTGAAGAGAAAGAAACAGCACCTGATGATCTGGTTGTTTTGGAGACCAGAATTGAGTTTGGCTGAAATCCAAGGAAATCATATTCTCCATTACCAGAGGTGTTTAAGGGAACTCTGTAATCATATCTGTACACAGCTGTGTGCCTTGATGGGTACCAAGTAACATCAGCAAATTCATATTTCTTCCCATGATCCATGAATATGTCCTCTATGTGAGCATCATCTGTGAAATTATATGATACGCTTCTTTTGAATGCTGGCTCTAGTGATAACTTCACCTACATCAGTCATTCAGGATTACTGTTTTTATTCAATAAATTCGCCAGGTAGAGAAAACTGAACACCATGATCGTAAAGCTGGAGAATTTTAAACTGACCTTAGAGATGACACCCAGCATTCCCAATGATACTTTTGCTGCATTCAAGAGGGGATCTCTGCCTCCAATTCTGATAATTTTAGCATATCCTTCAGATTTTCTTGCAGGGACGATGAGGTTAAGGCCAATAACATGGTCGTGGACGGCGCCGCCTTTCCCCCACCACGAACTCCCATGTGCCCCAGTACTGATTAGTCCTCCAACACTCACACCCTCCCAATATGGTGCCGGCACCAGGCTCAACCCAGATCGTTCAACCTCATCGATAAGCTCGCGGAGACCTACGCCGGCATCAGCCGTCACCGCTAAATTAGCGGTGTCAATTTCAATGCTAGAGTTATACTTTAATGTGCTTATTAACATCGAGCTGCCGTGCTGTGCATCATCTGGGCAGGCCAGCTTCGGTATTGTGTGCGAAAATCGGCTGACCACCTTCACCTTGAGGTTATTCTGATTAGCATGAGCAACAGCTAGCCGGAGCTCTTCTTCTGTCGTCGGGGTAAGTGATGCTTCGAACATGGCAATCTTTTCTATCATTCCATACACCGTAGGAGTTGTAAAGGGTGCAGCCGGAATCGTTGCACTGAACCGGAGGTGGCGGTAGCATGGCATGGGTGACGGTCAGTGAGACCGGACCCCAAATAATGAGGTGGAAAGCACCGAGGAGCCACCGGAAGGAGAACATAAGGCCTTGGTTTAGATTTCTGATATTGGTAATTAGGTGATGAAGTCCTATAAAAGGGAATTTTCTTGCAAGACAAAGCTTTGAAGGGAGATTCTAATGGGGTCTCTTACCAAAATTATACGCCAAGATTGATTTATTACAAATAAATATATAGTGTGGACACGGATTTGGATTTTAGGGATATATACTGCCATCCTTGTCTTCTGCGAAAGTCATTTGACTTGTAGTGACTGTTTGCCAATGTTTTGATGTTGACTTTAAAATTGTTTTTTTTATTTAAAAATATATTAAAATAATTTTTTTTATATTTTAAATATACAAATGATTTAAAAACACTATAAATATTTAATTTAAAATAGAAAATAAAATATATATTTTTTAATATTTTTCAAAAACTTTTTTAAACTCCCTTACAAATATTTGAGAGAGTTGTGGTTAATTTGGAGGAATTATTGTGTTTAGGAATCGAGAGATGGCAGCTATATCCTATTTACGATTGCAATTGCATCCACAGCAATGTCAATTGACCCCACTCAATCTGGCAAAAACAGTAATTTCCAAAATTTTAGATGCTATTGCCTCATGTATCCCATGAAATCATAGCAAAATATAGCAGTAATTTCCAGGATGGTAAGGTTTTTTTTAATAATAATAATAATAATAATAATAATAATTATTAGACTATGCAGTTAAAGGAGAAGGAAAATAATTGGATGGGAAACATGTTTTTTCTTAAATAAGTATTTATGATGAATAGTAAAGCTATTTTCAACAAATAAAAAAAGTAATGTTTCATTTATGCAACGGTTTATAAAATAAAAAAATAATAGCTAATTTGAATTATATGGAAAAATTAAAATAATAAGAAAATATTTTACTTTTATTGAATATTTAAGATATTTTTTAAAAAAATATGTGAATTAGGTTTATGTATAGTTATTTAAAAAATAATTCTTAGTATTATCATATAAACTTTAATTTTATTTGAAAAATATGGCAAATAGTTTTTCAGGTTTAATTGTAATAATTTTTTAAATATAATTTTATTATAAAATAATAAAATTTAAGAATTAAACATAAATATAAAGAACTACATGCCAAATATAAAAGCTTGCAAAATTGAGGTATCATATTACAAGAAAATTGTGAATTTTGAGAGGCAATATTATAATTTGGGGAGTCTAAATTTTTTCACTTGGCACTACAGTAAAAGAAAACTCTAAACAACTTTTTTTTCTTAAAAAACAAACGGTAATCATAATTTTAAACACTACATCATTGATTATTGACAATGTGGTTGAGAATACTTTTAAAAATAATTTTTATTCAGAAATATATCAAAATAATATTTTTTTTAAAAAAATTATTTTTGACCTTAACACATGAAAATAATTTAAAAATAAAAAAATATTTAATTTAAAATAATAAAAAAAATTATTATTTTTTCAAAATTATTTTTAAAACACAATAGTAAATATAAATAGTGTATACATCATTTAAGATTCCTATTTTGGAGTACTATAATTTTGAATTTTGATGTACTTGGCCTGTTTTTTTATATTAAAACGCGTGCAGTCCAATGTGTACGTGTGATCTCCAAGCAAGCAAATTACGGTTTATTAAGACAAGTTGCATTAACGTTGCTAATTATAATAATACTAAATAGAACTAAAAGGGTTGGGTGACAACTCAGCTAGTTGCTTGTTCATATGAACAAGCTAACCCCACTTTTTTTTTCTTTTTTTATTTCAAAGTTTCATGTCCTTTCAATTGATTTTCTCTATGACGTAGTTAGCTTAAATTAATTTTGGAATTATAATAAAATTATCAGATTAAAAACAAAGGATTGAAATGCTAAGCACAACAACAAAAAAATCAAGCTGCCTAAAATTTTAGCGAATTTTATTTAATTTATTTATTTTTCAGTCATTAAATGAGAGAGAATCTCATTAAAAAATAATAGTAGGGAGAGAAAGTAGTTGATTGTCATAATTTTGACAGCCAAAATAGTCAAAATAAATCATATTTTCACATTTATGTTTTTTAGGCTTTCAATTGCATACAAAATATTTACATACTATTTTGATTTTTTGTAACTTTAACAAACCATGAAGTCATTGTTTTTAATACAATAACAATTCAAGTTAAAAACATGGTTTCATGAAGATAAATAAGAGAAACGTTAATAAAAAAAATTGATTTTAAACTTGTGAAATATATGTTTTAGACTTATTTTAATGATTTATATTTTGAACAAAAAAAACATTATTGTTTCTATAATTAAATAAAAGAATTTAAAGAGCTACATATAAATAGAATAAGATATTTAAATATACAATCCTCAGGGCTACTAAAGGCTGGTAACTAGTCGTTTATTCCAAGACCCGTGAGATTACAAAATCAATCCCCCTACCTAGATTTTCTAAATATTAGTTACCATAAATAACCTTTTTCTACTCTTTTATCCTCTACTAATCCTATAATCTCACTAAATGGTCACATGAGAAAGTATAAACCCTAAATTTCTCGGTAGTTTTTTGTTGAGTTATTTCATTGCCATGGTTAGAGGTCATATATGACTTATTCTTGCCGATGGATTTATTGATTGGGTTTAGGAGGAAGAACGAATCTTCAAGTATGAGAAGGTTTTAGAGGTGGATTTAATCTGGTAATAGATTGGAGGGTTATGCCTCCATGCGAAAGCTCAGGATTTATAAATAGAAGAATAGGATAGGAAGATGAAGGATCATTTCTTTCCTTTTAGGTATACTCAACCTTTGAGTTTTTCAAAGAGAAAACATTTCCAGAATTCAGTCTCAGAAAAGTGATCACCATCGATCGTGCCCACAAATGAGTGCTCGAGGCAATGAGACAGGCTCCGAAAGAATCAAGCAAATTAAAGTGGAAGCTATGGTTTGAGGTTTGGGTATTGTATATAGGGTTTATATCTAAGGTTTGTTTAGAGTTAGGGTTGTAGTTTATTGTTTTTATTATTAAAAATATTATTCTATATTGTATACTTGTTAAAACTATATTATTTTTAAATATATCTTTTTATCAAAGATTGAAAAATCAAATCCATCTTTCTACCCTACAAATGATGGCATTGACTACCATTTAGTAGTAAAAGATTGACATTCAAAAATTTCTTATAAAATAGTTTAAATCCATGATTAATAATATAATAATTATTAAAAATTTATATTGTTAATAATTTTTAAATTTGTAAAATTAGTCAAATTGCATATAAACTAGCGGGACAACCAAATCTCAATGCTCCAAACACTAATAATCTTTTCCAAGTGTTTTGGGCTTCAACAATAGCGTCTCTACAGGCGCGTGTGACTCAAACAAAACCACAAAAATCGTTCGTGAGACAACGGCCCAGCTCTCTATCCCAGTTTCAGAAACCACAATTGTTACCATCTCTCTTCAGACAACTTAGGCCCCAGTTCACCATCTCTCTTCAGACCATAACGATTAGTAATTACTTTTTTAATATATTTTTTTATTTACAAATTCATTACAAATTTATTTTTAATATCTTTCCTATTAAAACAGTCTAAAAATACTTTAAAAAAAACTATTTAAAATTCAAAAAAAGTATTTTTGAAACGCAAAATACATACCCGAAGTGTATATCAATTTTCTACCGTTAGCAATGTCAAATATACATGATTGTCAATGTAATAATGGCAAGTACTAAAATGCCAATAAAGGAAAATGCTACAAAATTAACATTACCAGTTGGGAGTGAACCTTCTGATCTGATTCCAGTGAAAGTAACTCAAAAAAGAGAGATAAATAAGAAAGAAAACTGTTAGGGTCACAGAGAGAGAGTATCGAGAAACGAATTCACCTCCACTTTATCGCTAAGATCTTTCTTCTCGGACAGAACCCACGTCACAAAGATTGCCACGACAAGTGCGACAATGGTTATGAGCAGCAGAGCATAGCTAAAATCCTCTGTAAGAGAATCATAGGTCCTCGAGGGTGCAAGGCGAGTGAAAAAGAGATCCACGCCATGTGTAAACACAAGGGTGGCTGACTCCAGCTTGGCAGGCACTGTCACTATGCCTCGGAGCCCCTCTACTTTAAGGGCATGTGTAACATAGGACTGCAAATAAAAATCAGATCAGTTTGTGAACGAACGAGCTACATTAAAAACAATGAAATCATTATAAATACTGAAGGGGGTTAAGGGAAGAGAAGAAGATCCAAGGCAACTCACTTGCGGAATGATTGGCAATGAATCTGTAAGAGGTAAAATTCCTTCTTCCTTCTCTGATTGTGTGGGGTTAACTGATCTACGAGGGTCAAAGAAACGCTTGTCCATTGCCAATACCTGTACAATATTAAAGAATAGTAAATAAAAATAATTGAACCACAAATGTTGTCACGAAACAATGAGGAAACAACAATGGAACCTCCATTTCTAAATAGATTGTAACGAACCTGATCGCCAATCGTCCCAATAAGAAGATGCTTCGAAGTAATACCCTTAGCAGTTGATGTAACTGATATCGCTTTGACAGATTGGGTGAAATAGTAAGATTGTGACTTTGTTGTCACCCCTGGTCGTGAATATGAAGACTTAGGTGAAGTGAGATTGTGCTTTCCAAGAACAATCTTCCAAACATCTTTGTTGTCCTGAATTTCAATTTGTAAAGAGTAAACCTGTTTAGAATAAGAAAAACAATATTGCATAGATTGTAAAGAACGATTACTTACTGCCCGAGACTGATCATAAATTTCAATAACTGTCATCTCATATCTGTGTGCTCTGAGGTTGAAGTGGTGGTAGACAATCCAATTTTCACTAAAAACCTGCAAAACATGAAAACATTTAAGGTAATGTGTATCATTTAAAACATGAAAAATGGAAGGCGAAACCTACTGCATGGACAGGACCCTGAGAGCCATGATGATTCATGCGATGCAATATACGACCAGTAACAGTATCAACAACATAGACAACCAAATTTGATTCTTCTGGTGTGGCTGATCCAATATCTCCACTAGCTTTAGGTGAGACGGTGGCAACAAAAAGCAAATTTTTTGATATATATTTGTACATCACATCATGATCAGCAACAACTTTTGCTTGTGTATGAACTACCTGGAGACAAATGCAGAAGACTCTCAATTAAACGTATCATGGGATAGTGTTAGCAGACCAAGATATCCTATTGAAGCTGTGTCTGAAGTTTCAAATGGAACCTTTCAGTACAGCAAAATTGAATGGTAAAAATGAGGTTCTGATAAAGAAACAAGAAGAAATGGGGTCTCTTCACTGATTTTTAGACCCTAAAAATGTGTTAAGGTTGCCTGAAAAACACAGCTGCTAATTCAAAGCATGAGAAAACCTTTTTCTTTATTTAACGTAATCCCAACATTTTGTCTGAGGTTAAAAGAAGATCCATGATATTTTGAACATAACTAAGTTATTTAGCTAAGAATTCCATATCCTCATGACAACTCTAATGCAATATTTGGAAATGATGCTTGCTTGTCTCATTTAAAAGGTTTTCTGCAATCCCAATCAACCTGAAAGTTAAAGACTAACCAGCAGATGCAGTTAATAAATTGTAAATTGAACACATCTTTGAAGACCGAGAAAAAAATGGAAATCACAAATTTTTTTGACCAAAAACTAAAAACTACCTCATTTGATTTTCTTGTTATGGTTGTAATGATCTTTTCCGTTTCTAAGGGGAATACAATGGACCATACTTCTCTGGCACCAAAACAATAGTTGTTTGCAACTTCACCATCACAATTGCTCTTCAACCCATGTCCCTTAATAACACCATTAGCGGCTTCTACCGAGTACCAATAAATGTTTGAAAACTCAAGTTGAAAGATGGCAACAGCCTCAGGTGTTCTTGGGTACAAATGTGCTTGTCCACTTGTATCTATTAGTAGATGCAGATGTTGTTCTGTTGAATCTGTGAATGGGAGTTGAATGACTTGTGCAATGGAATGATCAAGACCAAAAGACTTCAGCTCCTTCCCTGTGTAAGTATCAACAAAGGAAAATATTCCCAGTGAATCAGAACTTGGTTTGCACCTGCCAACTACCAGAACAGATGGATTTTCATCCATAGCATGATGATGAGGAACCTGCCACTGATATACATTAATCCCAGTTGGATTTTCACATGCTTCTGATTGCCGTAGAGAATTCAATAAGAGAGACCAGACAATTCGTCCATCTCCAGTGTGCAAGGCAAAAAGTTTCCCAGATTTAGTGAGAACAATGAGCAGCTTTCGGAATCCGTTATGGTCCCTGGTCATTTTACTTTTCTCAGAGCTTCTCAACCCCATGCCTTGTATGGCTGCTAGATCCTCAGCACTTGCAAGCATCAATGCACCCTTGACCTTCAGCATGTGTTCCTTGGAACAACAAAAAATGATGTGTCAAAATCAGTGAAGAAGTCAATGAGATGAATTTTCAAACAAAATATCATGTGTCAAGATCACACAGTCTGTGAAGAAGTCTATGGGATGAATCTTCAAACAAAGGAGTGAAATATGATAGCAAATAATGATTGCCTACGCAACCAGAACAAAAGCAATATAACAATAATTCAGATCCCTCACTCTACTACTAAAGAAAGAAGTTTAAAAATGGAGACTGAGGGAGGAGAAAAAAAGTAAAGAATTTTGGTTGATATAACCAGAATCATGTTCAAGAAAGAGTGACTTTTTGACAATATTCATCTTCAATAAGCCAACTAAACTTGTGAGAAATAATCAGATCATACTTTAAGCCATTCGAAGAGGTTCTGCTCCACTTTGGCCACAGACACACCTTCCTTTTCTACAGGAAGTTCTGACGTCGTAACACCTATTATTGATGCAAGGCCATCCTCCCTACTCCAGACAATCTCACCTTGTTGTAACAGCAACAATGAATGATCTTCCATCACAATCAAAGCCCTGAATCCATGAGACTTATCAGTCCGGACATAATTGTTCATGAAAACCCTATGGACAAATCCTCTTTGCTGGTTCAGCTTGATTCTCTCTTTTAGTAAATCACTACTCCAGTCATGATTTTGCTTCACATTGAGGTGAATGTCACTGTCTCCATGTTGAACTAATGCAAACGCTTGTCGGTCCTCTGAGAAAGAAAGAGCATCACTAATAACTGTTGCATGATTGATTTTGTCAACCACCTCCAACTGACCTTCACTTGACATGCTAATAAATGTTGTAGCTGTAATGGTTTTCACAGCAAACAAACCAGTAAGTTTTGAAGGTAATATCATTGCCATCCCTGAGAAACCCTTAACTAGATCTGATATGTATGTTTTCTGAAAGCTGATTTCTCCTTTCTGGAAACTTATTGTTAACAAAGTTGACCTTGCAGCATCCAGCACCACAAGTTTGGCTTTTTGAAACTAAAGAAACTTCCCCTGAAAAGCCACCATCAAAGGCTGCACTGTCATGCTTTAGGAGTTCTCCATTCTTAGCATTGATTTGGTATACATCAAACTGCGAAGAACCAACAAATCCCACCACATATATTACATTGCTATCATGGTGCTGAATTACTTCCTGAACCTCAAAACTGCAACCAAGGGGATCACAATAGCATCAATTGCATGGTGATGGGTTAGATAGAGAAAACATGTGGCACTTAAAACATCAAATTGGACAGACCTTTCATCAGGAAAATCCACCTTCCAAACAATGTCACCATGTATGCTTGAAACAGCATGGAGGCTTCCTTTACCAAAAACAAGGATTGTGTTGTCCTTGTCAACTTTCAAGCTTGTCTGCAGATCAAAAACTTCATTAACAACAGATTCTTTTGAAAACCTTGAACTGCATAGCATATGAGGGCAGATTTACAGCAATGCTAGGAGATTTTGGGAAGATATTGTGTTATGAATTGAAACTACAACAACAGAGCACAAGAAAACACTTCAATTGAGGAACTAAACTATGATCCATTGGATGGCATCTTCTGATTTCACAATGACCCAAGATATATGAGGGTATGATGAATAAAAAAGATTATATTTTGCAGGAAGACTGCACAGACTTATTAATTAACTATGAAAGTTACACAATAAAATAATGTTCACTAAAAGCTTAACACAAATATAACATGTTATCACTAACCGGAACGAACAAGAATGACTTTGAGTTGCTCGGTCCCTGAAGAAAAGATTCCCACCACATCTGCCCATCAGGAAGGTTCCATGCTCTTAGAATGCTTCCTTCTGATGAAAGGGTAATAAGATCTGAAAGAATGGTACATAAGATCAGTAAAATAACATAACTGCAATAAATGAATTTCATGCCTTGTAGCAGTACACCAAAATAGCAGAAAGTATCTACATGAAATAAAAAAGAAAGGAGCAACGCTAAATAGATTTTTTAATACATTATAAATCAGGTGGATAATACAAATATCCGTTACGTATACCCCTTGTTTTTGTTTCTCTCAAGGCCTCTACTCAACATAAAAATTGAAGCAGTCTCAACAATTCTTTCCTTTAGTAGGACACCCATGATGACAACGAGAGTAATGAAAGCAATCGCACATAGTATTTAGATGGGGGGGGATATGTTTGCTGAATAACATAAACAAGCAAACCCACTAAGAAATGGCAAAAACATGTAATGGAAATATCACTTCCACAGCTTCAAGAACAAATACCACAAAAAAGCAATAAGACAATTACATTTTCCCATGGCAATATCGATTCCATCAATAGCATCATCGGTCCCGAGAACATGCCTCCAAACTGCACAAAACAAATCCCTTTAAAATAAAACCCTGCAGTGAAATTTAACATGAAAGACTGAATCGGTAAAATCCATTAAAAAGACTTACAAATCTCGCCATGCCGGAGATCAAGAGAAGCAATAACATTCTCTTCAGTTGAAACAAGAACACGCTTTCGACCAGTTTTTTGTGTTTGGAACACTGCGTGCTTCACTTTCCCTATGTACTTTTGATGCCTAAACACAATTCAATCAAACTCAATATTGATTCAAGAAAAGAAATTCTCACAACCTAACAACAGTATTAATTAACAAGTTATACTATGAGAAAGAAGAAAATTGAAGTAATAAAAATAACCCAATCAGCTCAGTTCGGATTGAGTGAATAGGAAGTTTGACTAAATTGAAGTGCTTTAGCCAAATGTAGCTTACCAGTCCATGAGACCGGCCTGATCTTCATACAGAGAAAAGGTAGGGACTGCAATTGATTGGATACATAAAAAGATAAGCAGAGACCTTATCGCCATGGCCATGGCGAAATTAGGAGAAGCGCTGTGTTTTTCTCTCCAGTTCTTTCTATTCTAGTGGAAGAGAGAGATCTGAGGAGAAAGCCGAGGTTTTTCGGTTGTGTGAGAGAGTGTTTTAGATATTTAACATTTCGTTCTAATTATGTTTATGTTTTTAAAAACTTTTTTAGTTTTAAATTATTTTTTATATCGTATTAATATGTTAGAATAAAAAAATAAATTATAAAAATAAAAAATATTATTTTGATATATTTTAAAATAAAAAATATTTGAAAAGCTATTTATAGTGTACTTCTAAATAGGATTTAAAGTTTTTTTTTAAGTGGAAAAGTGAAAAAAAATAAAAATAAATTATTCAAATTAATTTTTTTAGTGTTTTTAAATATTTTTATATCAAAAAATAAAATTTTTTAAAAATATATATTATTTTAATATATTTACAAACAAAAAACATTTAGAAAAAATAACTTATATGACAATGTCAAACAAAAATAATTTGTTTATTGTCCATTTCTCCATTTGTTTTGTTTAACATGAAACTTTTTTTTTCAATTTTTGATGAGTGATAATATAAAAATCATGATCATGGTAGTTAGGAAATCAAAACTATAATCATTGTGTCAAGATGAAGGTGGTAGTAGAGTGAATGATAGTAAAATAGTTGCATAAATGCATTGATAACAATACATAGATGGTGTTAATGCTAAGAAAATAATGGTGATGATGATAATAACAACGATATAAGAAAAAATGATAATAATAATGGTAACATCCAAGTGGTAGTTATCAGGGTTTGTCAATACCGTTCCATTCTGGCCCGAATGTTTCGTGCCATTAAAAAAACCGAGACAAAACGGTTTTCGTTTTTCGTCTCGGTTTTAATTCCGGCCCATTTCAGAAATACAAGCCAAATTCCGGCCGGAACGTCTTGGTACCGTTCTAGGTGTGCCATTCCGGCCTTAAAATCCTCCTTATTTTGATTAACTTGTGATTGTGTTTCTAATTTTGAGATTATGTTTGTTTGACTTTGTGTTTATATTGTATAATTTAAAGTTAATTTATCTTGAATTTTAATTATGCTTGTTAAATTTAATATTTTAATTTTCTTTTCATATATATATATATATAATTAATTATATATGAACAATATAATCTCGAAACAACAAGCCAAAATGCTCCGAAACCGAAACGTTCCGTACCAATAGAAAAATCGGAACGGCGACCGGAACGATATTGACAACCTTGGTAGTTATAGCCATATTCATTGATGATAAATGACCAATGTAACCTCTTCATTCATTTTTATTTTGGATGCTTGACATTACACAAGTCTAAGTTGGTGTAAAAGTATTAATAAAAATAAAAAAAATAATAATGTTGTGAATATTTTTTTTATTTAGCATTTTTTAGTAGAATAATAAATTTTACTTTCATAATTTTTTGATGTTTCATTCTAGTTACATATAACATATATAATTCAAAGCATTATTTTAATATGCATTGTTCCGATTCAAATATAAGAATAAATTAACTTCATGTTAAACAATGCAAACACAATATAAGTCCTCGACGGACGCGGTGTAATAGAAAAGAATTTGTGATCTGCACAGCAGATCTCGAGTTCGAGTCAGTGTGTATACTCATTGTAAGAATCTATGACAACCAAAGTTTTACTCGTTCATCTAGACCCACAAAGTATATTTTCTAGGAATGAAGTTTTCTCAAATCTAAAAAAATAAATACGAACACAATATCTAACATCTAAAAGTAATAATAACACCAATATCAATAACAACAATTACGCAACCGAATTAGATGAACGGGTAATTCTCTAATATTTTTTTTTTATGAATTTAGACCTAGTTATTTAGGTTTGAACAAACTTGTGGATTAAAAGAATTTGAATGAGAAATTTGAAATGACCCGAGATCTTGAGTGAGATAAATTTGTTACACTTTGTTCTATTTTTTAAATGGTATAAAGTATGTCGGTTATTGTAGTTGGAACACAATGTAATTGCTAACCTTAATAAAATAAAAAAATCACAGTAGTCATTTAAGAAAAAAATAAGCATAGTTCAATTCAGAAATTAATGACTTGACTAGAAATTGAATGAGAAATTTGAAATGACCCGAGATCTTGAATGAGATGAATTTTGTTTCACTTTGTTTTATTTTTTAAAAATGGTATAAGGTATAAGATAACACAATTTACTGTGTTCTTTCACACACCGAAGTGGTTGTTTAAAAATATGGTTGAAAGTGGTTTTGAAAATGTTTTTCGTTTAAAAATGTATTAAAATAATATATTTTTTAATTTTTTTAAAATTTACCAAAAATTTTTTAAAATTAAAATAAAAAAAATTTAATTTATTTTTAAAATACAATGATAAACAGGGTATGGTTGTTGGTCCGGAAGCAGCTTCGGGAAATGTTTGTAAAGTAAAAAAAATGAATTTGCTTGTGGGATTAAGAATTTCGTAGTCGTGACACTACGGTAGGCGATATAATAAACTGGCCCACACATGCAATGGTATAAGAAACAAACTACAATTTTAGCGACCACCTGTTAACTAAACGTCGATATGTCCGAGTGGTTAAGGAGACAGACTCGAAATCTGTTGGGCTATGCCTGCGCAGGTTCGAATCCTGCTGTCGACGTTTCTTTTTTTCCATCTCAGTTGTTTTTTCAAATGCATCAAAATAATATTTTATTATTTTTTAAAAATTATTTTTAACATAAATATATGAAAACAATAAATTTTTTTAATCAAAAATAAATTTGTTTTTTATTTAAAAACACTTTTAAAACACAAAAACCTCTTCTTTCATTCCGTTTTGGCTGAAATGGCCGAAACGTTTCATATCAGTTAAAAAAAGGAGACAAAACAGAGTCGTTTTTTTCTTGTTTTAAATTTTGGTCTGTTCTGGATTTTTTTGCCAAATACTGGCCGAAACGTTTCAGTTTCGTTATGCCCGTTCCGCTACGGCCAAATAGTGTTTTTTTAAATAATAAATAATTTTATAATATCAATCATATCTCTTAATCTGATTGTTAGATTGGATGAAATTTTAAGAGAAGTCTCTTGACATATTTATATATATTATATTAAAATTTCAGAGCAATCAGAGAATGTAATGATCTTGCGAGATTGATGATGATATTCTTGTAATATTAAACATGCTCATAATTTTGTTCAGAAAAATTATTTTATCGTGCTCTTTTTAGATTAAATTGCACAACTCTAAATAATTTTATTTTTAGATTTGAACTAATTTTTTTTGAATTAATATATTTAATTAAATATATATATATATATAAACAGTACAACCCCCCAAAAAACATATCAAAACATTAAAAAAAATCAAAATATTCCATTTCAATTAAAAAAAACAAAATAACAATTAAAATGATATTGACAACTTTGATTCTAATTACATGTTATTTTCTTTGTCTCTAAAAAGGTACATTACTCTACGATATTGGCACACCTGATCTTTCATTAAATCTCTCTCTCTCTCTCTCTCTCTCTATATATATATATATATTTGCGTCCCATTTCTGTTAGGGTTTGAAAGAAATATTGCAAAAAAGGTGGTAAAAACCAGTTCACGTATCTTTGCATAGAGAAATAGAATGAGTGCTCCTCACTTCATTCCCATCCATCGCTTCTCCCTCTAAAGTATTAAACTTTCTTCACAGCTCCTAGCTATCCAGCTCTCTTTATCAGAAATTACCAGTGATGGTGCCTAACCTGGACCTAATCATCCTTACATTCCTCCATGGCTGTTTCATTGCTTGCGTATTGCTAGTTGTCATCTCTGCAATCTCTGAGCGCCCTTGTACTTGCACTCTCTCTCGCCCTCTTCTCCATTTCCATAATCGATCTTCACGGCGTGTTTTCATCTGTTTCTCGGCTCATTCTGCCATTGAAGGAAAATCTCAAGCTTGGGCTAGCTCTCCTTCTCGTTACGATCATGTATTATGCCATCGGTGTCGTGTTGGCTTCGAAACCCTTTATTTGATCGCATGGTTTCTGAATTCAAATCGAAGGGTCGACATGTTTTGAACCATTTCGAAGCTCTTTTTGATGACTTGAAGGATATTATTGAGATTCTCGTATCATCACAAGCATGTTTTGATATGTTCGGTGCTGCTCGAGCAATTTGATATAAGTTCTGTTTGTATCTTAATTCCTCCATGTCAATGGGAATTCCATTCTTTCATGCTGTACTTAATGAGACATTTTTCTACTTAAAAAATATAACAAATTTCGAATCATCAGTGATTTTCTTGTTCAACACAATGATAATGAAATCCAGACACATACCATTACCTTGAGCTTGTTGAATTTGGCCAAAATTAATTGGTTTTTTTTCCCCTTACTTATGTTTTGGTAATCATGTTTTGGATGCTTGGATATTTTATTTTTCTTGATGAGAAAATATATTTTAGATATATGAGAAATGAAAAAAGAGAGCAGCTTGGACTGGGTTTGGTATATTTTAGATGCTTAAATCCCTATTTTCGATGTATCGGTTTGTAATTAAAGATGATCAAGAACTTCAATAAATAGCCAGCAAAACTCTGCTACTATAAACAAGATGAGATTTTCCATTATATGCATGTCACTATAAATATCAAACTCCTTTCATATATATAATTCATAATGGGAAGTATTGATATATTTTATCATAAACTTAGT